>JANAVB010024800.1:7603035-8128035 GCA_029216955.1 Iris pallida | reverse complement strand
TGTTACGACAGCTAGCCTGACATGACAAGTATGAAAGACTTGGACACCGTGGGCGATTGTGTTTGTACAAATAAACTAGTACTGTCTTGCATCATGTCTAGGATGGGGACCCCTGAGTACCACGGTCAGGCGTACCTACTGAAATCGACTAAGGCTAATTAACTAGAATGATTCAGTAGTCATGAAGAGATTCCCAGCTACAAGCAATCCCGTTATCTGGGCGCATTCAGTGGACTTGTAGCCTACCGACGAGTAGGGCACATTTTCAGCACACAGTCATGTGTTGCATTCTTCCTAAACGGACATTCGACCTGGATAACCGGATGGTCTGCAGGGCTTGTGGCTGTTGGGATAATCTCATTGTATCCTGCTAGTAACTAGGCTTGTGATAACCCTAGTTAGTTAAAAGTATCAAGCCGTACTCTTGATTGGCCGTGATTGATTGGATGGAGTTTATTCCAGCTTAGTCTTATCCTGATTCTGTGCAAGATTGTGACATGACATGATTATTGATGCTTGCCTTAACAATAACGATTAGGGGACCAGTTCTGTTCAGACGAAGGGTTACAACCCCGGTCCTTGTTTGGTTTAAGGGTTGTAACCTGGCTCCTGGAGCAGTTCTGTGTTCTCTCTTCGTTTATTGTCTTAATACAATCCCATGCCATGTTCGTCATGTTTTACTTTACCTTAATACCATGATTAATTATGCTGGCCTTAGCAATAAAGATCAGGGGTCCAGTTCTGTTCAGGCGAAGGGTTACAACCCCGGTCCTTGTTTGGTTTAAGGGTTATAACCTGGCTTCCGGAGCAGTTCTGTGTCCTCTCTTCGTTTATTGTCTTCACTGTACCAATAGTATTTGAGACGGGTTTCTATTCAGGTGAAGGGCTGCAACCCCGGTCCTTGTTTGGTTTAAGGGTTGTGACCTGGCTACTTGAATAGTTTCCTCGTACTCAGTTTACTGTTGTTATCTCTATTATTATCAGTTCTTTATTTATTATCTTTAATCTTCTATTGTGATATGCTGGTTTTAGTTCCTAAGTGAAGCCTCCTTTATGGCACTTGCTCTTTCTGGGGTCTGACCCAGCTGGTTTTGTGTGGCCAGATATCGGAGCAGCAACAGAGGATCCACCTGTCTTCCAGCCCGATGGTGACCACCAGGCGTAACCAGGGCAACGAGTGGGTTTCTTTTATCCTTCCACTCTATTTGTAAAATTATTCTTTTGAGGCGTTTAGCCGACGAGCACGTGTTAGCTCGTATTGCACCTTTATTTACTGTCTGCCTACGGGCTGTAACATGATTGACAAATCCTAGGGTTGATCATGTATGACTGAAACTCTTGCTAGTCCTGACATTTTGTACGACTAGCTTCATGATCATCCAATATGTAATGTATGGGACGCCTTACTATTGTATATTGGTGCTCTAATATCTTGTGACTGTTACTACTTGCTTGTGATTGAGACAATAGGCTTGTTCTTGACCATAGGAGACTGATGGTTTGTAGTTAAACCCTCATATATCTAGACAGCCGTGACCGTATAGTGACGTAGATTCCATTTCATTATACGTAGCTGGCTATGTCTGTCCCCGCTCTCCAGTATTCTGGTTCTGGGGCGTGACATGGTTTTAGTGGTGGCCCATGCAGGTCTTGTAATTCAAGATATGTGAGGGTTTACCGAATAGATGTCTCAATCAGTATTCGCCCTTGATATCTGCTCGTATCTTCAAATCCCTGAGAATCTTGACCTGATCACATGCTTGTATCGTTGATCTGTCCTGGTCCTTTCTTATTGTTCCCTATGTCGTCTTCTTCAGCCGCATTGTTCCTGGACCTACCGATCAGCAAGGCGGAGCACCTCCCGCGGACCAGCAGCAACCTGGAGATCAAGCCCAGCATTCAGGAGTAGCCTCTAGAGTCATGCCTACCGAAGGAGAACCACCAGTTCAGCCCGTCCAGCCTGCAGAGCCTGATGATGGCACTTTGGTGGGTCTCATCAGGTCCCTATTAGCTTCCCAGGATCGTCGCGGAGATGCCTTGCACCAGGCGGTGGTAGATGCTTTGACCAGAGGAGGTCATCAGGGTAATAGCGCGGCCAACAGCTTCAAGCGCTTGAACCCTCCCTTCTTCGATGGCAGTGAAGATACGATCGCTGCTGATGCTTGGCTTCAGGACACAGAGGTGATTCTAGAAGCAGCCAGGACTCCAGAGAACGAGAAGGTGGCCGTGGTGCGCCTGCAGCTATTGGATCTTGCTCGCAGTTGGTGGGCAGCGCAGGCCGATGGTTTAGTGGCCCCTATTTCATGGGCAGTATTCAGGGAGAGATTCCAGACCAAGTATTTTGATGCTGTAGCCCGGTATGATCTACAGACGAGGTTCACCAATCTGAAGCAGATGGGCAGGACAGTCGATGGATATGCGACCGAGTTCGATAGAGCCCAGCGGTTCCAGCAGGGGCTCCACCTAGAGATTTTATTGGCGATGGAGCAGTTTGAGCATCAAACTTTTGATGCAGTGTTGAGAGCAGCCCGGAGGCATGAATACACATCCCAGAGGATCGTGGATAGGACCGGAGGTCAGAAGCGATCTCACGGGCAGATGAATCAGTCATCAATACCAGCCCCGGCAGCCAGGGCTTTGACCATTGGAGCTCCGAGGCGGGCGGCCTCAGTGACGTCGGTTCAGCATTCCACCCCGATGCACCCTCAGCAGCAGAAGCAGAAGCAGTCTTCCGCAGTGGGATGTTCACACTGCGGGAAGCCAGGGCATGTGGTATCAGAGTGTCGCAGAGCACAGGGTTTGTGCTTGGTTTGTGGTGCCCCGGACCACAGGGTTGGGAACTGCCCGAACAGGAGGAGTTCATCGTCCTTCTCTAGTCCTTCAGTTAGAGGACCAGCACCAGTCCAGCAGCAGCAGCAGCTGCAGTACCCGTTTCTGAGGCCATTGCCGACGCAGGCCCAGGCGTTCCAGCAGCAGAGGCCGCAACAGTATGCCCAAGCCCAAGCCCTGATCCAGAGCAGGCAGAGAAATTTTCAGCAGAGGGGACCCGCACCTAGAGGACATGGTCAAGTGCTGGCTTTGACCATGGGAGAAGAAGGAATAGCACCAGGTGAGGTGGTGGCAGGTACTATTCTTGTCAACACCTTTCCAGCTTCAGTATTATTTGATTCTGGTGCCTCGCATTCATTTATGTCTGCACGATTTGCGACACGGGTAGGATTGGAGCCCGAGTCATTATCAGTGAGGCTCAATATACTTACTGGTAATGGACTTGTGGGAGTAGATAGAGTGTTTTTCTCGTGTCGGATCGTAGTTAGCGGTAGAGAATTCCCCGCTAGATTGATAGGGTTTCCGATGGCCGATTATGATGTGGCCTTAGGGATGGATTGGTTGAGGGACCAGTATGCTAGGATAGACTGCCACATTGGCAGGGTTATTTTTAGCATTCCAGGCGAGCCGGAGTTTTCCTTCTCCCGAGGTAAAGTTGAACCTTCTCCTCCATTATTGCGGATGGCAGTAGCAGCAGTGCAGTTACCTCGGATAGTCGAAGAGTTTCCAGATGTTTTTCCAGAAGAGCTTCCAGGGATGCCGCCAGAGCGAGAGATCGAGTTTACCATCGACTTGATTTCCGGGACAGCCCCAGTGTCAGAGAGAGTCTACAGGATGGCGCCGTCAGAGTTAGAGATATTGTACAAGATGATTGAAGAACTCAGAACCAAGAGATTCATTCGTGCTAGTGGATTGCCTTGGGGAGCCCCGATGCTTCTTGTGAAAAAGAAGGATGGTACATCCAGATTGTGTGTTGATTATCGAACCTTGAACTCAGTGACAATCAAGAACAGATATCCTCTCCCGAGGATAGATGACTTGTTTGATCAACTCAAAGGGGCATCAGTATTTTCGAAGATTAACTTGCGGTCAGGATACCATCAGATCAGAGTCAGAGAGCAGGACATCCCGAAGACTGCTTTCAGATCTAGGTATGGGCATTAGGAGTTCCTTGTGATGCCATTTGGAGCAACCAATGCGCCGGCTGTATTCATGGACCTCATGAATCGCATCTTCATGCCTTATTTGGATCAGTTCGTGATTGTGTTCCTAGACGACATCCTGGTCTACAGCAAGAGTAAAGCGGAGCATGAGCAGCATCTCCGAGTTGTCCTCCAGATTCTCAGAGAGCACCAGTTATATGCCAAGTTTAGTAAATGCGAGTTCTGGCTCGATCGCATTTCGTACTTGGGTCATATCATCACCCGAGGAGGAGTTGAAGTGGATCCCCAGAAGATCGTGGCCATTAAAACTTGGCCGGTACCTAGCACAGTGGCAGAAATTCGCAATTTTCTTGGCTTGGCCGGCTACTACCGGCGATTTGTTTCAGACTTTGCTCGGATTTCTGCACCATTGACCCAGTTGACCCGTAAGGATGTGCAGTTTGCTTGGACAGCAGAGTGCCAGGATTCTTTTGAGAGATTGAAGCGAGACTTGATGACGGCTCCTATTCTCACGCTTCCAGATGGAACCGGAGGATTCTCAGTGTATTGTGATGCTTCGAGCAGAGGTTTAGGATGTGTTCTGATGCAGCATGGAAAGGTAATAGCTTATGCGTCACGACAACTTCGTGATCATGAGAGAAATTATCCAACCCATGACTTGGAGCTGGCAGCAGTAGTATTTGCACTTAAATTGTGGAGGCACTACTTGTACGGAGATAGGGTGGAAATTTTCACCGACCACAAGAGCCTGAAGTATGTTTTCACCCAAAAGGATCTTAACATGCGTCAGAGAAGATGGCTGGAGCTACTGGTGGATTATGATGTCAACCTGCAGTATCACCCAGGAAAGGCTAACGTTGTTGCAGATGCATTGAGCATGAGAGCCGGAGTTTATTTCCTAACAGCACAACCAGAGCTGTTAGCCGATCTTCAGAAGATGGGAATAGAAGTTGTCCTCCCTTCCAGTATGGCATTGATGGCCAGCATGCAAGTTCAATCCACTATAGTCGAGAGGATCCGGATGGCGCAGTCAGCAGATTCCAAGCTTCAGCGACTCAGAGCAGAGTGTGAGGCAGGACGAAGACCAGAGTTATGCATTCATGAAGACGGTACACTTCGACATGGTAAGCATCTTTGTGTACCCAGTGGAGATATCAGACAGGAGATCATGGCAGAGGCCCACAGTTCGCAGTATTCCATTCATCCCGGTGGCACGAAGATGTACCGTGATATTCGTCAGCACCTTTGGTGGAATGGCATGAAGAGGGAGATAGCCCGGTTTGTCTCTCGTTGTTTAGTCTGCCAACAAGTTAAGGCTGAACATCAGAGACCAGCTGGACTACTTCAACCATTGCCGATTCCCGAGTAGAAATGGGAGCATATAACCATGGATTTTGTGACTGGATTGCCTAGATCCCCGGCTGGCAGAGACGCTATTTGGGTTATCATAGACAGGCTCACGAAGGTGGCTCACTTTCTCCCGTTCAGAGTTGGTCAGTCGACGGCTCAGCTAGCGGAGATGTATCTCCGACAAATTGTCAGATTGCACGGTGTACCAGTCAGTATCACCTCGGACAGAGATTCCAGGTTTACGTCGCACTTTTGGCGTAGCCTGCAAGAGAGTTTGGGGACTCGCCTCCAGTTCAGCTCAGCGTATCACCCACAGACAGATGGCCAGTCAGAACGTACGATCCAGACTCTTGAAGATATGTTGCGGTCATGTACACTCGACTTCGGTAGTTCGTGGGAAGATCACCTGCACCTGGTAGAGTTCTCGTACAACAACAGTTTCCAGGCCAGTATCCAGATGGCACCGTTCGAGGCACTGTATGGTAGGAAGTGCCGATCCCCGCTAGCCTGGGATGATGTTGGAGAGAGGCAGATGCTGGTCCGGAAATGATTGCTCAGACCGTTGAGGTGGTCAGGAGAGTCAGAGATCATCTTCGAGTTGCCCAAGATTGCCAGCGTCATTAGGCTGATTCTCATCGGCGCCCTCTTGAGTTTTCTGTCGGCGACCATGTATTCCTGAAGATTTTGCCTAACCGCGGCGTCATTCGTTTCGGCGTACAAGGAAAGCTTAGTCCTAGGTATATAGGGCTGTTCGATATTCTGGAGCGAGTAGGTGATGTGTCCTATCGTCTCGCTCTTCCGCCGTCGCTACGTGAGGTGCATAACGTATTCCATGTATCCCAACTGCGATGGTATATCCCGGACCCGAGCCACATCCTGGATCATTCGGAATTGGTTGTTGGTACCAACCTTTCGTATGAGGAGAGGCCCGTGTCTATATTAGACCGGAGAGAGAAGATACTCAAGAACAAGACTATTAGTTTAGTCCGTATTGCTTGGGGTCATCACTCTTTGGGTGAGTCGACGTGGGAACGTGAGGATGATATCCGATCGCGATATCCCGACATGTTTGACTCGTGAGGTATAATATCTATCTTATGCCTTATGCCTTCGATTCCTTGCTTGCATGAATAATTACTTGATTGCTTGATTAGTATAGCTTGCCTATGAATAGTATAGCTTGTTCTTATCCCTCTTGCCTCTTAATTAAATTCCGAGGACGGAATTCTTTTAAGGTGGGTAGAGTTGTAATGCCTGTGGTTCGTATTACGTATCTTGGTATACGTGTACGTATTCTTGACTCGTATTGCGTATTTTCCTGCATGGTTATTTGGGCATGTCATTGGTTATGGCTTAGCTTGGTTCGGCTTAGCTTGGTTTGGTTTGCTTTTGGGTTCACCATGAACCAAAAGAAAAACCCCACCTACCACCACCACCCTCATTTATATTTCTACCTAACTCTCTCTCTCTCTTCATTTATTCTTCTCCTTCACTTCTTCTTCTCCACCATTACTCTTCTACCTACCAGGGAAGAGAGCTAGGCAAGTGTAAACTTGCTTCATGTTGGATCTCAAGTTTTATTGTTCCATTCTCTTCCTTACTTGATTTTAAGACTCTTTAGAACTTGGCCTTTTTCATTTTGATAGATAATTTCTTGTAGATCTAAGTTTATAACTTTTCGATTTTCTTGGTTTTGATCTCTAAAACTTGGTTATTTTCGAAAAATAATGGTTCTATGTTGTAGAGAATTCAATTTTATACGGTTTTGGCTTTTGTTTCGCTTGATTTCGACTTCGAATGAGGAAGTTATGGCCAAAACAATTTTGGTCAAACTTCTATGTTCATCTGCAGCGTGAGACATATGTCGCAGTTGGCCGCATAGCATGTCGCTGTAGAGCCGCATGAGACATATGTCGCAGTTGGCCGCATAGCATGTCGCTGTGGAGCCGCATGAGACATATGTCGCAGTTGGCCGCATAGCATGTCGCTGTCGAGCCGCATGAGACATATGTTGCAGTTGGCCGCATAGCATGTCGCTGTCGAGCCGCATGAGACATATGTCGCAGTTGGCCGCATAGCATGTCGCAGTCGAGCCGCATGAGACGCATGTCGCAGTTGGCCGCATAGCATGTCGCTGTCAAGTCGCATGAGACATATGTCGCAGTTGGCCGCATAGCATGTCGCTGTTGAGCCGCATGAGACATGTCGCAGTTGGCCGCATAGCATGTCGCAGTCGAGCCGCATGAGCCGCATGTCGCAGTAGGCCGCATATGATGTCGCAGTTGAGCCGCATGAGCCGCATGTCGCAGTTGGCCGCATAGCATGTCGCAGTCGAGCCGCATGTCGCAGTTGGCCGCATAGCATGCCGCAGTTGAGCTGCATGAGCCGCATGTCGCAGTAGGCCGCATATGATGTCGCAGTTGAGCCGCATAAGTCGCATGTCGCAGTTGGCCGCATATGGTGTCGCAGAATAGGCCGCATAATGCATATTTTGACTATTTCTAACTGTTATATGTCCTAATTGACTGAATTATGGCTCGAATTTCTCCCAACTCCCAACGTGGAAGTTGTAGATCATTTCCTTGGCATCAAGAATATGTCACTAGTTATTTTATGCAAGTTTCTCTCATTCATAATATTTTAAGAATAGAACACGATAGTGGCCCGCTGTGGCGCACTCTTGACAAGTAAACTGACATGATATATCTCGGCATGCTGTTATGACAGCTAGCCTGACATGACAAGTTTGAAAGACTTGGACACCGTGGGCGATTGTGTTTGTACAAATAAACTAGTACTGTCTTGCATCATGTCTAGGATGGGGACCCCTGAGTACCACGGTCAGGGGTACCTACTGAAATCGACTAAGGCTAATTAACTAGAATGATTCAGTAGTCATGAAGAGATTCCCAGCTACAGGCAATCCCGTTATCTGGGCGCATTCAGTGGACTTGTAGCCTACCGACGAGTAGGGCACATTTCCAGCACACAGTCATGTGTTGCATTCTTCCTAAACGGACATTCGACCTGGATAACCGGATGGTCTGCAGGGCTTGTGGCTGTTGGGATAATCTCATTGTATCCTGCTAGTAACTAGGCTTGTGATAACCCTAGTTAGTTAAAAGTATCAAGCCGTACTCTTGATTGGCCGTGATTGATTGGATGGAGTTTATTCCAGCTTAGTCTTATCCTGATTCTGTGCAAGATTGTGACATGACATGATTATTGATGCTTGTCTTAACAATAACGATCAGGGGACCAGTTCTGTTCAGGCGAAGGGTTACAACCCCGGTCCTTGTTTGGTTTAAGGATTGTAACCTGGCTCCCGGAGCAGTTCTGTGTTCTCTCTTCGTTTATTGTCTTAATGCAACCCCATGCCATGTTCGTCATGTTTTACTTTACCTTAATACCATGATTAATTATGCTGGCCTTAGCAATAAAGATCAGGGGTCCAGTTCTGTTCAGGCGAAGGGTTACAACCCCGGTCCTTGTTTGGTTTAAGGGTTGTAACCTGGCTCCCGGAGCAGTTCTGTGTCCTCTCTTCGTTTATTGTCTTCACTGTACCAATAGTATTTGAGACGGATTTCTATTCAGGTAAAGGGCTGCAACCCCGGTCCTTGTTTGGTTTAAGGGTTGTGACCTGGCTACTTGAATAGTTTCCTCGTACTCAGTTTACTGTTGTTATCTCTATTATTATCAGTTCTTTATTTATTATCTTTAATCTTCTATTGTGATATGCTGGTTTTAGTTCCTAAGTGAAGCCTCCTTTGTGGCACTTGCTCTTTCTGGGGTCTGACCCAGCTGGTTTTGTGTGGCCAGATATCGGAGCAGCAACAGAGGATCCACCTGTCTTCCAGCCCGATGGTGACCACCAGGCGTAACCAGGGCAACGAGTGGGTTTCTTTTATCCTCCCACTCTATTTGTAAAATTATTCTTTTGAGGCGTTTAGCCGGCGAGCACGTGTTAGCTCGTATTGCACCTTTATTTACTGTCTGCCTACGGGTTGTAACATGATTGACAAATCCTAGGATTGATCATGTATGACTGAAACTCTTGCTAGTCCTGACATTTTGTACGACTAGCTTCATGATCATCCAATATGTAATGTATGGGACGCCTTACTATTGTATATTGATGCTCTAATATCTTGTGACTGTTACTACTTGCTTGTGATTGAGACAATAGGCTTGTTCTTGACCATAGGAGACTGATGGTTTGTAGTTAAACCCTCATATATCTAGACAGCCGTGACCGTATAGTGACGTGGATTCCATTTCATTATACGTAGCTGGCTATGTCTGCCCCCGCTCTCCAGTATTCTGGTTCTGGGGCGTGACAATATATCTTGCTGCTTGTTGACACGCTCGTCACACGGAGTAGTCGGAAGGGGAAATATCTTAGTATATATGTGGACTATCCAGAAATATCCCAATATGTCTAATCTTGCACGATAGCAGCTGCACATGACACGTGCAGTGAGCCGTATTTTACCTCCTAGCCGTTCACATGTCGAAACAGATATTTTACACCACCTAGATAGATGTCTTTTATTAGTTTTTCCTTGTTTACTTCTCTATCGTGCTATGTCATCAGTTTTCTTACTAGCTTTTATATTCCATATGCTATTTTCATGTCTTGTTAATTCTATTATGTTTTGCATTGCCGTCGGTTTGTGTACTTGTTCCAATCCTGACTGGATAACCAATATTTTTCAGGTTTAGCCGCTATCACTCTTAGCACTGGGGAAGACTTGGGTATGCTGAAGACAACCTAGAAATAGAAAGCTATTGTATCAATTTTATTAATTGTAAAATCTTGTATTTTCTTTAATTATAAATGTTGTAATAAATGTAAAAATGTGAATGAGCAGCAAATGTTGTGTTTTGAGCATTTATTTCTTGCGGGCTTGACAGCGTTCTACCGCCGACTCTGCGGCGTAGGCTGGCTTGGACACGTCTCGTATCCGAAAGGCGGGTGCGGGTCGTGACAGATTCCACCTCCCATTCAGACTCCAGCTCCACCACCCACTCATGTTCACACCACCCAGCTTAGAGAGGGGTCCATTTTACATTTCAAAAAGATGAATCCACGAGAGTTTTTGGGGACTGAAGATATACTCTATGCCGATGAGTGGCTAGAGGATATGGAGAGAGTTATGAGGCTATCAAGACTTCCAGAGGATTTGAGGATTGAGGCATCAGGAGTTCAGATGCATGATTTGGCTCGCACATGGTTTAGGACCGAGCCTCAGTTACCAGTGCTTGGGCTTACTTGGGAGCAGTTTGTAGGAATTTCAAAGAGAAGTTTTTTCCTCGCAGTGGCTAGCGAGACTCTTCAGAGACAGTTCCAGACTCTTGAGCAAGGAACTCGCACGGTGGATGAGTATGCCGCCGAGTTCAGTCGCTTGAGTCGTTTTGTCGGAAGTATGGTGAAGGACCCCGAGGAGCGAGCGATGAGGTTCCGACAAGGATTAGCAGACGACATTCGCATATATGTCATCACCAATGGAGCGAATACTTATGCTGACATCGTCACGATTGCACAGAGGATTGAGATTGATCTGAGCCTTCGGCAGAAGAGGAATCGAGACACTTCTGGAGGCAGCAACCACAGGAAATAGAATTTATTGTTTTATGTTGAATAACTTAGTTATCTATATTTAGTATATTGTTTTGAAATATTTAAATCATTCTCAATTATTTCCTATAATTCCTAGTAAGTGTATTTTGTACACTCACTTAAGATTGCTCTTACGCCTTCAAATAATTTTGTGAATATTTCTTATTAGCTAAACTCCTTAGGGGGCGTTTGGTACGCAGTATTTTTTTTTTATTCCCGGAAAAATTTAAGATGGGAATCTATTACCACGTTTGTTTGGCTTATAAAAAATTTATTCCCGAAAATTATAAATACTCGGGTAAATAGTTTACCCACAAAACATAGGAATTCTATCCCTTGAGAATAGGTGGGTATTTTTTTTGCCCGGGCAAAAAAAAAATTGTCTAAATTTGTTTCTTCTTTTTTGATCAATTTTGATTAGTTTTGAACATTTTTTTCTTTTTTTTTTGTCATTTTTATCACTTTTTTGTCATTTTTTGTCGTTTTTATCAATTTTTTGTCGTTTTAAGCGATTTTTTTGTCGTTTTTACCCATTTTTGGTCTTTTTTGTCACTTTTTGATTATTTTTTGTCATTTTTATCACTTTTTCGTCATTTTTTGTCGTTTTTACCAATTTTTTGTCGTTTTAAGCGATTTTTTTGTCGTTTTTATCCATTTTTTGTCTTTTTTTATCACTTTTTGATTATTTTTTGTCGTTTCTACCCAATTTTTGTCCTTTTTGTCGCTTTTTTGTCAATTTTTGTCGTTTTAAGCAATTTTTGTCGTTTTTGTAGTTTTTTTTTGTTGGTTTTAACGATTTTTAGTCCGTTTTTTTGTCGTTTTTGTCGCTTTTTGGTCATTTTTACTAATTTTATGTCGTTTTTTGTCACTTTCGTCGCTTTTTTTGTCGTTTTTGTCGCTTTTTGGTTTTTTTTTGTCATTTTAACCGATTTTTTTGTCCTTTTTTGTCATTTTTATCGATTATTTTCATTTTTGTCGCTTTTTGGTTATTTTTTGTCGTTTTAACCGATTTTTTGTTGTTTTTTAACCGATTTTTTGTCGTTTTTTAACCGATTTTTTGTCATTTTTGTCGTTTTTAACCGATTTTTTTTGTCGTTTTTGCCGTATTTTGTTTTTTTTGTCGTTTTTACCGATTTTATGTCGTTTTTGTCATGTTTTGATTATTTTTGTCGTTTTTACCCTTTTTTGTTATTTTTTGTCGTTTATACATTTTTTGTCGCTTTTTGGTCATTTTGGTCGTTTTAACCGATTTTTTTGTCGTTTTTTATCGTTTTTGTCGTTTTTTGTTATTTTGTCGTTTTTATCGATTTTTTGTCGTTTTTACCATTTTTTTCGTTTTTACCGATTTTTTGTCGTTTTTACCGGTTTTTTATATTTCTTCATTTTTTTAGTTATTATTATTTTCTATTTTTTTCCCGGGAATATTTATATTGCCACCAAACATGGGAATGTAATTTTCCAGGAAATTTAATTCCTTGGAATTTGATTCCCGGGAATATATGATTCCCGGCTATATAGTATTCCGCATACCAAACGCCCCCTTAGTATTAGGGGTGCAACTCGGGCGGGTTGGGTCGGGTTTGAGATCAACCCGAGCCCAACCCGATAGATCATAAGTCTAGTCCGAGTCCAAGCCCGACCCGACTTCGGGTTCAACATATGAAGCCCAAAACCAAGTCCGGAGGATCGGGTTGGGCTCGGGTTGGGTCGAGTCCATCGGGTTTATCGGACTCTAATATGATATTCGAAATAATTTTAAACAAGAGTAATATTAAATGCAATCAAATAGCAATCAAGCCTCAATCATATAAAAATAAAACTGAAATGAGATTTAGGACAAGGAGTTGAAGAGTTCGGGTGAAAAAAATTATATTTTAAACTTTTTATTTAAGTAGTATAAAATAATATATATATATATATATATATATATATATATATATATATATATATATATATATATATATATATATATATATAAATTATATGTATGTCGGATTTCGGATTCTTTGGGTTACCTAACACATGAACCCATGCCCAACCCGATTTTTGATCGGGTTCAAATATTTTAACCCGAGCCCAAGCCCGAACCCGAATATTTTCAACCCTAACCCAACCCATTAACGGGTTTATCCGATCGGGTTCGGATTTAGCCCGCCCGAGTTGTACCCCTACTTAGTATCTTGGACTCAACTATTTAATTTAAACCTTAGATCCTTTTTGTAGGGGTGAGCATCGGTTCGGTTCGGTTCAAACCGAACCGAATATGTGAAAACCGAAATAACCGTAAACCGTATTTCTCAAAACCGAAAACCGAACCATTTTTATAAAAACCGAACAAAACCGAACCGAATTAATTCGGTTCGGTTTCATGGGCCAATGTGCATGGCCTTCAAGTTTTTAGCAAAATGGGCCTATTTAAATAACAAAATTTTAAAAAATATATGACATTATTGTATTTATGAATTGTTATATTACATAGAGTGAAAGATATTAGTATATATAGATTGATGGTAGATAGAGAGAGTGCTCAAAGAAGCACCGACATAGAATAGGAGAAGACAGTGCGCTCAGTTAGGGGTTAATAAACATTAGTATATGTATATTGTGGACAGTTTGATAAATTCCTAAATCTAAATCGGTTTTCGGTTCGGTTCGGTTTTTCGGATGAAGAACCGAAAACCGAACCGTTATTTCAAAATTTCAAAATTTTAAACCGTAAACCGAACCGATAACCGAAAAACCGAACCGTTTGTCATATTTCGGTTCGGTTTTCGGTTTTCAACCGTTATATGCTCACCGCTACCTTTTTGAACCCCACCCACAGGAAATAGACCAAGCCTACATAACCATGTTTTATCATTATTCCAGATCCATATCCAGCCAAAGCCACCTTAGTTAGCTATTGGCCCAAGCCCCACTGACCATTAATCGGCCATTTAAAGCCGAGCCCAGCCCACAATTAGCCGGCCACATTGTTCCACTTAAATTTTCGTTCAGCTAAACTCTGTGTTCAAAATTCAAATGTTACAAAATCCTTTAATAGCCGTTGCAGTTCAGATCCCAATTGAATTCTCCTTCTCCTCCTCCTCCTCCTCCTCCTCCAATTCAATTTCCTGCGCGCAGAAGCCAGCGGCGAGAACTCGACCGAGCACCTCCCCCACCGTCCACGTCATCTGGCCCTCTCCACCAATCACCTCCTCCGGCGACGCGGCCTTTTCATTTCTGCTGTCCCTCGTCCCCAATTGACGTGGCGATCGACTCAAACCGTCGATCTGTAACCGCATCTTCCCTCTCCACCGCCTATTACTAGCCACCCGTTCCCTCCTCCTTCTCCATCACCAACAGAAGCGGCGAAGCCCTGCCTTTCCCTCCTCTGCATCGAGCAGCCGGCCAGGACGACGGCGAACTAGCGACGAGGTTCTGTTCCACCACCACGAAGCCTTCTTCCTCCGCCTCTTCTTCTTGAGCGACGTTCGATCGAAGTTTTCCTTCGCGGTGAAGACGACGACCTCGCGGCGACACGGCGGCTCAGCAGAGACGACACGACGGCGAGACGGACACGACGACGGCAGAGCTCTGGTTTTGATCGGACTCCATTGGTAAGCCTCCGTTCCTTTCATCTGTTCTTGTGATCGATCACTGTTGAATAGTTGATCGATCGTTCGATTGATTTTCTTGGATCGATTTGATGCTTGGGGTGATCTGGAGTCATTATCGATGATTTTGGATGTCTGTGTAAATTTTCCTATTAAGTATTTTCAAACATGAATTGATGGTGGATTTTCTTTCTCTTTTACTCCATCTGTTCGACAATTGATCCCAGAGGAGCTCTTGAAGTGGAATTCTTCGTATCGGACACGAGAACGTCCGTATTGAACACGACGGGACACATCTGAGGCCATCGCACCCTTTGATCGGCACAGTCCTTCCGATTTCTCATCGATCAATCTCGTGATTGTTGGATCGATCGATTTACTCTGGGTTCCTGAGATCTTGATATGAAGAATTAGCAGTTCTTCAGCCATTTCCGGACGCGGGGGACGCCGTATTGGACACAAGGACGTGTGTCGAGACTTCCAAGCCGATACTGCTCAGGTATATTCTTTCTTTTGTTCTTGTATTGTGAATTGCGGTGATGGTAGTCGGACACGTGTATTGTAGAGACACGGATCTCGTGTCCGCACTTGACACACTAGTACGGTACTGTATGATTGTGGTATCAGCAGTTAGTATTAGCTGTTGGAAATATTTGATTTCTGAGGGGTTTTAAGAAGTAATAGATATTTGAATGTGATTACTGTACACAGTTGGGAAGATTATGTTATGTTTTCCTTAGTTTTGAATGGTGTTCAGTTTAGGTTGAATTTGAATTTTGTTACTATACTAGCCGTTGGGTTTACACAAGGACTATGTCAATTACAAAGAATTAGTTGTTTAACTAGACTGTATTTTGGGCCTGGAGCTTGGGTTTAAGAGCCATTTATAATTAAGTTTGGTATTGAGTTCTGGAGTATTTTGCTGAGCTCTATTTGGGGTTCCATTAGTAAATATTAGTTTGGTCTTGGGAGAAATAAATAGTAAGAGTTTTTGGATTGACAGATGTGGGCTTGGTTTGATTAATGGTATTATTAGTAACTTTTATGGTTATGGGTTTAGATGTAAGTATTGGTTGAGCCATTTTACTAAGTTTTGGTAGCTTGACCATTTGGGCTTGATGATTTATTTTGGGAAGAGCTTTGAGTGTTTTTAGACTTCAGGAATACTTTGTTGGACCAAGAATTGAAGGATATTAATAGGAAATTCATTATTGGATTTTACTAGGCCTTGGACTTGGAGCAAATTGGAAAAATAGGATTGAAAGGCAAGTACTCCGCATTTTGTTCTCAATAATTAAATAAATGCAATTGCTAGATTTTCCTAAAAATAGCATGATTCATATTGCGACACGAAGCTTCAAAACCCATTCCCAACCTCAAAAACCCCCTCCTATTCCCTCCTCGTTCCCAATCCTAAACATACCAAACATGGGTAAGGAATTCAAAACCCATTCCCAAGCCTCAAAAACTTGGAACCAAAACTACCACATCTATAGTAATGTAGTTGGCTTTTCTCATGTGAACAATCATATACTAGTACTATTACTACTTGCTATCGTGCCACTGTTAGCTTTTTATTTCTTTTCCAAAACTACCATTAGTCGGTTTTACTGCATGGTATCACCATTTGCTTCACTGTTACAAGAAGGTTTCAAAATCAATAGTTAATGGCCTAACTGCGACCTCTCCCTACTTGTTTACGTGTGTAGAAGAGGCAATTTCTGATTGATGCGTCTCGGGAAAGTAGTCAACATAATGCCCCTAATACCCTCATATCTATGACTTATGCAATTTCGATCTTGGGGTTGTAAGAGAACTCTTACCATTTGGTAGTAGTAGTAGGTTGTGAGTGACAGTTGTTTTCTAATTATTGGTCTTCCTTCATGTGATCAATCATGTATTTCTTGTGATCAGTTACTGCTATATTTTGGTTTCCACTCACTGTTGTCAGTAACTAGTACTACTGTGAGTGACAGTTGTTTTGTAATTATTGGTCTTCCTTCATGTGATCAATCATGTATTTCTTGTGATCAGTTACTGCTATATTTTGGTTTCCACTCACTGTTGTCAGTAACTAGTACTACTTATTGCTGCCTATTCCACTAAGTAATTTCAAAATGTTATCATCACTCACTGTCATTATTTGTTTCCATTACTAGTGTTGGAGGATTCTCTTGACTTAAGTTGCGTACCTATTGCTTCCTAGTACAGCTTTTTTTATTAAAAGTTTCAATTGTACATCACTTGAAAGTCTATTTGAATAATTAAATCCAAACACAAACCTCTCCTAAACAGTTGTCAGGTCTCTGATATTTCTCTCTTCTTTGTTAGTAGCTTTGTAAGTAACACCTTGTACTCCAGCTCAAAAGACTAAAATATGGCAATGACGGCACCTAGTACCCCTGCTTCTTCAAGGACAGCAAGAATGCCAATGTCAGCACCTTGTACTCCAGCTTCTTCAAGGCTGGAGAGAATGCCCATGTCTATCCCAGGGGGCTCTAGAGCTAAAGAGGAGAAGATTTTTGTTACAGTACGTGTGAGGCCTCTTAGCAAGAAAGAAACTGCACTCAAAGACCAAGTAGCATGGGAATGTGTTGATGACCATACAATTGTGTTCAAGACGTCTCAAGAACGCTCAACATCCTTGCACACCTTTGGTAATAAATCACTTTCAGTTTCATAGTTTCATTTATAGATGTTAGTTTTGGTTATTGAATTAAGGAGGCGTTTTATGTAGTACTTAAGAGTTTTTTTTTGTTACAGACAAAGTGTTTGGGCCGTCTTCTGAAACAGAGACTGTTTATGTAGAAGGAGCCAAGGATGTAGCACTGTCAGCTTTAACTGGAATCAATGGTAAGCAATGACCAGAAGGCTATCTTCATATTTCTGTTATTACCTTCCATTATCTTCATCTTTCTGTTATTACCTTCCATTCACTGAGCAAGCTGTATACATATGATATCGTTGTTATATAATGCAACATTGACAATTATCTTCTTTTTCTTAGCTACTATTTTCGCATACGGGCAGACCAGCAGTGGTAAAACATATACCATGAGAGGGGTCACAGAGAGTGCCGTGAATGATATATATAAGCACATACGTAACGTAAGGCTTCTACTATGACTGTAATATAATAGGAAATTAAGCCTTTGTACTTTAATTTATAGGTTGCGGTTTAGTAGTAATCTGTCTATAGGTGATTGAATATTCCTGTATTTGTTTTCCAGAATCCAGAGAGGGACTTTATAATCAAGATATCTGCAATGGAAATTTATAATGAGATTGTCAAGGACTTGTTAAAACCAGATTCTGGTCCACTTCGGTTGTTAGATGACCCTGAGGTAACTCTTGAGTCCAGTGTAGTGGATTTCATAACGCTCTTCGGAGTGATGTATCTTCACCATTTGTTATTTTGTTTGCAGAAAGGAACTATCGTTGAGAAACTGGAAGAAGAAACAGCAAAAGATGATCAACATTTGAGACATCTGATTGGAATATGTGAAGGTGTTTAATCATTACCACTGCTTGTCCATTATTTTTGCTATTTTCAGGCTGATGTGTGCTTCTATTTTTTAACATGATTAACAGCACAGAGGCAGGTTGGTGAAACTGCCTTGAATGATACAAGTTCCAGATCACACCAAATTATAAGGCTGGTAAAGTCCATTATAACGATTACATATGTTCTTTATATTCTTTATATACATAGAAGAAAAGTACTCATTACTTCTTTTTTTTATTCCAAGACGATTGAGAGTAGTCTACGAGAAAAGTCGGGCTGCGTGAAATCTTTTGTAGCTAGCCTGGTTAGTATGTCTTATATTTTTGCAAGTTTAATGCCTATTGATGGATTAATCTATCAAAATTAACGATGGAATCTTGCAGAACTTTGTGGACCTTGCAGGGAGTGAGAGGGCGTCCCAAACTCATGCAGATGGTGCCAGGCTGAAAGAAGGATGCCATATAAATCGTAGCTTGCTGACCCTCACAACTGTTATCAGGAAGCTCAGGTTAAGTTTATTTTGAAATTTCTTGTTCTTAGTTTGAAAGTGCATATTCCAGATAGAGAAAGTCATTGATTTTACTGCTGCTTCCTCTAGAAATTGAAGAGTAGTAACTGACAAATTGTAATTAATATGTTGGATTTTAAATGATAATGGATATGGCATCTTGATAAGAGAGGTTTCCCTTGTAGAGAATTGGCGGATAAGAAGTATCAAACATGTGTTCTCTTATAAAATTGTCTTGTTTTATACCCAGTCATATCTCAATTTTATGACTGTCGTATGAGGAGGTTTGTGGGATTTTGATCGGTAAAAGAATCCAGAACAGATCAAAGATTTATAGTGTATAAGAATTTAGCAAGGCATGTCTAGTTTTATACTATGTTAAACAGATACCATATGACAGCATGATACAAACCCAGTCATATGGTAAAGACACGGATTTTGGCATATCCTAGTGTATTATGAGCTGGTTTGTCATTTATATCCAACACGCACATGGTCCAATTTTTTATATCTGTGCTTTCTAGGTAACAAGTTCATTGAATTTATTCAGTGATTTTTGTACTTTGGTGGAGTCTGCTTTATGGCTTATCAGCATTGTGCTGGAAAACATGTAACTATAATCACTCGAGATTCTACTTTTAGAAAATGTTGATTGGCACACAACAGATAAAGATTTTTAGTGTGTAAGTATTTAGCTAAGGCAGGTCTAGTTTTATTCTATGTTGCACAGACAAATACGACACAACACAATACAAACCGGTCATAGTACATTTGTCATATCCTAGTGTATTACGTGCTGCTTTGTGATATGTATCCAACACTCACGTGGGACGACGATACATCAATTTTTGAGTATGATACACCCATTTTTGAGTATCAGTGCTTTCTAGGTAATTACTTCTTTGAGTTTGTTTGTTCAATGATTTTTTTAGTGCAGTAGAGTCTGCATTATAGCTCATCAGCGTCATGCTGAACAACCTCTAACTCTAATCTAATCACTCAAGATTCTACTTTTACAAAATGTTGATGATTAACTTTTGTGACTACAAATTGCTTTCGGAGTTGTTTCTGTTTTAAACCTGACTGGTAAGGTATTTGATTGCACCGTATCTACAAGTTCATAAAAGTAAAGGTCACACTTGACAATAGATCAAGATGGTTAATTTTAGTTGAATGATGACCGAGGAGATGATTCAACTACTGAATTATAACTATATAGGTGTATTGTAATCGTTATGTTGTACGAGAAGTGTGATGAATTCATGGTTTCATCTCATATAAGATAGCTTTATGTTTTTCTAATAGAGATTATATTGTATAGTTTACTTTTAGCCCTGAGCACAAGTTTTGTATAATATAACTTGTATAACTAGTAGCTCTTCATTTAAATCTTGGAACTGAAGTTTAGTCGTAGTACATTGTCTTTTACCCCAGTTCATTTAATGATGGTAACTCAATTTTCTCCTCAACTTTTCATCACTTAAAAGATTGCCTTTTGTCAGAGTATGAAAACAAAATGTATAATACACTGACAATTGGTGGATGCACATCTCCGATCCGAGGTATACTCTCAAACATTCCTCCTAAAGCTCAAGATGGTAGTTGTGAGTTCGACAAAGATGGGTGGAATACAAAGAACAAAAAACTACGATCAATAAACAACAATCAATTAACTAACATACCTTCAAACTCATGATGCCATTGAGAGTGTGTCCTGTAGGAAGGAGTGACTCTAAATTGTATGAGCCGTCGTGAAGAAGTCCGTAATATGCATTTGATAAATAAGTAGTAGTAGCTAGGCGGTCCGAAGAATATATTGTTGTCTAACATAGTAACAATTAACCTCTATATGTTTCGTTCTCTCATTAAACATATGATTGCAGGCATGAACATCCCAAGTATTATATTGTCACAATGAAGAGGAGTAGAACCAGAAATAGTAAGGCCTGTATTTAGTAAGCCAACGAAGCTAGGTGATTTTAGCAAGACTAGTAGCCATAGTTTGATACTCAGCCTCGATACTAGATCTGTAAACCACATCATGCTTCCTTGATTTTCAGGAAATCAAAGAATTACCAAGAAACACACAGAAACCCAGTAGTGGATCTCCGATCAGTAGCATTATCGGTCTAATTAATATCAGAGTAAGCACGAAGATCCGATGACAAAGTAGCTGAGAATAACAAAGATCTAGGGCACCATGTATATAGAGAAGAATTTGCAACAAAGCAACATAGTGTGTAGTGTAGGGAGCAGAAACAAACTGACTGATAACATTTATTGCATGAGAAATATCATGACAAATTGTCTTGAGATAAACCAACATGACAACCAACTATTTGTACAGAGACTGATTCGGCGGGGTATCTTCATCTTCAGACACATCTTGAGATTCAACTCAAGAGACATAGATGTCATGTGAGTATCAATAAGCTCTTCTCTATCAAGTATCTCACCAATGAAATTTTGTTGTGAGAGAAGGTATATGCGAGGAGGAGGATTAACCTCCAAACAAAGAAAATAGTGAAGAAACAAATAGAGTGAACAAGTACTCGATGAGAAATATCAGGACGTCCGATCGTAAGATAAACCAACATGCCAACTAATTGTTTGTATCGAGACAAAAATCCGGAAGGCTATCTCCATCATCACAATGCATCTTGATATTTAACTCAAGAGACGTACTTGTCGTGTGAGAACCATTAAGCTTTGCTTTATCAAATATCTTGCTAATAAATTTCTATTGTGAGAGAAGGTATCTGCAGAATGATTAACCTGCAAACCAAGATAGTAGCGGAGATGACCAAGATTCTTCATCTCAAAATGTGTATACAAGTGCTGTTTAACTTGCATAATTGCCATCAGTAATAGTCATATTATCAACATATGGCAGAAGTATTACCCCAGGGGGTGCATGAACAGAATATGATCATAAGAACTCGTAGAGAAGCCAACAACATGAATAACACTAGTAAATCTAGATAACCATATCTAAGATGCCTTCTTGATGCTATAGAAGGCCTTGCAAAGATGACATACATGACTAGCAGAATACGGTAAACCAAGAGGAGTCATGTAGACATCCTTAGATAAATCACCACGAAGAATACATTCTTCATATCCATCCATCTGAGACAAAGGACAAACATCTTAACAATGGTCATCTTTGCAACATTAGTGAAGGTCTCATCATAATGAACACCATATCGTTAAAAAAACTATGGACTTAGCCTGTCCTTGTACCTATCAATGGTACCGTCAGCCAAAGTCTTGATCTTGAATACCATCTCCTATGTGCGATGCTTGGCCCGCGAGATTAGGATGTCTATCATTTCTAAACTTCAAGTGTTGTCTTATTTAGGTATTTTAGGGAACTTCTTTGCAAAGTCCCTCACACCTTGTACCGGTTGTATTCATGGTTGTCATGTTGCTTTTTTTTTTTTTTTTTTTTTTACATTGGGTGAGTTTATTTATGCTTCTCCTTTTGACCTTGTCCACTCCAATGTCAAAGGGAGAAAACATATATTCTCTTTTTTTATAATTATTTTCGATTCACTTGGATTTATTTGATTTCTCGCAAGTCTGAGATCTTCTTGAAGTATCTTGAGTTTGCAAAGATGGTTGAACCTGTTTTTCTTGCAAAATCTTGGTATTTCGTTTAGATTAAAAGAGGAGTACACACCACAGCAGTCCGTGGTTATGTTATTTACTAGGGGATGCTTGTGCAGTTTCTTGGTCCCATGCTCATTAGTAGAATATGGTTGTTGAGCATAGTCGTAGATATCTTCTTGATGTCACTAGGTCCCTTCTCTTGTGTGCTTCTATCTATGTTCTAGGCATAAGCTGTGCTTACTAGTAAGTTTTTAAATCAATAGGATTCCGATTCTTGTTCTTGATGGTGTGTCTCCCTATCAGCGTTTATATGGTCCTACCCCTGATTATTCCTTACTACATGTCTTTGATTGTACTTGTTTTGTTCAGTCACCTTCAGTTGGAGTTTGACTCACTGTAGAAGACGATTCTTCCGTGAGGAATTTCGGCAACCAATGTTTCGTAGATAACAATCAGGTTCTAAATCTCTACTTTATTCTTAAATCTAAAGGTAATTCTAAGGCTAGGGTTTGGATTTTTGAGAGAAATTTGGAGATGGGTATGAAATTAAGGTGTAGAGAAGAATTTGGGGATGAGGGAGATGGGGCTCGGGTACCATGTCAGAGTGTGGAAAGAAAATGGATAGAATAGAATGATCGATTATGCATAATACACTAAACTCCCTATAGTCTCTAACACCTTTATACTTGGAAACTTTATAGTATGGATCTTTAAGTTTAGCTGCAGTTAATTATAATGTTTGACTGTATTACACTGTTTCTGATATCATCTTTATTCTAGCTTCCAGTGTTGGGAAAAAAGGCGGCCACATACCCTACAGGGATTCAAAGCTAACACGAATACTACAGCTCTCTCTTGGTGGAAATGCAAGGACTGCCATTATCTGTACCATGAGCCCTGCACTTAGCCACGTGGAACAATCTCGCAACACTCTGTTCTTTGCAGCCCGTGCAAAAGAAGTTACCAACACTGCACAGGTTAACATGGTAAGTACACAATTTAGAATCAGGATTTCTGTTTGTTATTGCATTTCTCTGTTAAAGTAAATATTTTTCTTGTGTTTGTTCTGAGCTGATGATTATACTTGATCAGGTTGTGTCAGATAAGCAATTGGTCAGGCATCTACAGAAGCAAGTTGCGAGGCTTGAAGCAGAACTGCGCACTCCAGAACCTTCAGCAAGCTCATGTTCAGAATCCCTTCTGAAGGAAAAGGAGTTGAGAATTAGGAAGGTAATAATAAACAAAGAATAGCAAACCATAATGTTCTATTTCTCTCTCTTTTTTCTTCTTTTTTTGGGAAGGGGGATGGAGTAATCTAACTGCCCTAGTTGTGCACTATTATTATAACAAGATTTACTTATCAAAATTTAAATTTTGGTTCGATACATCTTCAATTGCTGCCGACTTCCAGACATGTTTAGGTCAAAAGATAGGCTAGTAATGCCAAGTCCCAAGACTCCCAACCACTACAACACAAAGATCATGAAAGATGCATAATAGTTGCACTCAGGTGCCGTAAGAGTGGACAGTTCCAAATTCATGGCAATAATATTTCTGTTCTTTTTGAGTAACTTAACTACAAAATCATGAACTAGGTGATATATAAATTTAAAATCTGCATGAGTTTAACATTCATCATTACCGCATGTTATGCGGGTTTGTTTTAGTCAAGTGCAACGTTCGGTTCTAAACACAAGTAATCAGATCAATGGAGAACTAATACTATTAGTTTTCCTGCATATTAATTCATGGCAATACTAGGTGATATATAAAAAGTAAAATTTAAATGAGTCGTAACGTCGTCCATTACTACTCATATTTATGCTGGCATTTTTAGTCCAGCATAATGCTTGGTTCTGAATCCTTAGAGGGTTCTGATCAATGGAACTAATGCTATTACTTTTTCTGATGGTAAACCAGATGGAAATGGAAATGGAAGAATTGAAGCGAGAAAGAGACCTTGCACAATTGCAGCTGGATGAACTAAGGAAGAAAGTAAATGGGGAACAAACGGTAAGAGAGCTGCCACTCCTGTTTCTACCCATGTTATTTCACTGTTAACTGTTACTTTTCCCATCTTTAGGGACTAAATCCTTTTGAAACATCACCTCACCGAGTGGCAAAATGTCTTACTTTTTCTGGTCCATCTGGTGACAAGGGACTTGGCCGGGTTGTCGCTCGAGCAAGAAATCCAATGAGGCAATCTTCAACTGCTCCAACCATGCTTGTTCATGAGATTCACAAGCTTGAACTGTTACAGGAGCAGCTCGGGCAGGAAGCAAACCGAGCCCTTGAAGTCTTACAGAAAGAGGTAGCTTGTCACCGTCTTGGAAATCAAGACGCAGCTGAGACAATAGCTAAACTTCAAGCTGAGATCAAAGAGATGCGTGCTGTCAGATCCTTAACCAAGGAGGTTCAGATTGGAGATACAGTTGGTGGCCGGAACACAGGTACCAATTTGAAGGAAGAGATCACAAGACTCCATTCTCAGGGAAGTACTATTGCCAATCTCGAAGAGCAGCTGGAAAATGTTCAGAAATCCATAGATAAGCTAGTGATGGCTCTTCCTAGCAATATTCAGTCTCAAGAGAGCACTCCAAAGTCCTCCAAAACAAAGAAGAAGAAGATGCTTCCACTGAATTTAAGTAGCACAGTTAATCGTCCACACCTTATAAGGGCCCCATGCTCACCTCTTTCCTCATCTCGGAAGGTTTTAGAGTCGGAAGTGGAGAACAAGGCTCCAGAAAATGAGGTTCTGCCAGGTTCTGAGAAGGCCACACCAACGAAGAGCGAGGATGGTGATATCTCATCAAGGGAGGGCACTCCATGCCACCGTCGTTCAAGCTCTGTTAACATGAAGAAAATGCAGAAGATGTTCAAGAATGCAGCAGAAGAAAATGTGAGGAGCATAAGAGCATATGTCACGGAACTCAAAGAGCGAGTCGCTAAGCTTCAGTACCAGAAACAGCTACTCGTATGCCAGGTCTGCACATGAGCCACTCTCAATCTTAAATTGCTATTATATTTAATCAGCATTTCTTTTTGTTCTACCTACATTTATCTCACTGCTTTTCCACAAGTTTTTCCTTGGCTGCAAAAGTCGTAAATTTTCTCACTACCAATATACTCCTTATGTATTCAAAATATGTAATTTCAGAATTGTTCTCCAGGTTTGTTTATGAGAATTTTGATTATCCATGAAATATTCATTATGCACTAATGCAGGCCTTTTAGATAGCTGATCAATTATATTTTTTGTAATTGATGAAATTATGCTTGATTTTTTTACAGCCGTCTCTTCCATTTGTTTTTGAATCTGTGTTCATTCTAGAGTTTCTAATAATTTTCTTGAATTTGTGACCAACTTCTGGTTTCCCAGATTCTTGATCTGGTGCCTAAAGAAATTCCTCTATAATGCTTCTAGGTATAATCCCTGCATACAGGTACTGAGGAATCTCCTTTTTTGTCTGTTCTTTAGGTTCTTGAGTTGGAAGCAAATGAGGCTGCAGGGAATGATGCATCAGAGGATGATGAGAATATATCTGAGCCAGAAAGGTCCCCTCATACATGGAGCAACATTTTTAAGGAGCAGATGCAACAAATCGTTCAATTATGGGATGTTTGTCATGTATCAATTATACATCGGACTCAGTTTTATTTGTTATTCCGTGGTGACCCAGCTGATCAAATCTATGTCGAGGTGGAGCTTAGGAGACTGACTTGGCTGCAACAGCACTTTGCTGAGGTTGGAGATGCAACTCCTGCTCAAATTGGAGAGGAAACACCAACTCCTGCTTCAAGGTATTCTCTATTGTTTAAATCCAGAAACTCTTAATTCTCGATCTCTTGAACATGGCCAAAATGGTGATAGCATCAGCAGATTAGAATGCTTGATGGAAACTCCCCATATGCTTACTTTGAAATTCATCAGATTTACTTGAATATTGACAAAGTGTGCAGTCACTTTGAATTACTTCAATATTGCCAAATAGACTTGTTGTGGAGTTCTTTCGTCTTTATGGTTTCATAGAAGCTGTTTTTCCCTTTAAGATAGGGTTTCTATGTATAGCCTACAACCTACATAACATTGTGAGGCGATATGACACGATGTGACATTGGCATGCCTGAGCTTCCGTGTCACAGTTGAATCGAGACACCAATTTTGGCACACCACACAGCTAACGAGCTAAGATTAGAAAAGAGGAGGAACTCAGTCAAGCAGTGGAGATTGTTATCCATATTACAAAGCTCATGGTCAACAAAGCCTTTATCCCAAACTTTTGGGGTCAGTTTTGTGAATCTTTTTTTCTTTTTCTTTTTTTCCATTCAGCTCAATTAAGGACCACGTCCTCAAATGTCTGTGTCATTTGATTTGTTGTTCCTAGCATTTCTCAACAAATTTATTGTAGTGTTTTTCCCTCTATTTTTCTTTTTAATTTATTTAATTGATAAAACCATTTTACTTTTTAATCCTTCAGAAGTTTGCTTAGATTTTGTTGCCTTTCCTAATGCATCAGTATCAAAGCATTGAAGCATGAAAGAGAATTCCTCTCGAAAAGGATAAACTCTCGACTGACAGAAGAAGAGCGAGAGCGGCTGTACATCAAATGGGACGTTCCCCTTGATGGGAAGCAGAGGAGGCTCCAGTTGGTGAACAAGCTCTGGATCAATCCAAATGATAAGATCCACATTGAAAGAAGTGCAGATGTGGTGGCTCGGTTGGTGGGCTTTTGCGAAGGCGGAAATGTCAGCAAAGAGATGTTTGAGCTCAATTTTGCACAGCCGGCAAACAGAAAACCCTGGCTTTTGGGATGGCAACCTATATCAAACCTATTAGGGTTGTGAGAATAAGTTGGTATTTGAAAAATCTAATGTAGTTACAAGAATGCAAGACTACCATCTTTGCACTGAGATGGCAAAGATGGTTGTAGTCCGTCCCTGTGTAATTCAAAGATTTTTTACCCCCCATTTTTTTTTTCTTCTATTAATGATAGCAATGGCCCTCAGTTCCAATGATTTCAGTCTTGTGTTTGGGAAACAAAATAGATGCGTATGTATACTGAGATTAGAGAAACAATCTTCTGAACAAAAGTTTTTTTTGCTGCTTCTGGTGATAATGAATCCTATTCTATATCTCGAGGAAAGAGAATTGGAAGGAAAGAGAACTATTATGGCCATTATGAGTTCTAAAATCTTACAAACCATTCTATATACGTCATGCTTCTAGAACCAGAAGGTTGCCCAACATCATTTTTCTGCACTCTCTGGATCTTTAAAACCAACTGCCAAGTCAAGGTTAACTTTGAATATATTATCTGGTGCGGTGTTGTAATTTATACAAAATGAGATGCACGACAGTTTTTATTTGATTAGGGTTACCCTGAGGAAACCCCTGTAGCCTTAGAATTGATATGTTAAATATTATAGACAAGAGAACACTTGATTTAGCCTTATAATAACCTAAAATGAAGCCCATATGATTTTGGAAATTTATTGGATATTGTTAGGATTTCTATAATTAAAAGTCGAGAGAACATTATAAAACAATTTAGTTCTAATCTTTACAAATTACCGTTTCAAAACCCAACCATAGAATGACATGAAACTTGACAAATAAGGTTCTAGTAGTCCATATTATTTTCTGGAAAAATTAGGAAAAAATTTCGAGTCGTTTGCTTCTTTTTTCTAGAGCCTAAAGCAATTCTTAGGATTAATAAATGGTTTAATTAGTGAACCTACTTTTCATTAATTATACCCTATTCATCTGGGTCAGACCCGCTAAGGCGAACTCGGGTCCGTACTCGCGACTTAAGTCACTCATCCTACCCGTCCAATATAGCGGGAATGATCCTAGCCAACTGGATCAAACCCGTTGGACTTTAATATGAATCGTGACCCATTTCCTTATGTGACCTTCATCCAACCATTAAAGTGAATGGTTTTCTAATATTGGCCCTCCAACAGTTGCCTTAGAACCCACCGACCCGCGATTCTCACTCGACCTGTTTGGAAGAACCCTAATTTTCTTTCCGTTGCTACTGTGTCTGCTGACATGTCCAGGCCATGTCTGACCCTCAACGACTACCAAATTTCATAAAACCACAACCAGTGGACTCCTCGAAAGTTTATCTTCCACCTGAGCCTCTCCACCCTCAATCTTGATGACAAAACTCTCTATGAAAGCACCGGTAAGAACTCGAGACATGACACAACAGTAAGTCTATAGCAGTCAACTTCGTGCGATAGCTGCAATAAGTCTGATAAATGATTTCATGTTTCGTCTTCACTACTGTTCTCGTGCCATGACCCTCTCCTATAGAAAAAATTGCACAACCATGATGATATTTAACAAGTGAAAACACTTTGTAACAATGCAACGTGTCCAGATCATCTCCAACAACACCCTCAGCTTATCCTAGTCGTATCTGCATCGTCTAATACACAATTGACCTCAAACCAACGCTAAAATATTTATTTCTGTCTATTTTAGTCTATGCAGTTGGATAGGAAAATTTTGGTCCAATGTACCGAATCCAGGATCCAACATCGATTGTGAAAGATCGAACAACGGGCTCTCGATCTGTTTGTTACATTGCACTCATGGTAAGATTTCCTTCTAGGATCTGAAGTTTGTTTCATTAAGAAATTGTTTGATAGATCATTTACCTAGTCTTTAATTTTCTAGGTAATTCGTAATAGGGTCGTTTCTCGAATCTCATACACCAAATGGAGATTCGTTGATTCCAACGAACTCATTCTTTGAAATCTACATTGTGATCATACAAATGTCAAAACGAGACAATTAACTTTTGGTCAACAATTTCATCTTGATTTACGTACTTTTCATAGGGGTCTTCATCCATGGAGAGTTGGGAGATTTCATGCATCTCATGCAGAGCAAAACCCAGTCTATCTATTGGGGTAAAAATGGTGCCAGTAATAGTGTTGTAAAGTTCTAAGACTGCAAGAAAATATGGGATGCTCGACTCTACCGCATAACACGTTGCTCTGACGGCATGATATAAACTGAGGTTCTTCAACTCTTTGCGATATTCATAAAGCATCCAATGTGTTAATTGTCCCCAACATTGGCTGCCAAAAGAAAAATGGATCCATCCCGGTATTCTGAACTCTCTAGCAGGGTTGCATCCCTTTATAAACTGGAGCAGTTCACAAAAACATATGCCCTCAAAGGGGTATCATTTACTGGTATGTCCTGAGCTACCATCCCGGGCATTAAACTGACTACTATCTGAGGATTACTGCTTTTAACAGCCTCCAGTCAATGTTATCCTTCCTCAAACCGGAATCAAAGCTTCCCTACCTCTAGATTAGTCCTTGGTTATCAGCTAGTTCATCGTTCTTCTGATTATGGCAGACTGGAAAGAAGACAGTGGGAAGTGGCATTCTATCTCTAGGAGATAGCAGGTTGCTCTATCTATTTGGAACGACCACACCTCATGCTCAATACTGAACTCATTCTAATAATCTTAGTGCCATCTCCAACGATAAATATAAGCTTATAAATTATTTTTCTGTATGTCCTAAGCAGAGTGAGTTCTGGTCATTAGTTCACACAAGACTAGTTTTCCTTGCAGCATCACGATATCTTTTCAGTCTTCAGTACTATTAGGATGAACCTCGAGAACGACAACCCCATTCAGACGGAAGTAACAGCTGATCCTTATGTCTTGAGAAGATCATGTCATTGTACTCTTAGGTTGAGCATTTAAGAAGAATACTACAAAAAAATAAATGCATGCTTGATTAGTCCTAATTTTTAGCAAAGAAAAATACAAGTTGTTTGTACAGAAGGAGACATTGTCATGACCCACTCCCAATTTTTTGGATACGAGTCGGACGTGCCAAGCCTACATTGTTGTAAACAACGGTAGTAAGTTATCTATACGTCATAAATCGTCAAGTGACCATGATCTCACTCATTGGCTCGATCACAGAACTAATAAACAGAAATAACCTAGCACACACTCACACCATAACCAATTCACTATCTTCCTTTAGTACATCATACATGCCTATCTCCGGAAACAAATCTTGTAATCATCATCATCTACTATATACATATAATATATCAAATACATCCATAAATAGTTGATACATCTAAATGATATATGTAAACCCCTTGATTTTTGTTATTTATTTATTTTATTTTATTTATTTAATATGGAAATTTTAATGCTAAACTATACAGAAAATTTCATTGAGAGGGAAGATGTTTATGTTATTCGCGTGAAAGAGAAAAAGTTCGAATATAATACGGATAAAGGGATCTGGCGCCAGTGAAACTGGCGTCAAAGAAAAAAAAATTTAAAATAACCCGACGCCAGTTGCATGGACGCCGAATATATATATATTAAAACCAGACGCCAGTTGCACTAGCGCCGAACCTAAAAAAAAAAGAAGCTTGGCGCCGGATTTTCTTTGTGTGTGTGTGTGTGTGTGTGTTGGGTGGGTGGGAGGTTGGGTGTTTGCTTTTTTCTTTTCCGTTGATAAAGCTTGAAAAAAAAGAAGCTTGGCGCCGGATTTTCTTTTTGTGTGTGTGTGTGTGCGTGTGTGTGTTGGGTGGGTGGGAGGTTGGGTGTTTGCTTTTTTCTTTTCCGTTGATAAAGCTTGGCGCCAACTTACAAGCTAACACCAACTCAGTCAGTGGGTGGTAAGTTTACGAACAAACCACACCACAGACTCTTACTCGCACTTCAAGAAAGAATTAAGAATCAAACAAAGCAAAGGAAGATTACTAGAGAACAAAGCTACATGCTTTCTTTAGGCAATTGATAAAGGCACTGCCTAATTTGATCGGGGCTAGTCCATTTGTAAGTTTGTGTTATTTACAAGTTTGCCATTGAAAAAATTTATTAGGGCTAGCCCATTAGGTAGTATAAAAGTCAATTGTTTTATTTCTCTTCTCTTTCTCTTCTTCCTCTCAAATTTTCTTCTTTTCTCAAATTTTCTTCTAAACCCTAGATTGAGATTCCTCTTGTCCCTACAAAAATCTTCCTGTTTTGTAACCCCAGAGCAGTTATCAACGAATATTCGTAGTAGTCGGTATGTTTTCGACTACTATATTGCAAAGTTTGTTAAATAATCGGTTGATTCCTAATTTTTGAATGTTCTTTTATAATGTAGAAAATATGGAAGAACTTGGGACTTCAAATATAGCAATCGATCATCCCGGTCCTTCCGAAGAACACGACATTCCCTCCAAAGAACTCGTGGTTTGTCCCTGACCTAGTTACATTTTTTCGTTGTCCAGAAATGGACTGCCACATCGCATGGCAGTCCATGAACTACTTAGGACTGCCAGAAAGTATGGCAGTCGAGTTAAGTACGTATGAACGTAAGGACTGCCATACTTTCTGGCAGTCCTATATACTTCAAGGACTGCCCAGAAATGTGGCAGTCATAAAGTTGATAATCGATTCAACTGGACTGCCACACATTTTGGCAGTCCATGAACTACTTAGGACTGCCAGAAAGTATGGCAGTCTAGTTGAATACGTAGGAACTTAAGGACTGCCTCACTTTCTGGCAGTCCTATATACTTCAAGGACTGCCCAGAAATGTGGCAGTCCTAAAGTTGATAGTAGATTCAACTGGACTGCCACACATTTTGGCAGTCCATGAAGTACTCAGGACTGCCAGATGTTGTGGCAGTCTAGTTGAACAGCCTGAATTGGATATTGTATTTGGTTTTGTCATTGATTTAGGTATTTAAAAAATTGTAAATTTATTGTAGGGCACCCCATCTCCTATGTGCACAGATTTGAGCAGTAAATTCTCGACAGATATTGTCTTTGAAACTTACGCCGAAGCATTAGAATGGTGCAGAGAAGTTGGAAGGCAAACCAACACAACCCTTGTAACTTCAAGGTCGCTACGGTGTCGGCCGAAGCGTCAAACTGCAGAGATTGGCTGTGAAAGAGGTGGGACGTATAGGGTGCATCGTAAAAAAAGTGAACTTCTCCCAATAATATCTGGGAAGAAAGAGGCAGGCTCAAGGAAATGTGGTTGTCCATTCAAGCTAGTGTTGGGGTGCAGGACTGGCGAGAAGTGGACAGTTGTGGTACGTAATGGGATCCACAATCATTCTATTCCGGAGACGCTAACTGGTCATGCCTACGCCGGAAGATTGAAAGATGATGAGAAGAAGTTAGTTACAGAAATGTCAGCTTCCGGAGTTGCTCCAAAAGAAATATATTCAGCGCTGCTTCAGAAGAATGAGAGGAACAAGTCCACTATGAGGACAATTTACAATGCACTAGCGAGGTCTAGAACGAGGAGTCTAAAAGGAAGAATGGCGATGCAACAAGTGATGAAATTGCTCGCCGAAAATCATTATGGGGAATACCATAGAAGACTTCCGGTGAGCAATGAAGTCGTTTTTTCTGTTTTGGTCTCATCCGGATTGCACACAGTTGGCACGGTCCTTCGCCGATGTTTTGGTTCTTGATTGCACCTACAAGACTAATAAATTCAAGATGCCTCTTCTTCACATTGTTGGGTTCACTTCAACCCGAAGGACATTTTCAGTTGCCTTTTGTTTTATGAGGACCGAAACATTAGAGGACTATACATGGGCTTTGGAAAAGCTGAAGACACTTTATAGTGGACATAAAGAACCGTCTGTTTTTGTGACCGATCGGGAATATGCATTGATGAATGCTATTGATACCGTATTTCCTCATGCTCGTAGATTACTATGTACTTGGCATATAAACAGAAATATTCAAGCACAATGCAAACTGAAGTTCGAGAAAGTAGACGGCAAACTCGACATGGACCGCTTCCAAGATTTCTACAATGGTTGGACTCTTGTGTGGCGAGCAAGTAGTGAGAAAACATTTGACGCAGCATGGTACATGTTCAAAGAGCAATGGGAGCAGAGCAACCCGGCGTGTATATCTTACATCAAAGACACGTGGCTTGATGAACATAAAGAAAATTTTGTCTTGGCATGGACGAATATGGTGAAACACTACGGCATGACCACTACCAACCGTGTCGAAGGCTCACATGCAAGACTAAAAAGATATCTGCGCTCAGCGGCCGGTGGTTTCGTCTCCGTTTGGCAATCAATCGATCGACTGACCAATTCGGTCGTGAACGAGATAAAGGCTTCATTTGAGATGAGCCTGAACATTGTAAAACACCAACACAAGAAAGAACATCTCTTGTCTGATTTAATGCACGTGGCGTCCCACGACGCATTGACATTACTACTTGAACACTTGTTTGCGTATTATGTGAATGTTATCTTGCTTTGACTCTTAGAACTTGCGTATTATGTGAATGTTACCTTGCAAGTTTGCGTATTATATGAATGTTATGTTCCGTATTATATGAATGTTATGTTCCGTATTATATTCACGTAATACGCAAGATAACATTCACATAATACGGAACATAACATTCATATAATACGCAAGATAACATTCACATAATACGCAAACTTGCAAGGTAACATTCACATAATACGCAAGTTCTAAGAGTCAAAGCAAGATAACATTCACATAATACGCAAACAAGTGTTCAACCAATTTGAAACTGTTGACACAGACAAGTGTTCAACCAATTAGAAAAGTTTTGCAAGTCACCCAACTACCAAATACATTCAACCTTAAAGGAAATTACATAGTCATTCAGTATCATGACGCATCTTCGTGCGTCGCTCATCGATAAATGGGTAATCAGCTGCGATGTTCTGCATCTGGGTACCAATATCTTCGTAATTCTCCCCCTTGCATTGGATTAGACTTTTCCCCAACTTCTTCACTTTCGAAGCCTGCATGAATACATATCATAATTTTAGGAACAAAAAATTTACCACAATATGGGTTAATTAAACAAACTAGACTAACCATCTTCTGCAATGCATCATATAGTGCTGACTTGGAAGGTATGGGTGCTGCTACCGGCACTTTCGCACTTCTCTTATCAGGATTCAACATCATACCATGTCCGGCATGCCCATAGTATTCCATATAGTCCTCACTACAATCCCACATCTCCACCGCCGGCGTTCGTACGGTTTCACCGAGAAGATGTTGTTGCCAGTCAACGAAAAAGTACGACCCCCATGGGTAGAACGGCGGGACGTAGGTCGACGGTTTCTTCCCTTTTGCAGCGGTCCTTAATTTCAACGTACTCGGGATAGTCTGTACGTATCCAAACTGACGCAGCACTCTATCGGGGATGTGAGGCTCCTCAATTTCATGACAAAACAGCGGACCTCTAAATAGTGCAACTGGTTGCACAGGACGAGTGCTATTTCACAGATCCTTATATGGATGCCAAATAATCTACAACATGCATTCATTACTTAAGGAGTTACCAATTAATGTGGAATACTAGAGTGGTAAGTAAATGCTAGTTCAAGTTACTATTGTTTCACCTCCTTTGCAGTCAGATCTTCTAGAGCAACACGTAGGGTAGCCAACGTATGTGGATGTCTCGTATCTATCTTAGCCGGCCTCCACCTACACATCCTGGGCATCTGCTCATCATAATTTCGATTAAGAGTAGCCCTATTGAGCGTCGAAAAATGCTCATATATCCACGCCTGAAAATGTAAAATATAACAATGTTATCGTTATCGACATAATTTTATACAATTGTATAGACACAGTATGCTAGGGTTTGCTTACATGGAGCAGTGTTTGACAACCAGCTATCGTCTTCGACTCGACTCGAGATGCAGCACCTAGTTCGCGGTAAAGGTGTGCTAGTATACCACTTCCGAACGATATTTCATCCACAGCGTTCAAGTCTGTAAAATTATTTAGATATTTTGCATGTATGGCTGTCCCGGACTTGTCTGTAATGCCGACGGCTCCTAGGATGAACTGCATGTATCCACGGGCCACGAGGTTGTCATTACCATTGTTGTCGTCGGCGTCGTCGGCATCATCATTGAAAGTATTCCTCAAAAAACTTAAAGGAACTCCATAAGACTTCTTAAATTCCGGGATTGTGGTAAAAGTCTTGGACTCGACACCGAGACAATTGGCAACCAAATCCACCATCTCATCATACAGGTCGAAGTCGCCCTCGGAATAGTCCATCGACATTTGACGACCATCAACTCTAAGCCCTAAAATGTGGTGGACATCATCGAGGGTGATTGTCAACTCTCCGTCTGCGAGATGGAAGCTGTTAGTTTCTGGATGCCAGCGCTCCACAAATGCAGAAATCATTGCGTGGTCCAATATCTGATATGAGTATTTTGCCAAATACTGCAATCCGGTGGGGGTGATTTTTTGCTTCACACTCTCTTTCAACTCATTAAATCCCCACGTACTACACATCTTCGCATGGTTTATTACCCTCAACATGCGCGAGCTTTTCTGCGAATAAAAAAAAACAAAGATCCAATATTACATATATCTATTATTTCGAATAGTTAATCTATATAATAGGTAAGTAACTTACCGGATCCTTCCATATTTCATAACAAATGTGGTTCTCGATTGAATTCAAAATTGAGCAACCAACTGGGCCCGCATCTTCCTCTTCCTCTTCCTCGGGTACTTGAGAAGGACCCGATCCAGCTTCCTCGGGTACTTGAGAAGGACCCGATCCAGCGTCATCTCTCATTCGGGCAATGGGTAAATCATCATCATCGGAGGAATCATCACGACGAGTCGCCGCCGCTTTCGCCAAACGCTTTGCAACACGTTTCGTTCCACGTGTTCTTGTTTCTGAGGCTGGTTCGGGTTCTCTAATTGATAGCCCTTTCTCGACATTTCTACCAGCTTCACGCGCCTTGCGATCCGATGCGGTGGGACGTTTTCTTTCGGGCCTGGCCTCAATATCCTTCTCCTTTGTCTTCTTTTCATGACTATTATTGAATATTAATTACATATTAAAATTTGAATTGGAAGAACTGTCTCAGGACATGTGTAACTAAAGACTGCCCACATTTCTGGCAGTACAACATGCACTTAGGACTGCCAGAAAAGAGGGCAGTCCTAACTCACATCATGTGTACGAAAGGACTGCCCACTTTTCTGGCAGTCCTAACTTTATGTTGGACTGCCAAAAATGTGGGCAGTCCCTTGTAACACATCTCATGCTAATGGACTGCCCATTTTTCTGGCAGTCCATCATAGAGTCAGGACTGCCAGAAGAATGGGCAGTCCTTCGCTACACATGTTATGCCAATGGACTGCTCATTCTTCTGGCAGTCCAACTTACAGTCTGGACTACCAGAAGACTGGGCAGTCCTGGCCGACGCCAACTTTTGGCAAACACGTTCGCCTTGCGATCCGATGCAATGGAAATAACGAACGTAATTGATCCTGCTAGTTGTCTCAGATAATTTCTAGGGTTTTCGACAGAAATGGAGGAAGATTTCGCACCTTGTTTGCGAGGACGGTTTCGGGGCCATCGTTCTCCTTGGACGAGAGAAGAGGACGTGGGGAAGAAGAGGAAGATGATGAAGCTGCTCGCCGAGTGGTGGAGAATGGGGTCAGTGTTAGGTCTTAGGAGGAAGAAGAAGAGGGAAGTTAGGGTTCTTGAGGAAGAACGGGAAGTTTGTGTTCGGGGGGGGGAGGGCGGGAGTACTTGGGACAGCCCTATGATCAAATAAATGGGCTGTCCTGAGTAAAACCCAAAAAAAATTGGGCTAGCCCCAATCCGGGCTAGCCCCGATCAAAAAAGGCAGTGCCTTTATCAATTGCCTTTCTTTATTGATGCACTTCCTTCTTACAAAATAGAGCAAACAAAGCATTAGGTGTTTTTTAGGGGCACCTCCACATTTACTAGGGGGCAGCCCAATTTTTTTTGGAAAAAATTACAAGTTTGTCATAGGTTTTTTTTACTAGGAGGACAGTCCATAATTTACTATAAAACCCAATGTTGTTTTATTTCTTCTCTTTTTCTTCCTCTATTGCTTCTCTTCCTCCACTCTTCCTCTACTCTTTTTTTCTCCTCCTCATAAAACCCTAGAATTAACCTAACCTAGGTGAAATTGTCCCCCCACCTAAATTTGTTAAAGAATTAACCCTTCACTTCTCCCATTTATTTGTAAATCGTCGAATTTATTTTTGTGTAATGTTTTAACCTAAATTTTACATATAAAATTTGAATTTTGTGTTTAATGTAGAAAGAAATAGAAAATGGAACAACCCGGACCATCAAATACTGGAAACTCTCCTCCCACAACGTCCGAAGAACACTTTGATGCATTGGAAGACCTCTTGGTAACTAAACTTTAACTTTTTTTCAGATGAAAAATCGGATTTTGACACAGAGGACTGCCACTTGTCTGGCAGTCCCTCTCTTGGATTTGGACTGCCACATATGTGGCAGTCCTTTAGATGTGAGGAACTGCCACATATGTGGCAGTCCTATATATGTAAGGGACTGCCACATATGTGGCAGTCCTATGATCCCAACTGCCTGCGCGAGAAACTCACTTACATGGAAAATGTTACAGAGCAATGATCCCAACTGCCTGCGCGGGAAAACACTAGACTCCACTTTTAGGACGGTGGTCCCGCATTTGAATGATCCAAATTGAGTTCAATACTTCAACACAATTGAAATATTATGAAACTCATGTAAACTAAAAAATAAAATAGACAAATAAATTCCTACCTATTCACCAAGTAATCAAAAACTGAAAGGCCCTTGAGAACTAATAAACTGTTAATTTCGGACAACTCAAAGCACAGTACACAAGAAATATGAAAATCTCATGATTCACATGCTAACTACTTCAGAAAATCTCATGATTCACATGCTAATTTGGGACAACTCAAAGCACAGTACACAATAAAATAGACTATATGATTCTCACCACTCGGTTTTTTCAGGTTCCATGCTAACTACTTCAGCAAAACCAGCAAGTGCTCCCTGTGGATCAGGACTGCCACACTCAGGGCAGTCCTTCACATGTGTTGGACTGCCCTGGGTGTGGTAGTCCTAGATGAAATATTTTGTGATCAAGTCACAGAACAATTCATCTATGACTGCCACACCCATGGCAGTTCTTCACATGTGTTGGACTGCCCTGGGTGTGGCAGTCCTAGATGAAATATTATGTGATCAAGTCACAGAACAATTTATATAGGACTGCCACACTTAGGGCAGTCCTTCACATGTGATGGACTGCCCTGGGTGTGGCAGTCCTAGATGAATTGTTCTGTGACTTGATCACAGAATATTTCATCTAGGACTGCCACACCCAGGGCAGTCCATCACATGTGAAGGACTGTCCTAAGTGTGGCAGTCCTAAATATAATAGCTAGTCTGCCTCTGCCACACCCAAGCTGTATAGCTGCTGCTGCTTCTACTTAGTCCGAAGTTGCATTTGAGTAGGAGAACCCAGACTCCCGCAGGAGCGTCCAAGAACAATAGCTAGTGAGCGTCCAAGAACTCCCATTAGAAAAGTTAAAGCTCAGTTACATATATGATGATGGGAAAGATTAAAAAATTGGTTATTATTCAGGCAGGCAAAAGAATGCAATTAAAAAACTCTATGCTAATTGAAAGATGAGCCCCTTGAGTCTGCACCAAGATCTTCGTAATACAAGTTGCACTTTGAAGAAGTTTAGGAATCCAATCCAAGTTCAACTGCTCAACTAGTAGCTCCACAAGAAAAAAAAAAGAAATTACCAAAATAAGCAGGTTGGAATGGAAACCTTAGTTTGTTAAGTGTATTAGCAATAATTTTGTTTAAAAAGAAAAATCTTGAAAAAAAATTGGTGGAGAAATTAGGATTAGAGTGGTTGAGTAGGGTTTAGGGAGAGGGAGAGAGTGCTCTTCTTCTTTTTCTTTTGGAAGAGAGAGAGAGGAAATGATGAAATGGAAAGGAAATGTGAGTTTGGGGGGTTGGGCTGCCCCCTAGTAAAATCTCCACCAAATGGGCTGCCCCCTAGTAAATGTGGAGGTGCCCCTAAAAAAAACCAAGCATTAAATGTGTAACTACGCCAGGCATATAACAAAATAATAATTATTCAAAAGGGTCTGCCTACAACTATCAATGGGAAAGAAAAGAAAAGAAAAACAACAGCCAAAACCAAACACGTCCCATACACCCCAAAAAATTGGCGCCAGTCAGGGGCGGATCCAAAAATTATAGTTGGAGTGGGATGGCAAAAATTTGGGTGGGCTGGAAGTAGATAAATCTATATAAAAAAAAAAAGCAAACAAAAAATTTTGTATAGAAAAAAAATGTAATTTTAACCTCTGGATCCCCCCTGGCACCAGTGCAACTGGTGCCAAGCTTCTATTACTTTTTTGGTTTGACGCCAGTGGAACTGGCGCCTGGTTTTATAAAAAAATTGGCGCCAGTGCAACTGGCGCCGGGTTGTTAAAAAAATTTCTTGGGCGCCAGTTACACTGGCGCCAGGTCCCTTTATCTGTATTATTTCTGTTTTCCCTCTTTCACGCGAATAACAGAAATATCTTCCCTCTCAATACGCTTGACCGCAACATTATGGAGCTCAGTGATATGACTGAGAAGACAGAGCGGGACGTCACTGATCTTAGAGCATCGACAGAGCGCAGCGTGACAGATCTGCATGCATCACAGCTGTCCATGGGCGAGAGCCTGACGTTGATGCAGGATTCAATGGTTGATAGCAGTTCGAGGCTGTTATCTATCATGGATTCATACCACCAGCAACTAGCAGAGTTGGAGCGTTATTGTCCACTGGGTGCGCCTTTATCGTCGTCGACTCCGCCTTCTTTATCGACACCGGTCGACTCCGAATGGCCTCGTCACCTCCCCGAGCTTCTCTGACACACAGACGACGCTCGTCGCACTCCGAGATCTTCTCCACATAGATTGGGAACCCCACCCACTCCAACAGTTTAACCATATCTACAAATCCAGGGATTCTTGACTGAAAAGTTCTCTTTTACTAGAATATAAACAACTTTTTATACATCATTAAATGTATGTTTGGATTGATAACCATGGAGAAGTTAACTGAGAAGGAAAAAAAGGGGGTCGTATTCTTTGTTTATTTTTAGTTCTCAAATCGAAAAGTAAAAAAAAATGTTTGCAAGGTCATAAATATATTCTTTTATCCTATAAAATAGTAGAACTTTATTCTCCATTTTTTTCGTCCCTAGCTTCATGACTTTGTTCATGTTACGTCTTATCTCTTTTCGCTTTCTCATACTTTATTACTCGTCTGTGATAAGAAAAAATCGTTCATGAAACATATATTGAGTTGGTGAAATAATAGTAATTGATAAGGTTGGCAAAAATAAAAAAAAATGTTGATGCATCTGTTAATAAAAAAAACTAATTTTAAGTTTTTTATGCATATATTGATAATAAAAGAAAAATATTAATGTAATATATAATAAAAGTATTTTGGTAAATATTATATATATTTTTTATTTTTTATTCCAAAATACCTAATCTAAGCCAAAATTATTTAACATAAAACTCTCACATATACGGTTAATTTGTGTCTCAAAATTGATCGATGTTAGAGTTTAGGCCCAAAGTTGCTGTTCATGTAAGCTTATGAACAGTAATTTTGAGACCCATATCCTATTCCTAACATCGGTGACTTCGTGACCCAAATTCTAATATATATATATATATATATATATATATATATAGAGAGAGAGAGAGAGAGAGAGAGAGAGAGAGAGAGAGAGAGAGATCAACACAATCCATCAAGTTATGTGTACAATGCCATTCAGAGACAAATTCGGTAAAATAAAATACAATAATGAATCTCAAACTACAATCTACAGAAAATAAAGTACAAGCAATGAACCAAATCCTGCACTACAATGATGTCCCCAATGCTCAATATGGCCTCAAGCACCTACAACGTGTCCTGTCAGGAAAGAGCAAAGCACAACCACGACAAGAAACAATCTACAATGTAATCTGAGATACATGATACAATGTGGACTACAATATGAAACCAGAGTACAAGAACTGAATGTGAAACTTTGGTACCAAAACAGGAATATGAAACTGAAGTACAAGTACGAGAACAAGGAATAAGACAATCAATCAAGACAATCAATGTACATGTGCATTTGAAATATTGAACTAATGTGTGACCGACGAGAGACCACAATCCACAATTTACAATATCACAATTCTACAAGGTTCGGCTTAATCGTACGTGAGATGTACGATTAGGCTATTCACAATACCTAGATTGGATGTGGTCACACACTAGTCAATATTTTTTTCAATCTCGTAAGAACAATGACTCACAATACAATGAACAAGGCACAATGCAATCGTGTGTATCTTGTGTCCGACATGAGAACAAGAAAGTAAGACAGAAATACAAGGTAAAAGTTCAAGTTGGTTTACTTGCATTGCTTTGGAAGCCCGGGAGTAGTAAAGCATGAATATTCACCTGTTATTTTGGTACATGTTGTTAGGGTTGAAATATGACCCTTCTCTCTCCTCTCTCTCTCCTAACTTTCTTTTCCTTAAGATCCCACCTAACTCTATTTTTTTTTTCCCGGTAAAAGATGAGGCTTAGCTATCAAAATCAATGAAGAGGAAGCGTTATCCAAAAGAAATAGACACGAAACAGAGGCGGCCAAAAGCACCAAATGGGAACCAAACAATAGGGCTTACTTGCTAGGGGTGCAACTCGGGCGGGTTGGGTCGGGTTTGAGGTCAACCCGAGTCCAATCCGATAGATCATAAGCCTAGCCCAAGCCCAAGCCCGACCCGACTTCGGGTTCAACATATGAAGCCCAAGACCAAGCCCGGAGGATCGGGTTGGGCTCGGGTCCATCAGGTTTATCGGACTCTAATATGATATTTGAAATAAGGGATATTTTGTAAAACCTCCCCTAAATAATGGGCTAATTTGCGAAATACCCCCTAAAGATCTCGAATTGGTAAAACCCCCTTTCCGTCAAGACGCTGTTTGATTTTGGGTGACGTGGCAATCCATGTGTGTTATTAAGTAAAAAAATAAAAGTTAGACGAAAATACCCCTGCGTACGTGGCAGGGGTCCAACGGTCTTCTCTCTCTCTCTCTAACGGTCATCTTCTTCCTTTGCTGAACCTATTTATGCCATTAAAGGAGGAAACACAAATTATTATATTTACAGTAAGGAGGAAACACAAATTATTATATTTACAGTTAGGAGGAAACACTAATTTTTAATTTCTAAATTTGCAGAAATCGAGTGATGAAAGTGATGAGATTGATGAAAGTGATCAGATTAAATGCCAAATTTGTTGCCAGTCGACACATTCAGCAATAGGGTGCCCATTTATGTACTCAAAATGCCGAAGATATGACGGGATAAGAAGAGTTTGGGAAGGAAACACTCGAGCTAATCCGCACAGAAGATTTTTGAGATGTCAACACTTCAATTGTGCTGAATTCCTGGGTGGCAACGAGGGTCCTGGACTCCCTAATGTACTTGTCCACAACCTACAAAAATGATCAAATCGGAAGAATTAAAAGAGAGTACTTTTTTTTGATTCTTTTCTCCACTAAACAGAGACAAAGATTGGATCTTTGGGATTGATACATGAAAAAGATTGGATTTTGATTCATGGGTTCTGCTCATTTCCTCACAAAAACTTGTTTTCTTAATAGAAAATTTGAATTTTTTGGCAAGGAACAGCGTAAATCTGTTGGTAGCAATAGTGAAAGTGTGACCCATATGTCCATTTGCTGCAAAGTACACATCCCAACACAAGAGAATGCCAATCAAACCAAAATCACAAAAAAAGACAAGACAATGCCTACATTTGTCCCACTTAGGTCCTGGTACGCATTTTCCTCAGGGAAAAAAACCTTGTTTCTGATGAAAAAGATGAGATCTTTGGGAATGAACAACAAAGCATGAGTCGATGCCCATACACAAACCTTCCTGTTGCTGAGCCACCAGTGCTTCTTCTCCCCGGCGAGAAGAGAAGGAGAAGTTGACGACATTGGGTTCCAACTGCATCACCAGCAGCGGCACCTCTATAAAAAATTGAATCTTTATTATTATTATTTTGGGATATTTTGCAAAACCTCCCCTAAATAATGGACTAATTGTTGGGTTTTGGGCGGACTTGGGAAGGGTATTTCGTCTAACTTTTATTTTTTTACTTAATATCACACACGGATTGCCACGTCACCCAAAATCAAACAGCGTCTTGACGGAAAGGGGGTTTTACCAATTCGAGATCTTTAGGGGGTATTTCGCAAATTAGCCCATTATTTAGGGGAGGTTTTACAAAATATCCCTTGAAATAAGTTTAAACAAGAGTAATATTAAATGCATAATCAAATAGCAATCAAGCCTCAATCGTTACAAAGTAAAACTGAAATGAGATTTAGGACAAGGAATTGAAGAGTTCGGGTAAAAAAAATTATAGTTTAGACTTTTTATTTAAGTACTATGAAACAATATATATATAAATTATATGTATGTCGGGTTTCGGGTTCTTCGGGTTACCCAACACATGAACCCAAGCCCAACCCGATTTTTGATCGGGTTCAAATATTTTAACCCGAGCCCAAGCCCAAACCCGAATATCTTCAACCCTAACCCAACCCGTTAATGGATTTATCCGATCGGGTTCGGGTTTAGCCCGTCCGAGTTGCACCCCTATTACTTGCCAACTTGGGTGAACAAAAGAATTTAAGGGGATGTTCCATACACATGAAGTAGTAGCCCAAGGGAAGGGATGATTATTGATGGGATATGTACTTGTAAAGATAACTTTTTGATTTTCGGCTTTCCTTTCCAATCATATTCTTGCCTCTGGAGATTTAATGCCTCGTTTGGTTGGCGGAAAAAAGAAAAAAAAAATATTTTTTTAAAAAAATATAATTTTTATTAATTTTTTTGAGTTTAAAAATGACACAAAAATAGAACATAAAGTGAATACTTAAAGTTAGAAAAGTGAATTATTTCTTGGATGGATGGAATTATTTATCTCCTTTTTTTTGTTAATCACTTCCTTTCCTTCTCAATTACTTTGGCATCCAAAAATAAAAAATAATGACTTTTTTTTTCCCAATCTCTTGATTCCGACAATCAAACAAGATTGAAAAGTGAAGTGCATACTGCATAGCTCGACTTTTCATTAGTATGGTAAAAGCATAACTCAAAGCAGCTTTCAAACCAGTTTCTCTACTTTCAAGATTCTTTTTTAGCATAAATGAAGCGAAAACAACCACAAGTTTGACTCCGTTTCAAATGTTAAATGTTCTATCTAGCTCAAATGTCTGTTGTTCTCTGATATCTGTGACGTTTACTGCTTTAAAATATTTTCGTACGGTGATTTGACAATAAATAATGAAAATCAAACATATTAAAATTAGTTATTTTGATCAAGATATTGATACAAATGACAAATGTTCTTAACAAAACTATTCTTAAAACCCAACCCTTTCTAAAAAAAAAACCAACTCATCACTCACCCGTACCCCTCCTTTCCCTCTCCCCACGTTCACCCCTTCCCCTATTTTCCTTCCCCCATTCACTCACAACCACCATCAACACCATTTTATAAGCTAAAAAAAAAAAAAAACCCAAGAAGAAGAAGAAGGAACCACACACAGCACCTCCCCTCTCCCTTTTCTCCCAACTACAAACATCACCCACATCCACTCTTCTCCTTCCCAACTCAAAGCCAAATCACAACACCTTCCCTTGCCGGCACGCCCCTACGCGGCCGATCTCCCCGCGGTAACCCCCTCTGCACGGACACCCGGACCGCCGGCGACCCCGCGCCCGGCCACTGACAGCCGTCGGCGTCCCCCGCCCGCGCGGCAACCTCGCCGGTTGTCCCTGCCAGCCAGCGCCGCTGGCCAACACCGGCGTGCCCGTGCGGCAGCCCGCGCGCCGCTTCTCAACTGCGTCAGCGTGTTTTTGCGCCCCGTATGTGCTTCCCGTGTTCGTGTCCGGCCCTTTCCGGTGTTCCGGCGCTCCGTTCCGAGTCCGAGGCCTCCCCTCGGTACTCCTTCGTGCAAAATCTTTGGGTAAACCTTCCTTTTTTACCTTCTGTCATTTAACAGAACTTCAATTTGTATCATGGGACCCTTAGAAATAGTTCAATTGATTGTAGGATTGATATTTGGTAATAATGTGATATATTTTGGGCAGTAATGGTTTGCATGCTGGTATTGACATGTTGTAGCCTAACATAATTAATTAGAACCCTTAATTAATTAATCAAGATTATTGTTATACGTTGGTTTCATATATTTAAATGCTAGTAATTATTAGTTAATTTTACGAAGCTTTAACTATTATTAAAACACTATGTTTAATAATTATTTATTAGAGTTAGTATTAAGCTATGGAAAAGATTTTGTTAGTAAACTGTAATAATAAGATTATTTGCCATAAAAATTTTATGATGTTTATATATATTCTCTTCAAACACGAGATTAAACCAAAAAGGGTTTTCGATAATTAGATTAATAAAAGAAATTTTATTTTTTCATAAATGAGTTTATTTGTTAAAATAATTAATCTTGGTAAAAAGATGGTTATTTAGTATTAATAATCGAAATGTTTTATATTTATTCAAAATCGTTATTTTGGCAAGAAAACCGTATTTTTTTATGCAAAAGTGTTATTTTAATATTTAAGAAGTTATTTTCTCTCTAAGTTACGAAAAATGGTTAAAAAGGTATTTTCTAAGGAAAATCGTTTTATTAATAAACGTTCGGTATAATTTCTATTTTAAAATATTAGTTAGATAAATTTAATTTTCTAAGATTTATTAATCTCTAAGAAATACAATTTAAAGTTATTTTCTAAATATTTATTATTTTTGACAAAACCTATATTTTAGTTAAAACGATTATTTGTCAATTATTAGTTTGGTAACAAAAGCTATTTTACGTATAAAATTATTTCCAATTAGGTTCACCAACCTGCCAGACTTAGTCCTAGTATTGTTGTTACGACTCGGTCCCAATTTCTTGGGTCGAATCGGATCATGTCCAGCCTGCACCGTTGTTGAGACGGCGGCAGTAAGCTGTTTTATTGCAGGTAATCACAACAACATCTAAACATTTGTCACAACATTTATATACGGGAACTTTAAAACCTTTATTAATCAACAAAATGGAATACATCTAAAATTTGAAAGTGCTGAAAGGAAATACTGAATTCAAGTCTACAAAAATTCCAATAAAAGAAACTCGAATTAAAACGACAACTAGCTAGAATGGCTGTCTAGTCAGCCTCAGGATCTGCGTCCTCCAAGGGGTCTCCGGTAACACAGCAGAATACGGTACTGGGTCATAGTAGCTATTGTGCTATAGCTCAGCAATCATCGGTGATACCTAAAATATTGGGTCTCCAGTCAGGAGGGAGCAAAGTACAATTCATGATAATCCAACAATTGAAATAATAATAGAGTTATGCACTTTTAAACAATTTGAAATAAACAGTTTTCCAGCAGTTAAAATATTATGATGTGAATAGGCAATGAATATGACCGGATTAGGTTGTACAGTGAATGATATGGCTTATCCTCATGTGTATGAGGGGTAAGCTAATACAGTTATTTATGCTACTTTGGATGTGGTCATACTCTACTCCCCCAGTACCCAACAGTCAATCAGTCAATGCTCTCAGAGAGAGTACCGTGTTGCATCGTGGTTTAAACTTGTAATAAAACGATTACTAAATAATTGTAAACTAACACAAAATGTACTTGCCTTTTGTTTATGACTGGAAACGATGTTGGTTCCGGAAAGATGCTAGGTTCGTCTCCGAGATCCTACAGTTGGAGAACTTGACTTAGAACCATTGTGAAATCAAGCTAGGTGTGCTAGTTGCAATCTCTAGTAGCAGGTCCTAGTCAGATTTTAAGTTTGTTTATTCTACTGCTAACGGTTTACGACGCGTGCTACGTTGGTTCTCATTTAGTTGGATAGCCAGTTTCTGGTTTTACTTGAAAAATTGTCGTTACCGGTTAATTTGGCAAAAACTTGTATTTTGTAATATTATATATATAAAACTACTATTTTTCTTTCAAATGAGAAAAACGTGGATTTTGTTAACTATTAATATTTTATTCAAGTTATTATATCGTAAAAAATACTTATTAATTTATACAAAATATTTAATAGTCATTTTGTTACGAAGCGCCTAATTACGAAGAATAAAACCAACCAGAAAATAAAGAAAAAATCCTAATCTACACAATACAAGTCCACAGCAAAATAAAGTAGAAAACTGGGCTTATGCCCTTACAAACTTTACATAAATTAAATAAATTTAGAGTTTGCTGGTGAGTTCTGAACGCCGGGAAGCGGTCTGTTCAGAAGGCCGAGACCCTGCACTCAAAATACTATAAACCAGTAGCAAGTTCCAAATTATATTTTAATTGTAAAATATGAAAATAAAGTAAGTCTCAGACTTGGTCCAATCGTCACAGTTAGCTAATGCCTCAACGTCCGGGTAAAATCGGTTTCGTTTGCATTTCGCTAGGGCCCACGGACCGGTATGGTCGTCGCCCAAAATCCAATTTAATAAATATTTCCGAAAACCAATTAAAAACTCATTTATGAAATTTTATAAAAATTTGGGCAGCATTTCCTCTATATTCGGGACAACCCAAAACTGGGAAAATGTGCCGAAACACCCATAATAAAAGTCCCAAACCAGGGAACACCCAAAAATTAACTTCCAAACCATTTTACACAAAATTGAAATTCATAGAATAATTCCCGAAGCTTAATCGGAAACCCGAAATTATAATCGGAAAATCCCGAAATGAGATCGGAAACCATAGCACCCAAAAAATCCAGAAAACACCTTTCGAAAAAATTTGAAATAACCACAGAACATCACAAAACGTCTCCGAAAAATTCCAAAGTCACTACGTCGACCTAAAACCGAATTCCCGGGAGGGAATCGGGGACCAATATCATCATCGACTACCGAAACATGGAACAGGACCGAAATTATACCTTGGGTTGCTCGGCTAGAGCTCTCAGATGTTTAAAAAGAAGAAAAAAAAACCGCGGACAGTGGACCGGCTCAGGACAATGCCTCGTCGGGGTACGGCTGCGCTGGACAGTGGGATCCGGGCACGAAAAAGCACGGACAGCAGGTCGAGAAAGCCCGGGACAGCGCTGGACGGCGCTGTTCGGAACAGCGAGGACACGGAAGGCTCGCGGAAACCACGCCGGAGTGGTGCGAGGCCGGTAGGAGGGTGCCGGAGGGGCGCTGGTCCAGAAGAGGGGGCCGGGCTCGGGGAGGTCCGCGCGGGCGGAGGGGTGCAGCGCCGGGGAACGGCGCCGGAGCTCGGGGGTCCGGCGGGAGACGCTGTGGGCGCGGGGAGGGGCGCACGGGAGGGCGCCGGGGTCGGCGGAGGCCGGCGGGCGCTCGGGTCGGGTTGGGGGTGTCGGGAGCTAGGGCATGTGGCGGGTGAGCTCGCCGAGGCTCGGGCGCGGGTGAGACTTTGGGGGAAAATAGGGAGAGAGAAAAGAGAATGGAATGGAAGTGAGAGAGTAGTGCTGGTGAGTTTAAATGGAATAGGAAAAAGAAGTGTAGGGGTGAGCTGGGGGTGAGAACGTGGAGAGGAGGGAATTAAGGAGGAGAAAAATATGGGGCTTGCTCGTGAGCAGTTTGCGGAGGTTTTTGGGAACAAGTCATGGAAATTTTATTTTATTTTTCTTTTCTTTTTAATAAAACCTAAACCACTATATACATATATAAATAGTTTCAAAAATCAGGTTTTAAATAAAATCTAAGGATGGGTTCGGAACTGAGTTGGGTTCGGGTTCGGGGTCGGGCTGACGACAAAATCCCAGTTATAATTTTTTGAAAATAGTTTCGAACCCATAATTAAATAATAATAAATAGTAATAATTTTATATAATAATAATAATAATAATAATAATAAATCACACATCCTAAAACTGGGTTTCATAATTGTACCTTAGAATTAGGGCGTAGTTCTGGTTACTAAAACGGTACTATGATATTGTAGGTCCTGCTCCGTAAAACTCTAGCAGTCACTTTCTGGTTGCTGTCAAGTCAAGGAACATTCTGAGACAAGTTTCATATCTATTCCATGTCTGTATTTTATTTTGATAATTAAATGTATGCATCAGTTAGATACATGTAGTATAGTTACACTGATTCATCGTGGATCCCTCTCGGACTCCACATAGGATGATGGATCGCTGATTGGCTATCTTGACATGTTGATTATTGACTCATTGACTCATTGCTCGGGAATTGCTTGGGGGAGTAGTATAACGTCTGTGACCAAAGCCAAATATTGATCGTTTTGCGCTAACCCCAACCTCAATGTGGGTTGAGCCGGTCACAGGCCCTGTTATATACTCAAACACTAGCCTAGTATTACATTATGCATGACATTGATTCTCTTCACACTTGCTAGTTTTATTTTACTATTTTTAAATACAAAATTATATTGTTTCTTAAACTGTCTCGCACTTTATATTTATTATTAATTTAGAATTGCTAGATGTGGATGAAATATGTTCTTTCTCCCTCATGACTGGAGATCTAACATTTTTAGGTGATTGCGATGAAGAGGAGTTGCCTTACTGCACTTTCTACGGGACATACTTGGGTCCCGCAGAGGCTGAACCAGGAACCCCTGAACCCTAGAATGTTGGCTTAGCACTTTCTTTACTTTCCTTTTTAGATTCTATTGTAATAAAATAAATATTGTTGTTGTATGTTTTATTTCCAAACTTTTTTAAGTTGAATAAAATATTTTATTTTCGTTAGATGTTTCTGCATGTTGTGTTTCACTGCTTGATACAGCTTACTTCCGCCGTCTCACAACGGTGCAGGCTGGACATGATCCGACTAGATCCACTATATTGGGATCGGGTCATGACATATTTTTAGTGGTGGCCCATGCATGTCAGTCCTGTAAGTTGGTCTAGACAACTTAGTCTAGACCAGCATACAGTCCTGAACTTGACTTAGGCCTAGATGAGACTTTAGGAAAGCAGACTTTAGAAACAATTAGAACACCTAGATTATATTTACCTTGTTACACCATAGGACTGAAATTATATATTTAAAAATCTATTTTTGCTTGCTTATAGTTTCGTAGGTTACTTTGCTTGTGTTTGTACCTAAACCTTCAGATCATGAGTAATATTCCAATGCTATTGCTTGTCGACTTTGCTAAACCATTTCAACTTGACTTCATTGAATCAATAAGGCTAACTTTTTAGCCGAACTTACCTAGCAAATTCTCAAACTTTTATTGGACAAGAAATTATTTTTTCCAAAATAATTTCGGTAAAGCTCAGTATTCTCTAAGTGATTTTGTCGAGAATATTCTCATTGACTTCTTCTGCTCAACTCGAAGCTGTGATGCTTCTATCTTGTCTTGTGTCCAACTCAATTACTCAGAATCAAGTTGATCCATTCCTTAAGTTTAATCTTTGAAAAAGAAATGTCGGAGAACAGATACCCCTCTGGACTTCAAACCAACCTCTTGAATCTCAAAGAGCTACTAGAACACATATTTATCCTGATAAGTTTCCTTGATTCCAGAAGAGCATACATCTACATCTCTTCCTATCATGATTAGAATATTGGAACTCGTTTGAATTATTCGGAAGCTCCTTGGAATTCCTATGGACAAAGTTGAAAAATATTCAGTGACCTAATGTGGCTTCGCACATATGCGTTACAACAATTTATCTGAATTATGAAAACTGCGAGTTTACTGCAGCCAAATGCGCACTGGCGAGGCATAGACTCTAAGTTGAAGTGATTTCGGGTGTTCATAGGTTTTCGGATATTATTGAGACTATGTCCTAAATGCATCATGTTTGTCTCTTATGTTGTTCAGCCAGAAAATGGATAATGTTGATAGACTACTCGGTAACCTATCATTATTCAAGTTATAGAGCCAAAAAAACATTCACTGCAGTCAGGTGCACTCTGGTGATGCATGAATTTGGGGCAAAGTGACTTCGGATATATTTGGTCACCGAATATTATTAAGACTATATATAAATCATGGTTGTCTTTTTGCACCATCAAATTATTCTGACTTTGGTTCGATTAGAGGATTTGCATTTCTAGCGGTTGTCTCTATTTTTCAGAAATATTTTATCTGATTATGTTCCTATCATGGATATTCTAATCACTATCTATATCCTCTTATCATACAACTTGTTAGCTTTTCCTGAGTCACAAACCCTTATACTCTATCCCAATTTGATTTAGAATTTTTAGTCCCTCATCTCAGAAGATTCCATTACTTTTACCTCCTCAATAAGCTGTTGACGTTCGTTTCTTTGTTGCCTTTCCTGTTTCACGAGATCTCTTTTGATTTTTTTCCTATTCTTATGATCATTTGATTTATTTTAATCGTACATAGATTTTACTCGTGCCTAAAATGATTTTGATCTCTTACCTAAAATGATTTTGATCACAACAATATTTCAACTCTATCTCAGATCATATCTAGGTAATTTTGACCGTGCCCATATTTTATCATTGTACCTAGCGATCATGCCTCGAATCTGATTATGCCTGATGATTTAAATCTGGAACGATCTATAGCAGGGATTTATAGAGTACATGAGTTATGGGGTATAGATGAGATAAATATGAACAATTGTGATTGAATCAAGGAAGGTATAATTAATGATGTGAATACCAAACAAATTGACATTGTAAATTAGAGGTGGTTAAATGATAAGCATGAAAAAGCACTTTTGGAAGGTGCATCAGAAGATATATAAAGGACGACCGAAATAAAAAAAAAATTGGACTTAAGGTGTAACTAATTAAGAATGTCAATTGTATGAATTGAAGGGTGCAAAATTTTTTAAATCATAAACCAAAGATAGAAGGATTGTAAGTAATACAAGGTTGAGAGATGTAATAAGGTATAATTTTGACAGAAAAAAGTTTAGTCAATATGATATAGTAAAATCAAGATGAAGGATTCAAATTTAAAAAAAATTGAGAATTTAGGATCAAATATGAACAATGAGGATTTAGAATCAAGAGACATATACATGTTGGTGAAAATGGACGTATAAATAAATTACAGAGTGATTACATATGAGTACAATAAATAAACAAGGAATAATAAAAATTTCAAGGACCATGACAAACTGGAGTATTGAAACATGACGTTGAATTTTAAATGTGATATTGGTTATTGAGGCTTGATACTAGAGTATTAAGACATGACGGAGTGAACCAAATTATGATATTTTGGTTAGGAACGAACAAGATGTATAAGAACGTGATTGGAACACATGTAGTGGTATGACATAGAGTTAAATTTGGATATATATTGACACGCTGAAGGAAGTACATAATATTGCAGGAAATATTATATGTGTTTAGTATGAAAACGTGGAAAGACAAATTTTCTAAATTGATGATGGTAATTGACAATTCAGGGATGAAAGCAGAAATCCATAATGGTGGATAGTGACTGTGTTTCTAAGGAGGAAAGAATGTTATTTGAAAATAGTAGATAAGATTGATGAAGATATTGCACTAGATGGTTTTGTGTAAAACCCCTAAATTTCTACTGTTTATTTTTTTATTTATTTTGGTACTGATTTAAAATTTTGTATTATATGTCGCGTAATCGTATTTTACGTCACACACGAAATTTTATTTTTCGTAATTGCTCGACGAGTGCGAATATGTGCGAGCGTACATATTTTTAGTTTAATTTTTTTTTTGGTATGGTTTCAAGGCAATGTATATAATAATTATTTTGTTATCTTCCAAAATTTCAAGTTGCTATTTTATTTATAAAGCCTTTCATTTCTCGAATTTTTTTTATAAAATAATATTTATATTTCATACTAGAAAGACATAATTATGAAAACATTATTTATGCATACATATATAATTAGTAATTATTTATTAGTTTATTTTTAATGTAATTTTTGAAATTAATATTACTAGTATTTTAGAAAATATAATTTGAAATTATTTTGGCATCTAAATCTTGATTTGAATTTATGGAGTTATTTAAATAAGTAAATATTTGTAATTTGATTTATCCCATTTGATTCAAACTAAAAATCTAATTATATTTAAATTGAATTTGGATTTAGATTTGATTTGGATTTCAATTTGGATTTAATTTAATTGTAGCTATTATCTAAATATGGTTTAAACAAACGCAAGCCTTATCCTAATGGGAATTCCCACATCCTATATATATAGGCAGGTACTCCTCCATAATTTCCATCCACAACCCCATTGTGTACCGTGTCCGTGCCTCCCATCCACTAAAATTTTTCACACTACAAATACAATATATTTTATCTCGTCCGACAATCCCGGACGTCCATCCATATTTTGTGTCGGACACACCCCCGACACGATACCCTATCCTAACTGCCTGCAGCGCCTCCCCGTTGCCGGAGAAACCCTCAGCCCCTCAAACCCGCCATTCGGCGTCGTCGTCATCAACATCCCCGTCACCACCATCAACCACCACGTCTCCGTCTCGCCGCAACCCACCAGCACCCCATCTCCGACATCACCTGAGACAACCCCTCCCCTCTGCAGAACACCACCACCATCGTGGCCTCGTCGTCAACCAGCCACCGCCAACCACTGTCATCACAGTGTTTTTCTCCGGCCATCCTCGGCCACCGTCGTCACCATCATCACCAATTTTTTTCCCAAAGACAAAACCACAGGAAGAAGAGGTGAGAACCCTCACCTGGCCGCCGGCGACGTCGAGCCTTTCCTGTGCTCCACCTGCGTCCGCCGCCACTACCACACTCCCAGCCGAGTCCGGCGAACCTTGCCTGACCGTGTGCCAAATACCCGTCACCTCCGTCCGCGTCGCTCACTGTCGACGCCGGAAATCCTCCAATCGACCGCCCGCCAGAGCTTCGGCCGACCTTCGCCAGGCCGAGTGCCGACCGCGTGGACCCCCACCGGCGCTCCACTCCGAGACCCCCGCACGGCTTCCTCCACCGACAACACCGCCGTCCGCCTATCGATTCGCCGTCCGCCCATTGATCAACCGCCGCTTCTCCGGCTGAGCACCCGCGCCGGAGTCCCCCGCCGAGCACTGCAACAGCGCCGGCTCCCAACCGCCGACCGCCGTGTCACGCCTCCTCCCGCCGCGTGAAGCTCGCCAGCGCCACCGAGGACCGCCTCTCCGCCCGATTTTCGCGCGAGCTCCGCTCCGCCGGTGCGCCGACCGCGCGCCGGAGCGCCGCCGTGGTAAACCCTATTTCCAATCTCTCCTCTCACTCTCTCTCTCTCTCTCGCATAAATTCGGTTGGGATAATAAAGAGAGCAGCTGAGCTATTTCTTCATTGGGGGTTAGTTTTAATATTTATTATTATTATTATTATTATTATTATTATTATTTTCATTATCATTACAATTAATGTATTAGTATTATCATTATGTTTATTATTGCTAATATTATCAGTATTATTATTATTGGTTTTATTATTATTATTATCATTATCATTATTATTATTATTATTTTGATTATTATTATTATCATTACTATTATTATTACCATATTATTGGATAATTAATTTATAATGTCATTATACATATAAATATTTGGTAAATTTATGACCAACTAATTATAGTTTCGGCTTAAAGAAGTTATTAATATTGTCAAATATTTATTTAATATATTTTTGTTTATAAAGTTTAGTTTTACCAATAAAAATAGTTTTACAAAATTTATAGTTAGTCTAAAACAAATTTTAATGTATTTTCTAAAGGCATATTGTGACTAATACGCATAAGCCTCTATCTAAAATATTCTATTTTTACAAACTAAAGTATCTTAGCGTAAAACGATTTTAGAATATTTTTGACTAATAAAGAGGTAGTTACACATTATGATTTTAACTCTATACGTAATGAAGATATTTTGTTAAAAGTATACATAGTTTTAAGTATCATAAATATTTCAAATTAGTACGAGTATGTTCTTCACGATTTTCCCTCAATTTCTCCAATTATCACCAACCTTGACTAAATCGTATTTTTCATATTTCTTCGTAAATTCGGGCCCTCACATATCGACTGTAGCTCCCCTTCCCTGAAAATTTTGAAACAATCTTATTTATTTATTTGATTTAATGGTGATTTTTAATTATCAATTCATTTATGCACCCTAGAATGTATTTACGTATCCAAAGAATTATGGCATAAACAAGGTTTAAGTTTTAGATTATTTATATAAATATTTCTGATATTTATCTACGGGTGTTTAAACATATGTATGTGTACATTTACTTTGTTATATAGGGACTTAAGTTATATAAGAGATAAGAGTACTATTATTATTATTATTATTATTATTATTATTATTATTATTATTATTATTATTATTATTATTATTATTCTTCTTGTTGTATCGTTATTAATATATATTATATATGTGTATGTATATATATATAGATGTAAAAATATATATATATATATATATATATATATATATATATATATATATATATATATATATATATATATATATATATATATATATATATATATATAGATGTAAGTGGGCATATATAGATATCATTTTGTGTGTATATATATATATATGTGTGTGTGTATGAGAAATTATATATATAAATATAAGTGTTATAAAGAATAAGCAATCCCGAGCCCAACCCAGAGTCAGCCCGCATGGGCCAGCCCAGACCCGGCCCTAAACAGCTGAACCCGGTTGCAATCCCTTTGAGTTGGCCCAAATCCTACCAGCTAACAGGAGTGTTGTCACTTTCACAAGGAAAAGAAAAGAAAAATATGTACACAACAAACACTCTGTCCTCCAAATATGACTTGTACCACTGCCTAAAGCAACAAGTGCAAAAGGTGGTGGCCTCTATTATTATGATTATAGAGTATAGTAGTGAATTGAATTGAATTGAAAAGAAATGAATGTTTGAACTGAATTGAAATGAAATGAAATTCAATTCATTTCAATATATTAGTTGCAAGTTGCTGCAACAACAACATGTATGCAGCAATCATACATCAGCTTAGTCAAGTTGTAGTTGGTTGCCATCAGCTATAAGCTTCACCTGCACACCACACTTCACTTGGTCGCATATAGCATGGCCAACCATATAGAGCCATTTATACAAAAGCTATTGATTGATCAATGAAAGAAAAACAAAATTTGTGATCAGCCGAGCACAAACAAACCCCACAGGCCGTTCCCACAAACCCCAGCCTTTGGGCTCCCCCCCCTCAAATCCCACACCCGAACACAGGGCTGATCGGGCTCAACCCGAGAGGGGAGAACCCGAGCCCTGTGTAACTCACGTGAACAGAAAAAAATGGAGTATACATAGAAACGGAGAGTCGAAGAGAAAAACCCTAACCCCGCGATGGCGACCACTCCCCCAGGTATCGACGCACCCCTGGGCGGCGCACCCACGACGGCCGCGCACCACCACGGCGTACCGCCGACGGCCAGGCGCGCGGATACGCGCGCGCGCGCATGGGTCCAAAACAGCAGCAGCGAGCCGACAGGACCAACTTCACAGCGAGGTTGCCGTTTCCTCGCTCGATCATTCTTCGAGCCGTCTGCTCTGGTACAATCACAACTCTACCCACTTCGTTAACCTTTAGATAGATTAAATTAAATCACATCTTGTGTGAAGAAATCGGAACCCGAAGATCGACGAAAAACTGTTTCGTAAATAGCAAAACAGGCAGTTCATACCCCAACTTGGAAGGCCACTCACGGCCAACCTACAGACAGTTTTCAAAAACTAATTAAAGAGTAATTTAGACAACATATAGGACTAGAAAACCCTTCTTACAGAAATCAAATTTGATAACTGTGCGCCGAGAAATCGGATCCCGAACTTTGACGAAAACCTATTTTCAAAACTTGAAAAATCATCCACACGACGTGCGTCCCGCCATTCCGGGCGACGTGGTCGCGAACCGAAGGCATCGAAAGCTGCGTAACGGATTCGTGGTCGTGTGGGCTTTGACGGAATTCAAATTGGTCGTGTGTGCGCGACGAATTTGATGCGTATCCGTCGAAATTCACCGTATCGTGCACTTTATAAATTCTCCAATTACTTTGTGCACGCTCGTCAGATCGAGATGAAACTTGCGCCAACAGAACCGTATCATTTTTCTGGTCCTGTATGCCAAGTTTGGTCCAATTCTGAGATAGTTGAATCCGACGTCGTTTTACGGGCCCCACGGTCCCACTTAACGGGCGATTTTGTGCACGGCCCGCCAGAATCTAACCTTGGACATACGGTTGGGTTTGTATCGAAAAACTGGATCCGTAGACATGTAGTTTGACGACTTTAGAGACCATTGACTCTGGCACGCTTTTCGGTGCAAAGCGGGTCCAACGGTGGAAATCGTTTTTGCCCAAAATTACCGTTTTGCCCATGTGTCCAGAATTGGACTTAAGGACAGGCAATCCTAGCTATTTTGACTATTCTGAGAACATTGGTAATATTTATTTCAGCTTCCGGGGACTGTTGTACGGGTTTTGACTATTGTGGCACATTGAGTAGTTCAGACTGTCGGTTTCACCAACAGAGGACTACAGGCGAGTACAGTTTATTGTCTGCATTTCGATATTGATTTTCACTATATTTCATTGGTTGGCCATTGGTTATGTGATTATTTTCTATTATAAATTGTGGAGTCGGGAATTAGAAGTACCAAAGATATGCGATCTGACCATAGCCCGTGTTAGACATTGTAGCCCGTGTTTATTTTCTGCAAGTAGTGTAGCCCGTGTTTATTTTCTGCAAGTAGTGTAGCCCGTGTTTAGTTTCTGCAGTAGTGTAGCCCGTGTTTACTTTCTGCAGTAGTGTAGCCCGTGTTTATTTTCTGCAAGTAGTGTAGCCCGTGTTTATTTTCTGTAGTAGTGTAGCCCGTGTTTACTTTCTGTAGTAGTGTAGCCCGTGTTTATTTTCTGCAAGTAGACATTGTAGCCCGTGTTTATTTTTCATGCAAGTAGACCTCGTAGACCGTGCGGTGTAGTACCCCAGACCGATCACATATCAAAGGTACTTCTAACAGTTGGGAAAAGTATTTTGTGTCTATTTATTATTGGTTTTTCTGTATTTCCTGTTTATTTTCAAAACTCATGATTGATGTCTAACCTTTGTTTTATAGTTATTTTTTTATTGAAATTGCATTCAGTGAATTGTGCTCGTTCCATTCCTGACTGGAAACCAACATTTTCAGGTTAGCCGTGGATTCACTTAGCTAGGGGAGTGATGGGTGTACTTGCAGACGAAAGCCTAGTGACCAGCTAGATAGATGATTTGTAGTCATTCCATATTTGTACAAGTTTATATTTTTCTACAAATGTAAAACTTGTGATCTTTGTAAATTAAATTAATGTTGTGAATGAGCATTGTTTGTGATTTTGATCTTCATGGCCGTGACAGCGTTCTACCGCAGACACTGCGGCATAGGCTGGCTTGGACACGTCTTGTATCCGTTTAAAAAAAAATAGGTGCGGGTCGTGACAAGTTTTTGTGGTGGGCCCATGCAGGTCGGTTTTTGCAAAATATTGCGAACTCGTGATGGTACGTTGGTCGTACTGTTGCGAGCCTGCGTACAGGAAGTGCTCATTCACAAATAGGACTAAATATAATTTAGGAGAATGACTAGGAGTAGGAGTCCCTTGTTTAAATTGACTAATCAGGTAGTTAAGGTTGTTAGATAGGCCATGCAATTTAGAAGTATTAAATTTAGATAGCTTGCTAGATCACTATAGGTACACTCTTACTTTTGATATGCCGATATGAACCAACGTGAGTATATTACTCACTCGGCTAGTTAGGTTTTCCCTAGAATTAAGGCTATAATCTTGATAACCTGTTCAGTTTTCTTTTGCTTTTTGTATAATTGTTATCATCAGTTAGAATTGCCTGCTTTAAATTCCATTTGTTGTAAGTAACTGGTTTATAATTTCTGATTCTGCTTTTCATATACAAATCTCGATGTAGGATTGGTTCAAGGTTTTCCTCTCAACCATTTGAAATATTTATGAAATCAAGATTAGGATGTTCTTATTTTATTTATCTTCAGATATTTCCTTTCGACCAGCCTTTTACCTTAAGAATTGAGACTTATAGGCAGATGTTACACTTTCTATCATAGTCAACTAGTTTGAAACTCTGACAACCCCTTGAAGTCCTTAGGAATATAGTTAGATTAATTAACTGACTGCAATGACTAGACAGCAGCGCACTGTCGCCAATTTTTGAGAATTGATAGTGTGGGTTCACTGCAGCCAGCAGCGCACTGGCGAGGCACAACCCACAGAATTGAAATCATCCCGAGGAACCATAGTCTATGGAACATTGCTAAAGCTATGTTCTCGATTGACCCCTTTTAGATCTTAGATACCCTTGTGCCAATATAGAGTAGAGTACCTGGTAGCATATCACCTCTGAATCAAGGAACTAAGGGTTGTCGCAACCTAAGTTTACAGGCGAGGCATAATTTTCGGTAAAATAATTTTTGACGTGAATCACAAGTTTAGGATATTATAGAGGATATGAGAGTTCCATGTATGCCCTCTGAGATCCAAAGCCAATACTAGTAGAAGTTCCGTAGCATGTCTCCCCACCTCGCATTATGTGGTCATTGTGATCTATTGACGAGGTAATTGACCGACACTAATATGTTTACTTAGAAAATAGAACTCAGGAGTCCATAACCCATTAGTCGACCAAGGCCTTAGAGATTAGGTTGACTGTATAAGCAAAAACACCAGGTAAGGATTTGATTTTCTCAAAACTCAAATTACTTATTCCTTCTTCCAAAATCTGCATGCTTGCATTTTGACTATCTTGACCAACGCTGTCATTATGGCCTAGTTTTTGCAAGCTTACTCTTTTATCGAGCTTGATTCGAGACATATGTTTATTGGGGACGCCCGCTAACATATTGTCTAATCAGAATCATTGTATTACGGTCTGATCAACCATGATGCATTTGGTTCGCTCCTCATTTAATTACCCTACGTGGACTGAGATATAGAGATATCCAGGATCTCATCCGCGATTGCCTTGACAATCCCTCTTGAATTTTACATTCGCCTTGGAATCACGTAATTGTATTTAGTGACATCTCTCTTGAATTCGTTATCGTTTTTGTCTTTCACTGATTGGAAAGGCGAAAGCTCGTAACTGATAGATAGATACAGAATATTTCCCATGGCTACGATAGTTGTACATGCAAGTATAGCTACCATCGGCCAGCCAGGTGACTAAAACCTTGCCTTGAGATACCCGTCCTCCCTTCGTCCCTAAACCTACTATCTTGATCTTCCAGTCATTAGATTCTAAGAATGATCAGGGTTTTACCCTCAGTCAAATGCCAACCTAGGATACTACCTATGATCAGGAGACCAATTATTGTGAGCCTCTAATTAATTGTTTGAAGCTTGCTTTAACTGGAACCCCTGCGACAATAGTTTGGAAGGCCGACACAAATAGAAATGCACGACCTAGTTGTCGGAAATCTTTTCATATGATGTGCCTTAGAGTTGGTTACCCCGTCGACAACTCATGTATACGATGGACGAGTAGGTCATTCTATTTTATCGACCAGGTGTTATTGCACACGCATTCGTTTTCCAATTACTAAGGAACGACCCTTGACTTGACTTATACCTACCATACCCGTTACGCAGTACCTTGTTTTTATTAATAAGAGTCAATGTACAATATCTGGACTTAGGAATCCTCTTAACCTCTTTTTCTAAAACCATATCCTAGCTTCTAAGGTGGGTAGACTGTAAGCCTCCTTGGGGTATACGAGGATTACCGATTGATTAGAATAATTTTTCCATTAGAATGATAGTTAGTGTCCCACAGACTCCCACTTTTCATTTAGATTATTTTGTGCCCCAACCGTGTCATTAATATTCGGAGCACGAGACCAGCGGTTATCCTCCAACAAATTTCATATGCAAGATCTAGACGAGTCCATCTTCATCTAGGTATATCATGTCTCACTCAAACCCGTCCCCTTGTACTCTATTTTTATGGTACGACTTTCAGGATAAAAGGATTAGTTATAACCCTTACCATAATGCCGATACATTTTTCGACTTCCATTAGAGCCTCAACCTTGACTCAATTCTCTCGACCCAATATATGGTTGTGACCTACTCGAAGCCCATTATACACCTGCCACTAGTGTACCGCCCAATTGAGGCCTCAAGTGCTACGTAAACACGAAAGTTACTGAAGGCACATTTTGGGCTTGTGAGACCTAGCTAACCAACTGGACTGGCAACTAGCTCAACCCTTAGATAGGAACCTATTCTAGGTTACCCCAACTAGTAGAAACAGTTTTATTATTAGGATATTGTCCTGTCCGTATAGATTGAAATCCAAGGTTCATCCAACCAACAATTGATATCCAATTAGGGAACCCATTAAGACCCAGTAAAAATCCATCCATGCATACCACTATTTTTAGACTAGAAAACCAAACTACTTAAAATAGGTCCCCATACCTATTAGGTAGTCTCCATGCCTTAAGATATAAATCCATTCGTAACTTTTATTCCATCTATCTAGAAGTCGAGATATGATCTTGCATTTCATTTATATTCCTTACTCGTGTGTTTAAATAACCACGGAAAAGATCACAATCTCGATTTCTCAAATTCTGTTTTATTATGGAACTTTGTTTAGATTAATTTCAAGAACGGAATTTATGTATTAAATGGATTGCAAGCCCCTCTAAGAAACAAGTGTTCTTCGAATTAGTAAGTAACTAGACTAGGGTGGCCCAATCTAGCAATAAGACAATAGGTTCATAAATTTCCTTTCTACCTGCATCATTGGATACTCTCCACGGCTCTTGAAATTTCATACTTACTCTCGATTACTTTTCCTTATTTTCCTGTCCTTACCATTTCAGAGTGATGAACAATCATGCCTATTAGAATTTATCAATATTTTTAGCTACTTGTGTAAGTTTGTTGCTTTTTAAATTCGGGTTGCTTGATAGACACGAGAGGATTATAGATACCATATGCCTAGATATTCGTTGGTAGGATTGTTAGCACCAGTTAGAAGATTTTTAGATTTTAGTGTGAGGAGTAGTGTGACCAAAGGTGGGTAGAAGTCCTTGATGATTCGTAGTTACGAAATGGCTAGGAGGAGGACAAAAAAATAGTTCTGAGAAATTAAAATTCGAGGATATTGTGGTAATAGTGGATTTATTCTTTTAATTTTTATGTTTGAATTTTTGGCATGTTTATGAGTTAGAATTTCGAGGACGAAATTATTTTTAAGGTGGGTAGATTTGTAGCTCCCCTTCCCTGAAAATTTTGAAACAATCTTATTTATTTATTTATTTGATTTAATGGTGATTTTTAATTATCAATTCATTTATGCACCCTAGAATGTATTTACGTATCCAAAGAATTATGGCATAAACAAGGTTTAAGTTTTAGATTATTTATATAAATATTTCTGATATTTATCTACGGGTGTTTAAACATATGTATGTGTACATTTACTTTGTTATATAGGGACTTAAGTTATATAAGAGATAAGAGTACTATTATTATTATTATTATTATTATTATTATTATTATTATTATTATTATTATTATTATTATTATTGGTATTATTATTATATTATTCTTGTTGTATCGTATTAATATATATTATATATGTGTATATATATATAGATGTAAGTGGGCATATATAGATATCATTTTGTGTGTATATATATATATGTGTGTGTATGAGAAATTATATATATAAATATAAGTGTTATAAAGAATAAGCAATCCCGAGCCCAATCCAGAGTCAGCCCGCATGGGCCAGCCCAGACCCGGCCCTAAACAGTTGAACCCGGTTGCAATCCCTTTGAGTTGGCCCAAATCCTACCAGCTAACAGGAGTGTTGTCACTTTGTCACTCCCCGATCCTGGAATACGTATTTTAATACGTAAACCGATAAATTATATTTACCTTGAATTTATACGATATTTATTATGCAGTATTTCTTCATGCATTTCCCAAAAATATTCGACAAAATATTATTTCCTAATTTATTTTCTGCATTTGGGCCTACAGTTTTGGCTCATTTGGGTAACCTACTCTTGGTTCACCAATGGTTCATCTTGAACCCTTGGGTTCATCATGAACCCATGGGTCCAAGATCTTTATATATATAACTAATCTCAATCTCTCTCCTCTCATTTACTTCCTCTCATTTATTTCCTCCACCAACCAAGGCAAGTACCAACTTGCTCAAGAGATGGATCCATAATTTTGTCAATGATTTCTTACAAAACTATTTGCCAAAACATGTTCTTCTCCTCAATCTATACTAGTTTAGAACTTGGAAATTTCCATTTTGAAGCTTTAAATTTTTGTAGATCTAGGTTTTAATCATTTTCGGATTTTGCATGGTTTGATCTACTTTAGTTGGATTTTATGGGTTTTTAATGCTTCCATGTGGAAGAGCATTCAGTTTCACCCAAGTTGGAACTTTGGAAATCTAGATTTGGAGTTCGGATGGCCAAGTTATGATGCTTTGAAGTTTGGGTTCAGCCATGGTGTTCTTGCTGTTTGGAGAAGACAGTGAGCAGTGTGCTTCTGTTTGAGCACGCTTCCTGTTGGAAGCGTGTCTCTCCTTGAGCTTGCGTGACTTTTCACGCAGCTCTCTCCTTGAGCTTGCGTGACTTTTCACGCAGCTCTCTCCTTGAGCTTGCGTGACTTTTCACGCAGCTCTCTCCTTGGGCTTGCGTGACTTTTCACGCAGCTCTCTCCTTGGGCTTGCGTGACTTTTCACGCAGCTCTCTCCTTGAGCTTGCGTGACTTTTCACGCAGCTCTCTCCTTGAGCCTGCGTGACTTTTCACGCACGCTGCCTTGAGTAAGCCTGCGTGACTTTTCACGCACGCTGCCTTGAGTAAGCCTGCATGACTTTTCACGTAAGTTGCTTTGAGTGAGCCCGCGTGACTTTTACCCCTTGAGCGTGCGTGCTTTTGTGCGTACGCTTTTGATATTTTATTAGATATTATATGCCCATTTTATATCCTTACGCCTTTTGTCCCGAGCATGATATGAGCACTAATGTGACCCCGGAGAACAAAGTGTTCCAACCTGATACATGTACCTGAATGTCCCAGTTCTTGTTCATGCTCGACAAAGGACTCGTAACTCCACGTGGCGTATTTGCAATAATGCATTACACTAAGGAGGGTAGAACATGTTGACATACTGATTGACATGGATCCTCTTTGGGGTACTCGTACTAAAGTACGACTTTAGGAGGATAATCATGCAGGCCACAGCATGAGAGTCCAAGATTTCACCTAGGGTTAAACTAGGCAACTAAATATACTAGATGCATGGGGAGGGCAGAATCCCGAGATCGTGTTACACCAGCCGCCTTGAGATATTGTCTTGACGCGCCGGCTGGTCTCCACGGATACTGTGTCATCTGTAACGAGTGGATGACTGTATCCGATTAATTTCTGCTATATAATATATGTTTTGGCAAGGTGGCCTTACGAGGGACCTGTGCTCAATAACACCTGTCTACGCGAACCCCTGGGTGGGCTAGCCTTGCTGGAAAGATACGATCTGAAGATTTTCTAATAACATGACACGAGGATAACCTCGTTCCACTAGAAACGCGTAGACTCGATTGGCCGTGAAAATGACTTGCTTGTATCCTATTACCTTCCGTGAATAATCGAGGGAAGCGGACTGTCATGGCACGTGATCCAACCCATGTTCTTGTTTGATTGTTGGGTTGGTTATCGTACTATGACAGGCTGTGGACCGAAGTTATGAACGGAAGACTTATTCTGGTTGTGAAGTGCTACTTCTGTGAATGACTGAGGAACATGGTCTATCATGGTACATGATCCAACCCATGTTCTTGTTTGATTGTTGGGTTGGTTATTGTGCCGCGATAAGCTATCGACCGAAGTCACGATCAGGAGATTTTATTGTTTATACCTTTTAACTTATGTGAATGTTATAGAATACGACACGTCCCGACTCCATGCGGTACCTTTTGTCCTTGTTTGGTTGTAAGGGTGCCATATGGGTTCGAGGATGTTGCGCTACCCTATAATAGTAGCATAAGTATTACTATTATCAATCATTCTATTAACTGGGTTTTTAATCTTAACTCTTGTGCCCCTTTGGCGGTACTTGCTATTCGGGGCTGACCCCGCTGGTTTTTGTTTGGCCAGATCCTGTAGCAGAGCCTGAGGACACGATCTTCCTCCCTGACATCCATGGTACATACTAGGAGCATGGCGGTTCGGGGACTCGAGTGGGTTTTTTCTCCACCACTCCTGCTTATACTTTTGTGGCATTTAGCCACCGGCACCTGTTAGCCGGATTACTTGATATTTTGTGTCAGTACATCATTGTAATTAAACAGACTGCAGCTGTGTATAATTTTGTACTCCTGACTCTCTGAGATAGCTAACTTATAAAGCTAGTCTCTCGTGATCATTTTGATGAAGCGTCGGGGACGCCTTACTGCTTTATCTTTAATGTTCATTTAATTGCTGATGTGATTTGATTGATTGAGACATAGAACTCTATGGGACCATAGGAGACTTGATTGTAGCATGTACCCCCTCGTCTCTCGACAGCCACGATCGCCGTATGACGTTACGTACCTCATATGGAGTAGCTGGCCTAGTCCGTCTCCGTATTTCGGTACTGGGGCGTGACAAGGTTTTAGTGGTGGCCCATGCAGGTCTGATTTTCAGACTTGTGGGGTATTACGAATTATTAGGAGTCTCAATCAAAACTTGTTCCCCTTGAAATTCGGTTTCGAATTCTCTGTCCTTGCCTAGATCTCTAACCTGACTTGCATCCTCAAAATCTTCCTCGTCCGGACTTGATAATCTTATATTCTTCTCTATAGGGGTGCTTCATTCTCAGTAGCGGGTGAGGCCCATGAGGAAGAGCAGCAAGAGTATGGCTCGACTGGGCAGCAACAGGGAAGAGAACCTTCTCCAGTGCAGGCACGAGCAGAAATGGAACCAGAGGCAGTACAGCCGCAGGTTATTGAAACCCCTGCAGCACCAGCAGCGACGGCAGTACCAGACGCCGTGGCACTCCTGGAGATCATCCGGGGGTTTCTTGTCACTAACCAACAGCAACAGGCTCGGCAGCAGGAGCAGAACGTGTTGCTGAACCAAGGGATTCAGTTAGCTCTTGAGAGGAGTGTCGGGGCTGACTCGGGAGCATCGGGAAGGTTTCGTCGCTTGAACCCGAGGTATTTTGATGGCACGGAGGATGCCATCACTGCGGATGCCTGGATTCAAGACATCGAAGCCATTCTTGTGGCAGCCAAGGTTCCAGATGATGAGAAGGTTGATCAGGTCAAATTGGTACTTCAGGATCTTGCCCGCGACTGGTGGACATCAGAAGAAGTTGGTGCAAGACGTCCTATTCGTTGGACCTCAGTGACAGATTCAAGGCCAAGTATTTTGGCGTAGTAGCTCGATATGAGCTCCAGCAGAAGTTCATCAGTCTCAAGCAAGCTGGCAAGACCGTAGATGGGTATACAGCAGAGTTCTGCAGATTGTGCCGTTTCGTACCAGCAATGGTGGCAACGGAGCCAGAGAAAGCTATGAGGTTCCAGCAGGGACTTCATTTGGAACTATTACAGCTTGTGGAAGGACACGACTACCAGACGTTCGACGCTGTTTTGACGGCAGCCCGGAGGCACGAGCTTACCCAGCAGAGGTTGGCATCGAGGACAGGAGGTCAGAAGAGATCTCATTCCCAGGTTAGAGGAGGAGTAATACAGCGAACATCGGCACCAGCACCCGGTGTACGTATTCATGATGCAGGAGCGCCGCGGAGGACGGCCGTGTCAACTAATACAGCGCCAGTTCGGCATCAGCAGCCGAGGAACCAACAACAGCGTCAGGGAGCACCCCAGGACTGTACATTCTGTGGGAAGACAGGGCACACGAGGGAGGTGTGCCGGTCAGCGAATGGCTTATGCTTGAGGTATGGTAGTTCAGACCACCGTATCTCCACTTGTCCTGTGATGCAGAGGCCAGGAGGGCCAGCTCAGCAGTTTCCAGCATTGCCAGCTCCGGTGGCAATCCCGAGTGGAGGGCCAGTATTAGCAGTAAGGCCCCTAGCCCAGCGTCTACCAACGCAGGCTCAGATGTTCCGCCAAACACAGGAAGCCGAAGGCCCTCAGAGGCAGCAACAGCATGGTCGAGGAAGGCCGCAACAAGGGGCTCCGCGGGGCCAGGCTCTCACATTGACCTTGGGAGAGGTTCTAGCGTCCAGTGACGTGGTGGCAGGTAAAATTCTCGTCACCTCATTTCCCGCTGTAGCATTATTTGATTCAGGCGCTACTCATTCATTCATCTCTGCACAATATGCTACACGGATTGGATTAGAGTTTGAGGCATTGTCGGAGAGGATGGATATACTCACCGGCAATGGGCTCGTAGAAGTTAGCAGAGTGCGCTTTTCATGTCCGGTGGAGGTGTGTGGGCATTTACTGCCCGCGTCATTGATTGAATTCCCTATGGGGAATTTTGATGTCATTCTTGGCATGGACTGGTTGAGAGACAGTCATGCGACAATTGATTGTAGAGGAGGTAGGGTCATATTCAGCATTCCTGGGATGGAGCAGTTCATCTTTACTCGAACCTTGAAGAATCAGGCCGGAGGCGTCATCTCAGCAGCAGTGTCAGAGCCAGGACAGATTCCGAGAGTGGTCGAAGATTTTCTCGACGTCTTCCCTGATGAGCTCCCAGGGATACCCCCAGTCAGAGAGGTAGAATTTAGCATTGAGTTGAACCCTGGAACGAGGCCTATTGCAGACAGAGTTTACAGAATGTCGCCGTCAGAACAGGATAAGTTGTATCAACATGAGGAAGAGTTGAAGTCTAAGGGATTCATCTGAGACAGTAAATTGCCCTGGGCCGCGCCAGTGATTCTAGTTCCCAAGAAGGATGGGTCGACGAGGATGTGCATCGACTACCGCAAGCTGAATACAGTAACAGTGAAGAATAAGTACCCACTACCAAGGATTGATGACCTGTTTGACCAGTTGAGCAAGACCAGTGTCTTTTCCAAGATCGATCTTCGGTCGGGATACTATCAAGTAAGAGTCCGGGAGCAAGACATACCGAAGACAACATTCAGATCTAGATATGGGCATTATGAGTTTTTAGTAATGCCCTTTGGACTAACCAACGCCCCCGCAGTATTCATGGATTTAATGAACCGCATCTTTCTGCCGTATTTGGATAAATTTGTGGTGGTGTTCATAGATGACATTCTTGTCTATTCCAGCAGTGAAGAGGAGCATGAGAAATATCTTAGGACTGTCTTACAAACATTGAGGGAGCATCAACTTTATGCGAAGCTCGACAAGTATGAATTCTGGTTATATCACATTTCGTTCCTGGGGCATGTAATTTCTGGGGCAGGGGTGTCAGTGGATCCGAAGAAGATTGAGGCCGTAGAGCATTGGCCAGTCCCGAGAACGGTTGCAGAAGTGCAAAGTTTCTTGGGATTAGCTGGTTACTACAGAAGGTTCGTGGCGGACTTTGCCAAGATCTCTGCGCCCTTAACGCGTTTGATGCACAAGGATGTAGAGTTTGTTTGGTCAGCTAGCTGTCAGGCATCATTTGAAGAATTGAAGAAGAGGTTGATCTCAGCCCCGATCTTGACGCTTCCGGTAGGAGCGGGAGGCTTTACAGTATTGTAACACCCACTTTTCCAAAATAAGGGTAAATTTGAACTTTTGTATTTTAAATCACTAAAATATTGATTTTAGTCATGATATGATTTTTGGTGATTTTTAGTTATTTTAAAACTATTTAATTGAGTGAAATGTGAATTGGTGTTTTACTAGTGTAACATTAGTCATACATGACCTAGAAGACTAATCATGACCAATGAGACCTAATCATGTGTTTAGGATTTCAAATTTCTACTTTTAAGCCTAGGGGTATTTTAGTCATTTTGACACTTTTGTGAAATGGTGAATTATATTAATTAAATATGTGTTACTTGAATTGTTGAGTCTTGACCTAGAAGTTAGCCTAATCTACATTGTTAATCATGACCCTAGAGACTAAGTTAGAGGGTTTCATTAAAGTAATTACATTAGTGAAATATCTAGATATTTGTAGATTGATATTTTAGGCTAAAGGTTAAAGGGGCTACTTTAATTGTGAGCCCTTGGATTAGCTAGAAATTGTTGGAGGAACCTTAGCCCCTCATCCTAAACCCTAACCCTAACTTATTGGCAGCCAACACACATCCCCACCCCCTATAAATGCATCCCATTAATCATTTGCATCATTTTTAATTCATTTTATTTGCCTCTTTTGTGTTCTTCCCTAAACTTCTCTGCAAATATCCAAAACAACTCCAAATTGAACCAAACTTCTTGCATTGGAATCCCCTACCATTGAAGGTGCTAAGGGGAGCTAGCTAGCAAGGTTGCACAAGCTTTGGGCATCATCTTTTGAAGAAGAACATCCCTCCTTTTCTTGGTTTTCATTGAGTTTTCACTCAATAGGTAAAATGCCTCAAAACCTATTAATATTGTGATTTCTCTTCATGAATGCATGCATCTAGGTACCAGGGATCTATAGGCTAAGTTTTGTAGGAATTAGATTGGGTTTGGTGTCCGTATCGGACACGTATCTAGGTTAATACTAAAGTGTTTGATGTAATGCCTCAATGAACTTTTGTTTCTCCATTTTCAAAACAAATTATATATTTTGAAAGCTCCTGATGTGTGGAATATATTTCGTGTAGACTGAGTCGTGTTTGGTGTCGATTTCGTGTCATAATTTGTGCTGGACACGCAGCACGGGGGCTCGGTCGGGTGCCCTGCTGTCACGTATGGATTACTCACTGCACAGGCCATTAGAAACCACCAAAATTGGTTTGGGACTCGGGGCAGTGACTGACAAGTCACTCCCCAAGTTTCAGGACTTCTAGTGTCGTGTCGGACACGGATTTTGTCACTCCCCGATCCCAATAGACGTATTCTTTCATAAATTCTGTACATGGTATCCCGTATTTAGCATCTGCATAATTCTATTTATTATTATTTAATGGTTGCATGTAGTTTTAAGCATGTCATTAGTGGAATGGTTAGAGCATGTTTAGAGGTTAGGGTTTTCTTAATCCAACCTAACCCCTATTTATATACTCTTCCCCACTCTCTCTCCTCATTCACTCCTCCATTTATTTTCCTCAACCACCATCCTTAGGCAAGTACAACTTGCTCAAAAGTAGAGATTTGTGCATTTTTCATTTTAGATTTTTCTTTTGATATTATTTGTCTATATTGTTCTTCTTTTCATTCTCTACAAGTTTAGTTCTTGGAGTTTTTGATTTTAATGGCTAGTTTGGTGTAGATCTAAGTTTCTAAAACTAGGGTTTTATGTATTTACATGGTTTTGATCTACCAAACTTGGTTATTTTCGAAAACTAATGGTCATAGGTTGTAGGAAATTTGATTCTACACAATTTTGACCTTTGAAAAGTTAGATTTCGACTTGTTTTGAGGAAGTTATGGCCAAAACAATATTTGGATATTTTCTATGTCATCAGTCCTGATTTTGGCAGGGACGATGAATAGTGCCGCTGCATAGTGCCGCATAGTGCCGAGCCGCATGAGGATGCTGCATAGTACCGCATAGTGCCGAGCCGCATCAGAATGCTGCATAGTGCCGCATAGTGCCGAGCCGCATGAGGATGCTGCATAGTACCGTATAGTGCCGAGCCGCATCAGAATGCTGCATAGTGCCGCATAGTGCCGAGCCGCATAAGAATGCTGCATAGTGCCGCATAGTGCCAAGCCGCATGAGGATGCTGCATAGTGCCGCATAGTGCCGAGCCGCATGAGGATGCTGCATAGTGCCGCATAGTGCCGAGCCGCATCAGAATGCTGCATAGTGCCGCATAGTGCCGAGCCGCATAAGAATGCTGCATAGTGCCGAGCCGCATGAGAATGCTGTATAGTGCCGCATAGTGTCGAGCCGCATAAGAATGCTGCATAGTGCCGCATAGTGCTGAATAGTGCCGCATAGTGCCTATTTTGGCTGTTTTTGGCTATTTTAAGTCCTATTTGGCTGAATTGTGGCCAGAATTTCTCCTAACTCCCAACATAAAAGTTGTAGATCTTTGTCTTGGCTTCAAGAATCTTCATGACTAGCGAGCTCTTCACACCCTAAGTGCATAGTACCTTCTTGTTCTATTTTCCTCTTGTATTTTGGTCCTCATTCCTGATCTAACTCCTATGCGTATGCTGGATAACCCTATGTGTGTACTAAGGTACAATCTATGTGAGCATCGATGTGCTATCCTATGTGCTAAGTGTTCCTATGTGATACCTGTCAGTACCTCCAAGAGTCCAGCATTTACATAGCAATTGGTCAGTAGCAATGACGTGGCATTGTTGTGTGTCGCATTACACCAAGAAGGGGGTACATACGTATGACTCTATGAGCCTGTAAGGATCACTTCTTGGAGTACTCGTACAATGTACGACATATAGGGGAGTGAGCATGTGACCACGACATGTGAACTCCGAGAATAACCTAGGGATTAACTAGGCAACTAACTTGGTAGATGCATTGGGTGGGAAGAATCCCGAGATCGTGCCATACTAGCCACCCCAGGACCAGTCCTGACGTGTCGGGTTGGCCACCACGGATATGGTTTCACTCGCCTATAGCGGATGGCTATATCCGACTCCTACGAGCTATGTGTTATATGTTTTAGCGCGGTAGCCCTCCGGGGGACCGGTGCATAATCAATGTGCTATATGTCTTATGGTTTGGCTAGCCCTGCTGGATTAACACGATCTGAGGATTCCTTTTAATCATTATCGCGGGGATAACTCCGCCAAATATAGAAAGCCGCATGAATGAATGGCCGCTTGAAAAATGACTTGACTGTGCCTTATAACTTCCGTTAGTAGCCAAGGGACATGGACTGTCATGGTGCGTGGTCCAACCCATGTCCTTGTTTGGTTGTTGGGTTGGACTATCGTGCTAGGACAGGCTGTGGACCGAGGTTACGACCGGAAGCTTTTATTATTACTAGTATTATTATTATTATTTGCTTGGGTTTTATCTCACACTTTTGTGCTTTCTTGTGGTACTTGCTATTCGGGGCTGACCCCGCTGGTTTTGTTTGGCCAGATCTCGTAGCAGCGCCTGAGGATCCAAACTTCCTCCCCGACGTCAATAGTGCATACTAGGAGCATGGCTGGCGGGGGACTCGAGTGTGTTTCTTCTTCACCACTCTAGTATCTTTACTTATGTTCTGGCGTTTAGCCACCGGCACCTGTTAGCCGGCTAATCTGGATATTTTGTCTTGCATAATTTGTAATTAAATCAGACTGCAGCTGAAAACAATTATGTACCTATGACTCTCTGGGCTAGCTAACTTATAAAGCTAGATCCCCATGATCATTTTGATGATGCGTCGGGGACGCCTTACTGCTTTATCTTATATGATCATTATTTACTGCTTCTTGTTTGATTGATTGAGACCTAGATGCTCTGTGAGACCATAGGAGACTTGATTGTAGCATGCACCCCCTTGTCTCTTGACAGCCACGATCGCCGTATGACGTTTATATACCTCGTATGGAGTAGCTGGCCTAGTCCGTCTCCGTATTTCGGTACTGGGGCGTGACAAGGTTTTATTGGTGGCCCATGCAGGTCTAATTTTCAGACTTGTGGGGTGTTATTATTATAGGAGTCTCAATCAAAACTTGTTCCCTTTGAATCTCTTGCCTCGATTTCTCTTCCCTCATCTTGATTGATAACTTGAATTGCATCCTCGAATCTTCATCGTCCTGTCATTTAAATATCATGTATCTTTTCCTATAGGGGTGCTTCATTCTCAGTAGCTGGTGAGGCCAACATGGAGGAACGTCCAGTAAAGCATGGCTCGACGGGGCAGCAGCCGGAAGGAATGCCTTCTCCCGACCAGATCCGAGTAGAAGTGATATCAGAGCCAGTGGAGCCGCAGGTTCTAGAAACTCCCGCAACCCCTGCGGTACCGGCAGCGACGACAGTACCTGATGCTACAGCACTCCTGGAGGTCATCCGGGGATTCCTGGCCACTCAGCAGCGTCAGGTGGCAGCCCATCAGCAACAGCAGACCCAGTAGCAGGAACAGAATGTGCTATTGAATCAGGGGTTACAATTAGCCCTTGAGAGAAGTGTCAGAAATAATTCGGGAGCGTCAGGGAGGTTTTGTCGACTTAATCCGAGATATTTTGACGGCACGGAGGATGCCATCACGGCGGATGCATGGCTTCAGGATACTGAGGCCATTTTGACTGCAGCTAAGGTTCCCGCAGAAGAGAAGGTTGACCAGGTCAGACTGTTACTTCAGGATCTCGCCCGCGACTGGTGGGCATCGGAAGAGGTTGGAATGAGGCGTCCTGTTCCTTGGGATAGCTTCAGTACCAGATTCAAGGCCAAGTACTTTGGCGTGGTAGCGCGGTATGAGCTACAACAGAGATTTATCAGTCTCAAGCAGGCTGGTAAGACGGTGGATGGATATGCAGCAGAGTTCTGCAGACTGAGTCGGTTTGCACCAACAATGGTGGCTACAGAGCCAGAGAAGGCTATGAGATTCCAGCAGGGACTTCATTTGGAGATTCTACAGCTAGTAGAAGGGCATGACTATCAGACTTTTGACGCCATTTTAACGGCTGCTCGGAGGCATGAACTCACCCAACAAAGGTTGGTGACACGACATGGGGGCCAGAAGAGGTCACATCCCCAGAGTAGGGGCGGAGGAGCAGTGCAGCGAACATCGACGCCAGCACCCGGCATCCGTATTCATGAGTCAGGAGCGCCGCGGAGGACGGCAGTATCAGAAATAACAGCACCAGCTCGGCATCAGCCGCAGAGGAACCAGCAGCAGCGCCAGGGGGCGCCCATTAGATGTACTTACTGTGGAAAGGGAGGGCACACTAGGAATGTGTGTCGTTCAGCTAACGGATTGTGCATGAGGTGTGGCAGTCCAGACCACAGGATTGCCAATTGTCCTATGATGCAGAGGCCAGGAGGGCCAGTTCAGCAGTTTCCGGCGTTGCCAGCTCCGGGGGCAGCACCGAATCGAGGACCAGCATTGGCCGTAAGGCCGCTAGCCCAGCGTCTACCGACACAGGCTCAGATGTTTCGCCAGGCGCAGAACCAGGAAGGCCTGCAAAGGCCACAGCAACAGCATGGTCGAGGAAGGCAGCACCAGGGAGCTCAGCAAGGCCAGGGCCAGGCCTTCACCTTATCACTGGAGGATGCACTAGCTTCAGGCGACGTGGTTGCAGGTAATATTTCTGTTACCTCTTTTCCTGCAGTAGCATTGTTTGATTCGGGGGCTACCCACTCTTTTATATCTGTACGATTTGCGACACGTATTGGATTGGAGTTCGAGACATTGCCAGAGAGGATGAATATACTCACTGGTAATGGGCTCGTAGGAGTTAGCAGGGTATGCCTAGCGTGTCCGGTTGTAGTGAGTGGGCGATTATTGCCCGCATCTTTGATTGAGTTCCCTATGGGCAACTTTGACGTTGTCCTAGGCATGGACTGGTTGAGAGACAGTCATACGACTATAGATTGTCGGAGAGGTAGGGTAGTATTTAATGTACCTGGCATTGAGGAGTTCGTCTTTGTTCGATCATTGGAGGATCGATCCAAGGGCATCATTACAGAATCATTGGCAGAGCAGGAGCAGATTCCAAGAGTGGTCAGAGAGTTTCTTGATGTATTTCCAGATGAGCTTCTAGGTTTACCACCGGTAAGGGATGTGGAATTTTGCATTGAGTTGAATCCTGGGATGGAGCCTAAAGTCGGCAGAGTTTATAGGATGTCGCAGTCAGAGTTGGACAAGTTGCACCAGCATGAAGAAGAACTGAAGGCGAAGCAGTTTATCCGAGACAGTGAATCACCCTGGGCAGCACCGGTGATTTTAGTACCCAAGAAGGATGGATCGACGCGAATGTGCATTGATTACCAGCAGTTGAATGCAGTAACAGTGAAGAACAAGTATCCATTACCAAGGATTGATGACTTATTTGATCAATTGAGTAAGGCCTGCGTCTTCTCTAAGATTGATCTTCGATCTGGATATTATCAAGTAAGGGTCCGGGAGCAGGACATACCTAAGACAGCATTTAGATCGCGGTATGGACATTATGAGTTTCTGGTGATGCCATTTGGATTGACTAATGCCCCAGCCGTGTTCATGGACTTGATGAACCGCATCTTTCTACCCTATTTGGATAAGTTTGTAGTAGTGTTTATAGATGACATCCTCGTTTATTCCAGTAGTGAAGAAGAACATGAGAAACATCTTCGGACAGTTTTGCAGACCTTGAGGGAGCACCAACTTTATGCGAAGCTTAGTAAATGTGAGTTTTGGTTGGATCGTATTTCGTTCCTGGGACATATTATTTCTGGAGCAGAAGTGTCAGTAGATCCGAAGAAGGTTGAGGCAGTAGAGAATTGGCCAGTTCCGAAGACGGTAGCAGAAGTGCGTAGTTTCTTAGGATTGGCAGGTTATTATCGGAGGTTCGTGGCAGATTTTGCCAGGATTTCGGCACCCTTGACGCGTTTGACGCATAAAGATGTAGAGTTTGTTTGGTCAGCAGAATGTCTGACATCATTTGAAGAGTTGAAGAAGAGATTAATCTCAGCCCCGATCTTGACACTTCTAGTAGGATCGGGAGGGTTTACAGTGTATTGTGACGCATCCGGAAAGGGACTTAGGTGTGTATTGATGCAGCATGGTAAGGTGATAGCATATGCATCTCGACAGCTTCGGGACCATGAAAAGAACTATCCGACCCACGACCTGGAATTAGCAGCAGTAGTGTTTTCGCTTAAGTTATGGAGGCACTATTTATATGGGGATCGAGTGGAGATTTACACCGATCATAAGAGCTTAAAGTATGTATTTACCCAGAGGGACCTTAACATGAGACAGAGAAGATGGTTGGAGTTACTGAAGGACTTTGATGTAAATCTTCAGTATCATCCAGGTAAGGCGAATGTGGTAGCAGATGCCTTGAGCAGGAGAGGTGGTGCATTCGTTTTAACCTCGCAAAGGCATATTTTGGAAGACCTTCAGGAAATGGGAATTGAAGTGATCTTGCCACAAGATACAGGAGTTATGGCCAGTTTACAGATTCAGTCTACTTTAGTAGAGAGGATCAGAGCAGCCCAGGTAGAGGATCCGCGGATCCAGAAGCTTCGATCAGAGTGTGAGTCAGGTCTCAGGAAGGAGTTAGTAATCCATGAGGATGGTACACTTAGGTTCGGAAACCGTCTTTGTGTACCAGGTGGAGACCTTCGACAAGAAGTTATGTCAGAGGCTCATAGTTCTCCTTATTCCATTCATCCCGGAGGCACAAAGATGTACCAGGATATGAAGCAGCACTTTTGGTGGAATGGCATGAAGAGGGAGATAGCGAGGTTCGTATCCAAATGTTTGGTATGTCAGCAAGTGAAGGCAGAGCAGCAGAGACCATCAGGATTGTTACAGCCGCTTCCTATTCCGGAGTGGAAGTGGGATCACATCACGATGGACTTTGTGACCGGTTTACCTAGATCTCCGACCGGTCGAAATGCAGTTTGGGTAATCGTGGATCGGCTCACGAAGGTTGCTCATTTTCTTCCTTTCAGAATAGGACAGTCTACTGAGCAGCTGGCAGAAATGTATATGAAGCAGATTGTAAGGCAGCATGATGTTCCAGTCAGCATAGTATCAGATCGAGACACACGGTTCACCTCTCACTTTTGGCGAAATTTGCATCAAAGTTTGGGTACTAAGTTGAGGTTCAGTACAGCCTATCATCCGCAGACGGACGGACAATCAGAGAGAACCATTCAGACCTTGGAAGATATGTTACGGGCTTGTACTTTGGACTTCGGCGGAACTTGGGAAGATCATCTTCATTTAGTAGAGTTCTCTTACAATAATAGTTATCAGGCAAGTATACAGATAGCACCGTTTGAAGCATTATACGGAAGGAAGTGCAGGTCCCCTCTGGCATGGGACGATGTGGGAGAAAGAAAATTGTTGGGACCAGAGATGATCACGCAGACAGTGGAGACAGTCAAGTTGATCAGAGAGCGGCTTCGAGTCGCGCAGGACAGACACCGACACTGGGCAGATCAGCATCGTAGGCCTCTAGAGTTTGGCGTTGGTGACCAAGTATTTCTGCAGATTTTGCCTACTCGGGGTGTCATTAGATTTGGAAACCGAGGAAAGCTTAGTTCGAGATTCGTTGGTTCTTTTGAGATTCTCGCTCGGGTAGGCGATGTTGCTTATCGGCTTGCCCTTCCTCCCTCGCTATCTGGCATACATGATGTGTTTCATGTATCTCAGTTGCGTGGGTATGTCCCGGATCTGAGTCATGTCCTCGATCATTCGGAGTTAGTTAGTCGTTGGTACCGACCTAACTTACGAGGAACAACCCGTGTCTATTTTGGACCGGCGAGAGAAGGTGCTTAAGAACCGGACTATTAACCTTGTCCGTGTCGCTTGGGGCCATCACTCTCCGGGAGAGTCAACCTGGGAGCGCGAGGACGAGATTAGATCTCGATATCCGCACTTGTTCGACTCAGAAGGTATGTTTCTCCTCATGCCTTGGTAATCCGATTACATGCATGTTTTGCACCATTTTTGAAATATGTGATCAACGACTGCTAATGATAGGTTGCTTGTGTATATTGTAATTACACCTTGCTTGCCCGAATTTCTCTATCTTGTCTTGGCAGAAATTCCGAGGACGGAATTTTTCTAAGGAGGATAGAGATGTCACTCCCCGATCCCAATAGACGTATTCTTTCATGAATTCTATACATGGTATCCCGTATTTAGCATCTGCATAATTCTATTTATTATTATTTAATGGTTGCATGTAGTTTTAAGCATGTCATTAGTGGAATGGTTAGAGCATGTTTAGAGGTTAGGATTTTCTTAATCCAACCTAACCCCTATTTATATACTCTTCCCCACTCTCTCTCCTCATTCACTCCTCCATTTATTTTCCTCAACCATCATCCTTAGGCAAGTACAACTTGCTCAAAAGTAGAGATTTGTACATTTTTCATTTTAGATTTTTTTTCCTTTGATATTATTTGTCTATATTGTTCTTCTCTTCATTCTCTACAAGTTTAGTTCTTGGAGTTTTTGATTTTAATGGCTAGTTTGGTGTAGATCTAAGTTTCTAAAACTAGGGTTTTATGTATTTACATGGTTTTGATCTACCAAACTTGGTTATTTTCGAAAACTAATGGTCATAGATTGTAGGAAATTTGATTCTACACAATTTTGACCTTTGAAAAGTTAGATTTTGACTTGTTTTGAGGAAGTTATGGCCAAAATAATATTTGGATATTTTCTATGTCATCAGTCCTGATTTTGGCAGGGACGATGAATAGTGCCGCTGCATAGTGCCGTATAGTGCCGAGTCGCATGAGGATGCTGCATAGTACCGTATAGTGCCGAGCCGCATCAGAATGCTGCATAGTGCCGCATAGTGCCGAGCCGCATGAGGATGCTGCATAGTGCCGCATAGTGCCGAGCCGCATGAGGATGCTGCATAGTGCCGCATAGTGCCGAGCCGCATCAGAATGCTGCATAGTGCCGCATAGTGCCGAGCCGCATGAGGATGCTGCATAGTGCCGCATAGTGCCGAGCCGCATGAGGATGCTGCATAGTACCGCATAGTGTCGAGCCGCATGAGGATGCTGCATAGTGCCGCATAGTGCCGAGCCGCATCAGAATGCTGCATAGTGCCGCATAGTGCCAAGCCGCATAAGAATGCTGCATAGTGTCGCATAGTACCGAGCCGCATGAGAATACTGCATAGTGCCGCATAGTGCCGAGCCGCATAAGAATGCTGCATAGTGCCGCATAGTGCTGAATAGTGCCGCATAGTGCCTATTTTGGCTGTTTTTGGCTATTTTAAGTCCTATTTGGCTGAATTGTGGCCAGAATTTCTCCTAACTCCCAACATGAAAGTTGTAGATCTTTGTCTTGGCTTCAAGAATCTTCATGACTAGCGAGCTCTTCACACCCTAAGTGCATAGTACCTTCTTGTTCTATTTTTCTCTTGTATTTTGGTCCTCATTCCTGATCTAACTCCTATGCGTATGCTGGATAACCCTATGTGTGTACTAAGGTACAATCTATGTGAGCATCGATGTACTATCCTATGTGCTAAGTGTTCCTATGTGATACCTGTCAGTACCTCCAAGAGTCCAGCATTTACATAGCAATTGGTCAGTAGCAATGACGTGGCATTGTTGTGTGTCGCATTACACCAAGAAGGGGGTACATACGTATGACTCTATTAGCCTGTAAAGATCACTTCTTGGAGTACTCGTACAATGTACGACATATAGGGGAGTGAGCATGTGACCACGACATGTGAACTCCGAGAATAATCTAGGGATTAACTAGGCAACTAACTTGGTAGATGCATTGGGTGGGAAGAATCCCGAGATCGTGCCATACTAGCCACCCCAGGACCAGTCCTGACGTGTCGGATTGGCCACCACGGATATGGTTTCACTAGCCTATAGCGGATGGCTATATCCGACTCCTACGAGCTATGTATTATATATTTTAGCGCGGTAGCCCTCCGGGGGACCGGTGCATAATCAATGTGCTATATGTCTTATGGTTTGGCTAGCCCTGCTGGGTTGACACGATCTGAGGATTCCTTTAAATCATTATCGCGGGAATAACTCCGCCAAATATAGAAAGCCGCATGAATGAATGGCCGCTTGAAAAATGACTTGACTGTGCCTTATAACTTCCGTTAGTAGCCAAGGGACATGGACTGTCATGGTGCGTTGTCCAACCCATGTCCTTGTTTGGTTGTTGGGTTGGACTATCGTGCTAGGACAGGCTGTGGACCGAGGTTACGACCGGAAGCTTTTATTATTACTAGTATTATTATTATTATTTGCTTGGGTTTTATCTCACACTTTTGTGCTTCCTTGTGGTACTTGCTATTCGGGGCTGACCCCGCTGGTTTTGTTTGGCCAGATCTCGTAGCAGCGCCTGAGGATCCAAACTTCCTCCCCGACGTCAATGGTGCATACTAGGAGCATGGCTGGCGGGGAACTCGAGTGGGTTTCTTCTTCACCACTCTAGTATCTTTACTTATGTTCTGGCGTTTAGCCACCGGCACCTGTTAGCCGGCTAATCTGGATATTTTATCTTGCATAATTTGTAATTAAATCAGACTGCAGCTGAAAACAATTATGTACCTATGACTCTCTGGGCTAGCTAACTTAAAAAGCTAGATCCCCATGATCATTTTGATGATGCGTCGGGGACGCCTTACTGCTTTATCTTATATGATCATTATTTACTGCTTCTTGTTTGATTGATTGAGACCTAGATGCTCTGTGAGACCATAGGAGACTTGATTGTAGCATGCACCCCCTTGTCTCTTGACAGCCACGATCGCCGTATGACGTTTATATACCTCGTATGGAGTAGCTAGCCTAGTCCGTCTCCGTATTTCGGTACTGAGGCGTGACAGATTTTGGCACGCACTGGTTTGCACTGTGCAGAACACGTGATTTATTCTCACTGATACGGCTTTGAATCTTTGGACACGACACTTTCAGACACGATTCAGGGTGATTAATAGGTAGCCCTATACGTGGGCTACACGTGTGCACGACCACGTGTCACCACGTGGCCTGTGTCAAGTGCACGAGTCCTTGGACTCGCTGCACGACACTGTGCAGTGCACTCTTTGTGTTCGAGTGTGCTGGACACACTCGTGTCCACTCGTTGGGACACGAACAAGTATTAGGACACAAACACAATGTTTTATTGATTTACCAACCTAAATTCTATTGGTTAGATGTTGTTAATTTGTGGGGATGGGAATATCCCAAATTTCTGAACTGAAGAGTATCAGTGAGTGTGCTCACTGTTCACCCTTCGATTTCTCTTGTGAAATGTTAAATATATCATGTAATTGTTATGGGTTCATGTCTGTGCATTAGGAAACATGTTTAGATTGTAGAAATCATCCTTTGTGAAGGATAATGATGAATAGGATTCAAATTTCAATGTGGGACTGTTATCTCTGATACTTGGTTATTGTTTTCCTGAGATTGCATTATGAAAACTGAGTTTGAATGTTATGCAAACTGGGGTTTTAATGATAGTTCAATGTGGAAAACTGAGATTCTTTTTGTAAACTAATTTGATTCCTATAACCTGAGTTATACACAGGTTCACATTCCTGATATCATTATCACACACTGTTAGTTTCAACTCTGAGATTAGAAAGAGGTTTTCTGATTTCCCTCACATTGCCCCTACATCATAACACTAAATACCATGTTTAGGACTGTTAAGTAGACTGAGACCTTAGCTTGTTAAATCTGAATGTTTGCACTAATGCACACAAGTTTATGCATATCCTTTCCTAACACACACTCTAAACTGTTCCTCTTCCTAAAATTGATTTCCTATTTAACTATCAAGTATCAAAACCTGAAAATATGTTAACTGAGATGTGTAAGAGAGTTGTTTGGGTTTTGAGTGTGCAACTGAATGTTGAGAACTTGAACCCATGTAATCTGAAATTAGGATGGATAGACTGGAACCTGAGGAGATATAACCTGAATTTTGGGTTTGTTTTTACAATGAAAACTGAGATTCCCAAATGGTAAAACCTGAGTTTGATTGCTTGTTGAACCTGAAATGTAAATTCTGAAAACTGAACCATATGTAGGCTTCATCTTTCACACAATTCTGATTTCCTTCCCTCATGCCATGCCACACTATTTTCACCCTCTCTTATCACACACCCTCATGTATGTCACTCACTGTTTTCTCAGTTTTCTAACACACACACACCCCCCACAGGTTTTACAGTTAACACTGTCTTCCTCTCACACTCTCATGCCTTCACTGACACACACACATATCTACATGATACTCACATTGCTATGAACATACACACTCACACTATCACACACACACATATGCTTGCACACACACATGCCTTGCCTCATATTTCCCCTCATATTCCTAACACACACACTTACACAATTGCATTGACACACACACACATTGATGAGTTTAGCCATGGATAAATTTCCTATATATATATAGGTATGCCTTATGTGTAGTGAGTATATATGTATTATATATATATGCAATGTTAGCCTATACAATGTTGGCTATGTATGTTTTGTCTAAAACTAAGATGTAGGCCATGTAGATACAATATGGGATATGATATGTTTGAATGCCATGATTTAGTATCTAATTCACATTGCCATGCCACTATTTCCTATTGACACACACTCTAGTATAGACACTCACCTTGCCATGATATGCCCTTTCCCTCTCTCTTTGTGGATACAATATATATATATATTCTATTTATGTTTTGAGTCCATATATATATATATATGTATATATATATATGAGATGGTTCCTAATGAATAGAAATTATAACCAAATGTAATGTATATAGATATGTATATATGTGGGTTCAAGGATATATAGCCTTGTGTTGGTTCTCTTTCATATACACATCCATGTTCACACACACACACATAGCTTACATGTTAGTTCCTTCCTCTTTTTATATAGATATAATGTTGAATATGCATGAATAGGATGTGCCTTGATATGTGCTTGTATTTGGCTTGTATAGCCTTGTGATTGGTGTGTGATTGCTAGACTAGGCTTGGTTAGGCCTAGTGAGACTTGTTAGACTTGTTTGGGCTAGGACTTGACCTAGTTTGACTAGTGTGGTTGACTAGAGTTGACCAAGTGTCGACTTTAGCCTAGTTTGACCTAGACAGCATGCAGATGCATTGTACATTTCATATCTCACCCTCTGTATACATATTGACTTGTGTTGCTCTAACTAGGAGTCAGGTACCTCATCTCGGACAGTATATTTACTTCAGACATTCAGATACGAGGCGAGTACATTCTCTGATCGTTTCATACTTGTCACGATTTATATTTTCGCTCTAGATTACTTTTACTTGATGCTGTCACGTTATCATCACGGATTAGTACTATACGGATCTCTTCTTGGGATGTTATCCCCCTTAGCGGGAGCATCGGATACTTTATGACATGTGTTTCATGTACATCATGTATTCCTCGCTTCTGCGTTATTCATGTACACTCATGTTCTCTCATGTCCTTTCATGTACGTTCATGTACTCTCATGTTCTTTCATGTACGCTCATGTTTCCTCATGTGTTTCCTGTGTAACCAAAACATCATGTACGTAACGTAACTTGAATAGATCCTTGTGTACTGATTGTGGGTAGGGGTGAGTATAAATGGTCATGTGATTTACCCATCATGTTCACTCTGTTACTTTTCATGTTTTATCATGTATGCATCAGCCTTATTGGCTGATGTCCTACATGTTCACTCATGTACATCATGTTCAACCTAAGCCAATTACATGCCATCTCGTACTCTAAATCACTAGTCACTTACTGTTCTTACTTATCATGTATATATTTCCAGTTATCAAATATCTCTCCTATTTCATGTACATCTTCTTACATCGTTTTATGTATCTTATTCTATTGCCTGCTTTATATTTCCTGCCATGATATGAACTGCATGAGATGTACTGTGCTCGCTCCCGTCCTGACTGGACCTGTTGAAAATTTTACAGATGATGATGAGGAACCCTGCACCCCCTTACTTGGAGCTTGCCTAGATGACACTCGCGACCTGGACCCCTGGCGAGGTTCAGGCAGCTGCTCAGGATGATACCTTGTATAGAGTAGATAGCTTAGACTATTTCCTTTCATGTTTAGCTTATGTCTTTGTTTCAGAGTTGTATGTTGTAGAGATGTTGAGACTTGTATTTAGTTTCTGTTGTACCTCAGTTGAGGATTTCCTTATCTATTTTTATCGTACCATTTTCTATCTATAGATTGTGATTGAGTTATACCTCTGTGTTGGTCTCCTTATGGAGAGTATTCATATTATGTTAGTTATAGTTCATGACCTAGAACAGCGTTCTACCGCCGATACTGCGGCGTAGGCTGGACGTACCCACTTCTCGTGCCCTTACTCTAGGGTGCGGGTCGTGACAAGTATATTGTGACGCATCTGGGAAGGGTCTTGGATGTGTATTGATGCAGCACGGAAAGGTAATAGCATATGCGTCTCGGCAGCTTCGAGACCATGAGAAGAATTATCCGACTCACGATTTGGAGTTAGCAGCTGTGGTGTTTTCACTCAAGTTGTGGAGGCATTATTTATACAGGGATCGGGTAGAGATCTATACTGATCATAAGAGTTTGAAATACGTGTTCACGCAGCGAGATTTGAACATGAGGCAAAGAAGATGGTTAGAACTACTGAAGGATTTTGACTTAGATCTTCAGTATCATCCAGGCAAGGCGAATATAGTTGCAGATGCACTGAGTAGGAGAGACAGTACCTTTATCTTGACCTCGCAGAAGCATATTTTAGAAGACCTTCAGAGTATGGGAATCGAAGTAGTTTTGCCAAGGGATATAGGAAGAATGACCAGTATGCAGATTCAGTCAACCTTAGTAGAGAGGATAAGGGCAGCACAAGCAGGAGATCCACAGATTCAGAAGTTACGGTCGGAGTGTGAATCAGGCCATAGGAAGGAGTTAGTGATTCATGAAGATGGTACGCTCAGGTTTGGAAACAGACTCTGTGTACCGAGTGGAGACCTTCGGCAAGAAGTTATGTCCGAAGCTCATAGTTCTATTTACTCCATTCATCCAGGAGGAACGAAGATGTATCGAGATATCATGCAGTACTTTTGGTGGAATGGCATGAAAAGAGAGATAGCGATATTTGTATCCAAATGTTTGGTATGTCAGCAGGTGAAAGCCGAGCAGCAGAGACCAGCAGGGTTGCTACAGCCGCTTCCTATCCCAGAATAGAAATGGGAGCACATCACGATGGATTTCGTGACCGGTTTACCTAGATCCCCGGCTGGCAAGAATGCAGTCTGGGTAATAGTAGATCGACTCACGAAGGTCGCTCATTTCCTTCCCTTCCGAGTTGGACAGACTACTGAGCAGTTAGCAGAAATATACATGAAGCAAATAGTAAGGCAGCACGGTGTTCCAGTTAGTATAGTATCAGATCGGGATACGCGGTTTACTTTCCATTTTTGGCGGAGCTTACACCAAAGTTTGGGAACCAAGTTAAGATTCAGTACTGCTTATCATCCACAAACCGACGGGCAATCAGAAAGAACCATTCAGACGTTAGAAGATATGCTACGGGCGTGCACCTTGGATTTTGGCGGATCTTGGGAGGATCACCTTCATCTAGTGGAGTTCTCCTATAACAACAGCTATCAGGCTAGCATTCAGATGGCCCCGTTCGAAGCATTGTACGGAAGGAAGTGCAGGTCCCCTTTGGCATGGGACGACGTCGGAGAACGAAAGTTGTTGGGACCAGAGATGATCACGCAGACTGTGGAGATAGTTAAGTTGGTCAGAGAACGCCTTCGAGTTGCACAGGACCGGCATCGTCATTGGGCAGATCAGCATCGTAGGCCTCTAGAGTTCAGAGTTGGCGACCAAGTGTTTCTGTGGATTTCGCCTACTCGGGGTATCATCAGATTTGGAACCCGAAGAAAGCTTAGTCCAAGATACGTTGGTCCTTTTAAGATTCTCGCTCGGGTAGGCGATGTGGCTTATCGACTTGCCCTTCCGCCTTCGTTAACTGGCATACATGATGTGTTTCATGTGTCCCAATTACGTGGGTATGTCCCGGATCCGAGTCATGTCCTCGATCATTCTGAGTTAGTCGTTGGTACCGACCTAACTTACGAGGAACAACCCGTATCTATTTTGGACCGGCGAGAGAATGTACTCAAGAATCGGACGATAAGCCTTGTCCGTGTTTTTTGGAACCATCACTCTTCGGGAGAGTCAACCTGGGAGCGCGAGGACGAGATCAGATCTCGGTATCCGCATTTGTTTGACTAATAAGGTATATTTTTGCACCTTATTGACACGATTCCATGCTTATCTACACCTGCTTGTTTTGCACTTTATGATGTATGATAATAACTGCTATGATAGTTAACTTGTATATGATTGAGCCTTGCTTGCCCTGATTTCACTATCCTATCTTGGCTTGAATTCCGAGGACGGAATTTTTCTAAGAAGGGTAGAGATGTCACTCCCCGATCCTGGAATACGTATTTTAATACGTAAACCGATAAATTATATTTACCTTAAATTTATACGATATTTATTATGCAGTATTTCTTCATGCATTTCCCAAAAATATTCGACAAAATATTATTTCCTAATTTATTTTCTGCATTTGGGCCTACAGTTTTGGCTCATTTGGGTAACCTATTCTTGGTTCACCAATGGTTCATCTTGAACCCTTGGGTTCATCATGAACCCATGGGTCCAAGATCTTTATATATATAACTCATCTCATTCTCTCTCCTCTCATTTACTTCCTCCCATTTATTTCCTCCACCAACCAAGGCAAGTACCAACTTGCTCAAGAGATGGATCCATAATTTTGTCAATGATTTCTTACAAAACTATTTGCCAAAACATGTTCTTCTCCTCAATCTATACTAGTTTAGAACTTGGAAATTTCTATTTTGAAGCTTTAAATTTTTGTAGATCTAGGTTTTAATCATTTTTGGATTTTGCATGGTTTGATCTACTTTAGTTGGATTTTATGGGTTTTTGATGCTTCCATGTGGAAGAGCATTCAGTTTCACCCAAGTTGGAACTTTGGAAATCTGGATTTGGAGTTCGGATGGCCAAGTTATGATGCTTTGAAGTTTGGGTTCAGCCATGGTGTTTTTGCTGTTTGGAGAAGACAGTGAGCAGTGTGCTTCTGTTTGAGCACGCTTCCTGTTGGAAGCGTGTCTCTCCTTGAGCTTGCGTGACTTTTCACGCAGCTCTCTCCTTAAGCTTGCGTGACTTTTCACGCAGCTCTCTCCTTGGGCTTGCGTGACTTTTCACGCAGCTCTCTCCTTGGGCTTGCGTGACTTTTCACGCAGCTCTCTCCTTGAGCTTGCGTGACTTTTCATGCAGCTCTCTCCTTGAGCCTGCGTGACTTTTCACGCACGCTGCCTTGAGTAAGCCTGCGTGACTTTTCACGCACGCTGCCTTGAGTAAGCCTGCGTGACTTTTCACGTAAGTTGCTTTGAGTGAGCCCGCGTGACTTTTACCCCTTGAGCGTGCGTGCTTTTGTGCGTACGCTTTTGATATTTTATTAGATATTATATGCCCATTTTATATCCTTACGCCTTTTGTCCCGAGCATGATATGAGCACTAATGTGACCCCGGAGAACAAAGTGTTCCAACCTGATACATGTACCTGAATGTCCCAGTTCTTGTTCATGCTCGACAAAGGACTCGTAACTCCATGTGGCGTATTTGCAATAATGCATTACACTAAAGAGGGTAGAACATGTTGACATACTGATTGACATGGATCCTCTTTGGGGTACTCGTACTAAAGTACGACTTTAGGAGGATAATCATGCAGGCCACAGCATGAGAGTCCAAGATTTCACCTAGGGTTAAACTAGGCAACTAAATATACTAGATGCATGGGGAGGGCAGAATCCCGAGATCGTGTTACACCAGCCGCCTTGAGATATTGTCTTGACGCGCCGGCTGGTCTCCACGGATACTGTGTCATCTGCAACGAGTGGATGACTGTATCCGATTAATTCCTGCTATATAATATATGTTTTGGCAAGGTGGCCTTACGAGGGACCTGTGCTCAATAACACCTGTCTACGCGAACCCCTGGGTGGGCTAGCCTTGCTGGAAAGATACGATCTGAGGATTTTCTAATAACATGACGCGAGGATAACCTCGTTCCACTAGAAACGCGTAGACTTGATTGGCCGTGAAAATGACTTGCTTGTATCCTATTACCTTCCGTGAATAACCGAGGGAAGCGGACTGTCATGGCACGTGATCCAACCCATGTTCTTGTTTGATTGTTGGGTTGGTTATCGTACTATGACAGGCTGTGGACCGAAGTTATGAACGGAAGACTTATTCTGGTTGTGAAGTGCTACTTCTGTGAATGACTGAGGAACATGGTCTATCATGGTACATGATCCAACCCATGTTCTTGTTTGATTGTTGGGTTGGTCATTGTGCCGCGATAAGCTATCGACCGAAGTCACGATCAGGAGATTTTATTGTTTATACCTTTTAACTTATGTGAATGTTCTAGAGTACGACACGTCCCGACTCCATGCGGTACCTTTTGTCCTTGTTTGGTTGTAAGGGTGCCATATGGGTTCGAGGATGTTGCGCTACCCTATAATAGTAGCATAAGTATTACTATTATCAATCATTCTATTAACTGGGTTTTTAATCTTAACTCTTGTGCCCCTTTGGCGGTACTTGCTATTCGGGGCTGACCCCGCTGGTTTTTGTTTGGCCAGATCCCGTAGCAGAGTCTGAGGACACGATCTTCCTCCCTGACATCCATGGTGCATACTAGGAGCATGGCGGTTTGGGGACTCGAGTGGGTTTCTTCTCCACCACTCCTGCTTATACTTTTGCGGCGTTTAGCCACCGGCACCTGTTAGCCGGATTACTTGATATTTTGTGTCAGTACATCATTGTAATTAAACAGACTGCAGCTGTGTATAATTTTGTGCTCCTGACTCTCTGAGATAGCTAACTTATAAAGCTAGTCTCTCGTGATCATTTTGATGAAGCGTCGGGGACGCCTTACTGCTTTATCTTTAATGTTCATTTAATTGCTGATGTGATTTGATTGATTGAGACATAGAACTCTGTGGGACCATAGGAGACTTGATTGTAGCATGTACCCCCTCGTCTCTCGACAGCCACGATCGCCGTATGACGTTACGTACCTCATATGGAGTAGCTGGCTTAGTCCGTCTCCGTATTTCGGTACTGGGGCGTGACACACTTTTACAAGGAAAAGAAAAGAAAAATATGTACACAACAAACACTCTGTCCTCCAAATATGACTTGTACCACTGCCTAAAGCAACAAGTGCAAAAGGTGGTGGCCTCTATTATTATGATTATAGAGTATAGTAGTGAATTGAATTGAATTGAAAAGAAATGAATGTTTGAACTGAATTGAAATAAAATTCAATTCAATTCATTTCAATATGTTAGTTGCAAGTTGCTGCAACAACAACATGTATGCAGCAATCATACATCAGCTTATTCAAGTTGTAGTTGGTTGCCATCAGCTATAAGCTTCACCTGCACACCACACTTCACTTGGTCGCATATAGCATGGCCAACCATATAGAGCCATTTATACAAAAGCTATTGATTGATCAATGAAAGAAAAACAAAATTTGTGATCAGCCGAGCCCAAACAAACCCCACAGGCTGTTCCCACAAACCCCAGCCTTTGGGCTTCCCCCCTCAAATCCCACACCCGAACACAGGGCTGATCGGGCTCAACCCGAGAGGGGAGAACCCGAGCCCTGTGTAACTCATGCGAACAGAAAAAATGGAGTATACATAAAAACGGAGAGTCGAAGAGAAAAACCCTAACCCCGCGATGGCGACCACTCTCCCAGGTATCGACGTACCCCTGGGCGGCGCACCCACAACGGCCGCGCACCACCGCGGCGTACCGCCGACGGCCAGGCGCGCGGATACGCGCGCGCGCGCATGGGTCCAAAACAGCAGCAGCGAGCCGACAGGGATAACTTCACAGCGAGGTTGTCGTTTCCTCGCTCGATCATTCTTCGAGCCGTCTGCTCTGGTACGATCACAACTCTACCCACTTCGTTAACCTTTAGATTGATTAAATTAAATCACATCTTGTGTGAAGAAATCGGAACCCGAAGATCGACGAAAAACTCTTTCATAAATAGCGAAACATGGCAGTTCATACCCCAACTTGGAAGGCCACTCACGGCCAACCTACAGACAGTTTTCAAAAACTAATTAAAGAGTAATTTAGACAACATATAGGACTAGAAAACCCTTCTTACAGAAATCAATTTTGATAACTGTGCGCCGAGAAATAGGATCCCGAACTTTGACGAAAACCTATTTTCAAAACTTGAAAAATCATCCACACGACGTGCGTCCCGCCATTCTGGGCGACGTGGTCGCGAACCGAAGGCATCGAAAGCTGCGTAACGGATTCGTGGTCGTGTGGGCTTTGACGGAATTCAAATTGGTCGTGTGTGCGCGACGAATTTGATACGTATCCATCGAAATTCACCGTATCGTGAACTTTGCAAATTCTCCAATTACTTTGTGCACGCTCGTCAGATCGAGACGAAACTTGCGCCAACATAACCGTATCGTTTTTCTGGTCCTGTATGCCAAGTTTGTTCCAATTCTGAGACAGTTGAATCCGACGTCGTTTTGCGGACCCCACGGTCCCACTTAACGGGCGATTTTGTGCACGGCCCGCCGGAATCCAACCTTGGACATACGGTTGGGTTCGTATCGAAAAACTGGATCCGTAGACATATAGTTTGACGACTTTAGAGACCATTGACTCTGGCATATTTTTCGGTGCAAAGCGGGTCCAACGGTGGACATCGTTTCAGTCCGAAATTACCGTTTTGCTCCTGTGTCCAGAATTGGACTTAAGGACAGGCAATTCTAGCTATTTTGACTATTCTGAGAACATTAGTAATGTTTATTTCAGCTTCTGGGGACTGTTGTACGGGTTTTGACTATTGTGGCACATTGAGTAGTTCAGACTGTCGGTTTCACCAGCAGAGGACCACAGGCGAGTACAGTTTATTGTCTGTATTTCGATATTGATTTTCACTATATTTCGTTGGTTGGCCATTGGTTATGTGATTATTTTCTATTATAAATTGTGGAGTCGGGAATTAGAAGTACCAAAGATATGTGATCTGACCATAGCCCGTGTTAGACATTGTAGCCCGTGTTTATTTTCTGCAAGTAGTGTAGCCCGTGTTTATTTCTGCAAGTAGTGTAGCCCGTGTTTAGTTTCTGCAGTAGTGTAGCCCGTGTTTACTTTCTGCAGTAGTGTAGCCCGTGTTTATTTTCTGCAAGTAGTGTAGCCCGTGTTTATTTTCTGCAGTAGTGTAGCCCGTGTTTACTTTCTGCAGTAGTGTAGCCCGTGTTTATTTTCTGCAAGTAGACATTGTAGCCCGTGTTTATTTTTCATGCAAGTAGACCTCGTAGACCGTGCGGTGTAGTACCCCGGACCGATCACATATCAAAGGTACTTCTAACAATTTGGAAAAGTATTTTGTGTCTATTTATTATCGGTTTTTCTGTATTTCCTGTTTATTTTCAAAACTCATGATTGATGTCTAACCTTTGTTTTATAGTCATTTTCTTTATTGAAATTGCATTCAGTGAATTGTGCTCGTTCCATTCCTGACTGAAAACCAACATTTTCAGGTTAGCCGTGGATTCACTTAGCTAGGGGAGTGACGGGTGTACTTGCAGATGAAAGCCTAGTGACCAGCTAGATAGATGATTTGTAGTCATTCCATATTTGTACAAGTTTATATTTTTCTACAAATGTAAAACTTGTGATCTTTGTAAATTAAATTAATGTTGTGAATGAGCATTGTTTGTGATTTTGATCTTCATGGCCGTGACAGCGTTCTACCGCCGACACTGCGGCGTAGGCTGGCTTGGACATGTCTTGTATCCGTTTAAAAAAAAAGGGTACGGGTCGTGACATCGACCATGGCTATTGAACGAACAGGACTTGTCGGATTATTGCACCCCACCAGGCGACACACCGGGCAAGACACCTTACCTTTACTGTTTAAATTTCCTGCTCAATAACATGCATGTTGTGTTTATTTTCAAGTTATTTTCTTTTTAAATTATATGTAGATACAAATTACTATATTTTGTGCAATTGACTTAGAGTTAAGGGACCACCGCATGTTTAGTATATCTCATAAACTGTCACGATGTGCCACGGGTTGTGTGTGAGTTGTGAGTCGCATATAGCTTCGGACGTGCGTATCGACCGTACATCGGTGCGTAAAGGCCGTACGTTAGGATGTAACTGCTAATAGATTTTTGTATAAGACTTGGCAGTTATTAAGGATTAAACATTGTCGTGGAGGCGACGCATATATAGTATCATGGGGAGGGGGGAAGACAGTTATTAGCGTAGGGGCTACCTGTTCAGTACACATATAGATTTGGGACGATAGTGTCTCGGATGAGCGCTACTTACTGCCCCGGGGCCGATAGTTCTCATATGAGAACTACTTTCTGCCCATAGTCGATAGTGCCTCTTATGAGCGCTACCTACTACTACTCTCTCTCCATCTATGTTGAACACCTAAGCTCCTGCGTAGAACGTTGTCTTCTCAAAGTATATATCACATAGAATGGTTAGGACCCTTTACGCATGTATATTTCTATTGAGCTCTTACTATTCAGTTTATTGGCATGATATTATGTGTCTTGTTACGTCCCTCTGAGGACCTAGTTTTTCTCCAGGTATGTGGTTCCGTGATTTCTTGTAGGTGCTCTAGCTAAGGCCATGATTTGCGCTCTATCCTTCGTGATGATTGCTTTTGGACTCGTTATTTGCTTCGCTCGATCAATCACTTTCTTTGTATATTTTCTCTCTATTTAAATTAGTTGGTAGTGGACTTTGTCTCCGCCCAACGATTGTACACATGACAAACTCAAAAGTTGCTTTTACATTATCATTTATCTTTGTGGATGAGATTTAGTGTCTTAACTTTCTACATTTTACAGCTTATGTATACATACGAGTCGTATATTTACTCGTATGTATACAACTGGCATGATACGTACCTAGTCTCAAGTATTTGGAACTGGGGCGTTACATGTTTTTGTGGTGGCCCATGCAGGTCAAGTTTGCCGTTTCGGTTACATGGCTGTACCGAACGGGCCTGCAATATAAGATTAGAATCTAGGAATCTCATCCACCTACTTGACACCCTCTCTTGACTTCAAATTTCTAAACTCTCCTTCGACCTCCTTGATCTACATCTTGCTTGACTTCTTCCTACCGAAATACTTACTTCCACATTTGATAGGAAGATGACTACACTAGTATATGGTCATAGGTCAAACACATGGCTAGAAGGTTACATTGACAATAAATATGCATTGGAGTTTTATTTTAGTTATAAAGGCATGTATTTTTCTAGAAATATGAACCTAAGGATTAGTTAATTCCAAGTTGGGTAGCAGCATATTACCGCCATCAAAGGATAAGTTATTTTGATATTACAATGTGGTATACACTAGATGATAGCTAGATCGAAAAAACAAATTTTGGAATTATGATTTTTAAAATTGAGAAATAGTTATAATTTATTGGAGGGTGAAATCGATTTGAGAAATATCTAAAAGTTTTAAATTGTTGCGCATGATTTACGGTTAAGTTTAAGTTTGGAGTATGCTAAAGTTATCTCGAGATTATTAAAGAGTCTTAAATTATAACTTATGGTTTGTAGATGACTAAAGAATATGGGAGCTTAGTGAATGAGAAAGAAGAAAAAAAAAAGAAGTTTCATATGATCAACGATTTATAAAATTATTTTTCGAGGCTAAAGTATTGATTATGGATATTTAAATTTTGGTAAAAAAAAAAATTGAAGAGTAGTTGTGACTTATTGGAAGCTAGATATACACATTTGAAGATATATGATTAAATTCGGGAGTTATATAAATGTTCCATTTTGTAGTACAAAATTGGCGGATAAACTTATTAAATGTTGAGTTTAAGAATTGGAGAAAAATAATAATTATTATTCGATATGTGATAAACAAGGGTTGTTTCGAGATTGACTAGAGATTTAAATTTTTATTAAAGTTGACAGCCTAAGATGCTTAGACATTGGTGGAGTATCTTGGAAATTTTATTGAGAAAATTTTGAGGAACTTGAAATTTGAAATTAGATCATATATTTGTAGAGAACCAAGAAGCAAGCAAGTTACCCTAATAAGATACAAGTATTCCTCATTAATTGCGATGATAGTTGTATGTACTCAAGTGTAGTTAAGTCATCTGTCAAACTATGTGAAGATATCTCAATTTTGACTCATTCGACATTCCCTCAAATTTAGATTTTATCGTGACCTTCTAACCATTTGAAACTTGAAAATGATTAGATTGTTCCTTGATCATACACCATCTAAATGGCTATCATATCCCTAGAAACTGTACTCCTAATTTATTTTTCCTTGATTTGTTAGAATCTAAGTTATCTTTATTTCATGCTTTAGCTCGGTCATTTATTTGGTTCGTTAATCATTATCTCATTAACTCCCACTTTCTACTTTAAGTTCTTTGGTGTCCCTATCGTGACTTTGATATTTGGAGCACAACACTAGACTTTTCCTTTCCACAACTTTCACATGTAAGACCTAGACGAGCCCACCTTCATGTAGGTATATCACGTGCCACTAAAACACGTCTCCTTGTACTCTAATTTCATATTGCGACTTTCGGGTCAAAATGACTGGACTCTAATCCCTACCGTGAAACCAATATACTCGACCTCGACTCGATTCTTTCAACCCGATATATTATTTTTGTTCTACTTAAATCCTTACATGCTTAACCTTGCATTTTATCTTGATTGCTGGACCTATCACACCATTAGTTTAATTCTTTAAGTTGGGTAGAATACCTTATGAACTAGCCTTATGAACTAGCAACCCCTTTGACCTAGTGACCTATATTAGCAAGCTTATTTAGATCCTAGAATCTAGAGGACCTAACCCGTCTAGCCAACCAAGGACTTGGACAAGAAGACTATAGGATGACTGTACGATTTAGAATCATTCTACCTTCTTTAAATCTTAATCTCTCATGCCTATGTATTTACCATTTCGACTAATGATGCTAATGTAGCCTAGTTTTTGCAAGCTTATTCCTTATCGAACTTGTCCAAGGCATATGTTAACTGGGTCGCTCCCACTAACGTATTGTCTACTCAGAACCGGTGTATAATGGTCTGATCAACCAAGTGCACTTTGGTTCGCTTTTATCTATCGTTCTACGTGGATGGGGACATAGCTAAACTTATCCTTTAGAGTCCCATCCACGACTGCCTTGAAAATTCTTTTTGAAATTTTTCGGTCACCTTTGAACCACGTATTCGTATTCGATAAATTCACCTTTGGAACCCTTTATCGCTTTCGTCTTCCACCTATTTTAGAAGGACGAAACCCCTCGTGCCGAGTATCCCCTTTAGTTGTCTGATCACTTATGACCACTGTAATTAGCCATTACCAACCCGTGGCTATATCCTCATCCTAAAACTATTCATCTTTTTCCTTGATTCTAAACCTACCATCGTGACCTACTAAATACTTGTTTATGTTAAGGCGTTATTTCTTGCCTCGTCCGAAGACTGGCCATACTCCTTGTACCTTCTCATCCCCCTACAAATTCTTAATTTCGAGGACAAAATTCTTTTAAGTTGGATAGGATGTAAAACCCCTAAATTTCTACTTTTTTTTGGTACTGATTTAAAATTTTGTATTATACGTCGCGTAATCGTATTTTACGTCACACACGAAATTTTATTTTTCGTAATTGCTCGACGAGTGCGAATATGTGCGAGCGTACATATTTTTAGTTTAATTTTTTTTGTATGGTTTCAAGATAATGTATATAATAATCATTTTGTTATCTTCCAAAATTTCAAGTTACTATTTTATTTATAAAGCCTTTCATTTCTCGAAATTTTTTTTATGAAATAATATTTATATTTCATACTAGAAAGACATAATTATGAAAACATTATTTATGCATACATATATAATTAGTAATTATTTATTAGTTTATTTTTAATGTAATTTTTGAAATTAATATTACTAGTATTTTAGAAAATATAATTTGAAATTATTTTGGCATCTAAATCTTAATTTGAATTTATGGAGTTATTTAAATAAGTAAATATTTGTAATTTGATTTATCCCATTTGATTCAAACTAAAAATCTAATTATATTTAAATTGAATTTGGATTTAGATTTGATTTGGGTTTGAATTTGGATTTAATTTAATTGTAGCTATTATCTAAATATGGTTTAAACAAACCCAAGCCTTATCCTAATGGGAATTCCCACATCCTATATATATAGGCAGGTACTCCTCCATAATTTCTATCCACAACCCCATTGTGTACCGTGTCCGTGCCTCCCATCCACTAAAATTTTTTCCACTACAAATACAATATATTTTATCTCGTCCGACAATCCCGGACGTCCATCCATATTTTGTGTCGGACACACCTGTAAGCCCCCTGAATTTCAGGATTTATTTTAAATTTTCTGAATGAATTATTTTCAATAAATATATTATTATTTAATTGTTTTATTAATGTACCTTTTCGTAACTTTGACTTCTGGAGCGTCAGGGATACCAATCTCTGTAAACTCTCTTCACGAGTTTTGAAGTAGACAAGATTACCTTCGTGTTGATACATCATGTCCCACTTAAACTCGTTCCCTTGTGCTCTTTTTGTATCGCGCAACTTCGGGTTAACTTAGACCAATTAATCGTTGAATAATTATTCCCACTTTTATTTTGATCTTCGTTTGCACGTCACCGTGACTTTTAATTTAGGAGCACCAGACCAGTCGTTTTCTCAGAACCAACTTCTCATAAATGATCTACTCGAGACGCTCTTCACCCATGACCTTTGTGTCCCACTCAGACACTCCATTTTGTGCTCCATTTCCTTCGTACAATTTTTGGGTCAATTTAGGCCAATTAATTATCTACCGTGAAATCTGATTTATTTTCCGATTTAATTTCGGGACCAGACATCGATCCAACCTAGTCGACCCAAAGTATGGACGTGGCCCACACGAAGCCTACTGTCCACATGAAACTTGTGTCCCATTTATTGGAGTCCCCGCATATTATTTATTTTTTCGTGATTATAAATACCCATATTTAATTCAATTATTTCACCCTGTCTGATTTTGACCCGAACCGGCTCGACCGAACCCGAACCCAAGCTCCACGTTGCCCTTTCATGACTGCCCAAACACCCCACATAATTTTTCTATTTTTCCTATTTTGGAAATATCACTTCCTCTCTCTACTTTACATATATATATATATATATATATATATATATATATATATATATATATATATATATATATATATATATATATATATAACACTCTCTCCCTCTCTCTCTCTCTCTCTCCTATTATTAACAACACCACCTCACCCCCTCTCTCTTTACAGCACACAATACTCCACCCCTCCTATTCTAGCCGACTACTCTCTCTCCCCCTCTCTCAAATATCTCACTCTCTCTCTCTCTCTCACTCTTTCTATTATTACTACACCACTCTCTTTATATTACACACAACACACACATACAGAGCACCCCACCCCACTCCCTACACACTCGGCCGAACCCCTCCCCCATGGCCGACCACCACCCTAAGCTCCTTCCCGAGCTCCTCCTTCCTCCTCCCTCTTCTCCATTCTCCTCCTTCTTCGACTTCATCACCCTCCTCATAAACACCATCATCATCACCATCATACCCACCACCATGCACCATCACCTACACCCCCACCACCACACGCCACCTTTGCCACCACCGACGACCGGTGTCGCGGCCACCCCCGCCGTCGACACGGCCCCGTCGCCGTCGCCATGCCCGGCCAGGTGGCCCCGCACCCTGCAGCAACAGCGCATGCAGCAGAGCGTACGTGCGCGCGCGCGTGGGCCGCCTTCGTACGCCGCCGCGTCGCTGCACGGCTGCTGTGGCCGGCCCCCCCTCGTGTGCGAGCCTCCGGCGAACCCCTCCTGGCCACCGCCTGCTTCCCCAACGCGCCGAATAGCATATTGGTGCGATTTGAACGAAATTCCGTCGACGCGCGCGGAGGAAAGTTTCAGAAATTGTGTTTCGGAACAACGACTTCGCGCATATTTTCTGGGAGATCTGACCGTTGGATCGGCGAACTTTTTGTCCCATCGCAATCTCGGTATATAGCACTTCACTCCCTTCAATTTTTGTCCGTTAATTTTGTCGTTTGATACCTCAAAACTGGCCACCAAGTTGACGTTTTAAATTGAACTATTTTTGGACAGTTTCGTGACGCCAACTTCGCGGGTTCGTATCTTCGTCGTCGCAGCTCCGTTTTGTGCGCCGTCAGTTCCGGTGCACAGCTGGTATAACCCTCTTCCTGCCTCCTTTAGATTTCGTTTCATTTTAAGCACGTTCGGTTGGTCGAATTCGACGCCAAAGTTGGCCGTCCGAATTCTTTAATTTGCACCTGTTAAATTCTATTTTTGAACCCAGGACTTCGGATTCAATTTCTGACACCACCAGTAGACTCGTGGCGTCGTTCTGGCATGTTTTCATATAAAATTTGCTTGATTTGGAGAACATGGGCCCTGGCACGCATTTTGGTGCAAAGCGGGTCCCACTTTTCGAGTCAATGTATCACTTTGAGATCGGCTCATCGGAATCCAATTCCGGATACACCGTTGAGTTCGTATCGTCATTCTGATCTCGTTGACGTATAATTTGCTGAGTTTTGAAGACATTTGCTCCGGCACGCATTTTCGTGCAAACCGGATACCAAGTGTTGCGTCAACGTATCATTTTGAGATCGGCACATCGAAATTCCATTTCGGACATACCGTTGGGTTCGTATCATCATTCTGGATTCGTGGACATATAATTTTCTAGGTTTTGTAGACTTCTATCCTGACATATTTTTCGGTACAAAGTGTGTCCAACAGTGGACATCATTTTGGCCCAAAATTACCGTTTTGCCCCTGTATCTAAATTGGACTTATGGGTAGGCTATCCTAGCTAATTTGACCATTCTGGACACGTTGGTGATATTTATTTTATCATCCGACAACATCTGTAGATTTTGATTATGTATTATCCTTAATTTATAATTAATTATTTTTCCAAATATTGTTACTTTCTGTTTTTGAATTTTTATATATATTTTAATTGCTGTAAAAATCTGGAAAAAATTATATTTAGATACTATGTTAATTTAGCTAATTTATTATAATTTTTCCAGCATTTAATAAGTACTTTTGGTATTTTATAAAAATGGGAAAACAGAATTCATTTTCAGTATATTTGTGTTTGTTGATTTTTAATAAATACTTATGAAGGTTTATAAATTCCAGAAAAATTAGTATAAGTTTCTATAATTAACAAGGATCATTTTGGTACTTTATTTTATACATATTTAAGCTTTTTGTCTATCTCAAAAATTATTGGAACATAGTGTACAGTAGATTTAATTATTGAATAATTACGACTTGTAACTTTTTATGTTATTTTGTATTTTAGTCGTATTGGACCTCACCCTGCACTAGTGTAAAGACCCTAGAAAATTAGTCTGGATATAGTGTCACTCCACATTAGACTTTTATGCTAGGTCCCCACTTAGTTAGTGTCCAGTTAGGGTCGTGTCACACCACTAGTGTAATATTGAACATAGCTTAGAACTGAGTTTGTATATCATTATTGACAGGACACCAGGCATCTATATCTTCGTACTAGTATTCTTGCTTTGCTCGAGGCAAGTACATCTACAGACTCATTTACTGTCTTTTAATGCTAGAACATGTATTAACCCTATTAAAATACTGATCATTGAGGTAGCAAGTTATATCTTCACATGTTGTATTACTTTCAGTACCTGCCATGCTTAGGACAGTTCATATATCTTCACATGCTTCTTACTGGTTCTCAGTACATGTTTCACTATGCTTTATACTACTCGGAGTATTCACATGTTTCATACTGTTTCCAGTACCGGCCATACTTATATTACTCCCAGTATCTCCTACATGTCTTTACTGTTCTCGTATCTCTTACATGTTAGAATATAGGTTATGGGAAAACTGACAGTTGAGTACGTGATCACGACCCCCCTCTCCGTATGTATTTACCGAGCAAAAGATTCATTTTATATGATTTTTGCGCCGTAGGAACTCTCAAAGCAGATTTGTGCGTATGTACATCTATCGCCTTTACACTTGTACGGAAGTACATTTCATTATGTGCCCCCAGCACATTGTACATCTATTGACCGATCACGTATCTGCTACAGTTTTAAACATTACATATACATCTGTCTCTATGACATATGTATCCTTGCCATGATAGATTATGAGTCATACCATGATTCCAGATATACCATGTTCCCTGTGTTACTATGATATTGTGATCCCAGTCGTACCATGAGGCCATGTTTTCCAGTATTTCCTGTTTTATAGACTTATCACACCATGTTTTTGTTGTACATCTCTTTCATTATATGTTCAGTACTTTAGTTGTAGAGGTTGTACTTGCTCCCGTCCTGACAGGATAATGTTGTAGGTTTACTTTTCGAGAAGGAAATGCTATGTGTTATATGTTATGGTACTGCATTGAGGACCTGGCCTTAGCTCCAGAAGAGGCCCCAGCGGGGAACCTTGCTTAGATATCTTTCTTGTGTTTTGGGACTTAGACTTCGGTCTGTATTTATATTTGGATACTGGACTTTGTCTCCAGTTAGATACTTTGGTTATGTATTATTAAGTCTGTACTTATGTTACCTTCGCTTATAGATGCTGTGTTGTGATAAACTTTAAAATATAATTTTAGAACTGTTAGCTGCTTAGATCCTTTGTTGTCTATTCTTAGAACAGCTTACTACGCTTTAACCAAGCGTAGGCTGGACATGGCTCGGCCCGGCCCAACAATTTGGGTAACGGATCGTGACATATTTTTTTGGCGGCCCATGCAGGTCCAGACTTAAGTTGTTTGGTTACGTTATTGTACCAAACATGCCTGCAATTAGGATCTAGGACAACTTGTTAACACTAGGGATAAACATTTAGAACACCTAGAGGATTTCTAGGATTGCAACATAGGAGAACTCATCACCGCATAGGACCGTTAACTGTATTTAGTATCTTGTTTGAAATTTAGTGGGTTACAATTTTGACCAATTTAGTACCCTTGGGATGACCCCTGAGGATCTCACTCTAATCTTATCTCGAAATTTGTTTTCATCTGTTTTATTTGCTCTCCTCTAAATTCGTTGTTGAATTAATTTCGGATTTTTGTTATTGACTTTGATCTTGCATCGTGATAAATTTTGTGGATCGAATTGTTATATATCCTGATAGGATAAACGTCTGCTTTATTTATGGAGTTTAGAATTTATCGCAGCCATATTAGCTGATATGACAAAAACATAGAGCCTGATTTTGGATATACTATCCTATTTATAGAATTTAGATTTTCTTGCAGCCATACCGGTTGGCGTGGTAAGGAATCTAGATGATATGACTATAGGGTGTATACCTTATTTATGGACTCCCTCGTTTATTGCATATAAGCTTACTGGTGTGGCGAGAATTCTGGCAACATGATTTCAGGAAGACGTGTATGGTTATCAGATCATATCTCAAATTAGTTCACTTTGTTATGACCAAATGAGCAAGAATAAATTCTTATTATTATTATTCTTCCCCGTCTTGATTAACTTTGTTCTATCTACATCTACAACTAGGATTACGGGTTCTCTAGGACTCTCCAATAGGATTGCTTTCGCGTTATCTTTTGGACATAATTATTTTTATGTTCCATCTTTCCTATGACTTGACTAAACTCTTTTTCGTTAACCTCTTGGTTAATTTTTCTCGTTATGTATCACGTTGTCCTCGTACCATTCTTGGAGATATTCCGATAAAGTTTTCTGTCTTGTTTGACCTTTAACTTGTTTGGACACTGTTATGGATTGCTTGACCCAGTCTTAGGACTTGTTACCTTCTATTTTGATAGACGATCGAAATAGCCAAACCTTGTTAACTGATTCTGTAGTATAACTATACGTGTATTGTGTGATTGTGATAAATACTTTTCCTAGGATTGGTTAGATTAAGCTTATAGAACGAGTATGAGTGACTGACTGTAGTAGACTTGGAAAACCATTAAGAACGATTGCATTGATAGTATGACTCGATGATAGGGTATCTAAGATGGAGAAATGAGATATTATATTGTTGTGACTATAGATTAAGGATTAGAATCTTTTGTTTAGCAAATTGAGGATTTAGCATTTGTAGAATTTTGGTTGGTTATCTATAGCTGATTACATGTGATTAAAGGGTAGATCGATATGTGGATTGATATAGAATAAGTTAGAATTAGTTATCGTATTGCGTATGAGATCGGGAAAATATCAGTCAAAAAGACAAGGAACAAGACAGAGACATATGTACATTGGTAATTAATAAATCGGGAGTTTTGAAATCGAGGATTTGTATTCGGAGGACTTGTTGAGTAAAAAGAAGAAGGCTCTACGCCAAGGATAGGAATTGAACGTATGATTTCAAGAAGAAACTGTAGGAAAGGATTGACGATAAATGATGCTAAGGAACTGTGGATTGATAGAATATGGATACTTAGGATACGATAAGGAAATACAGTATTTACAATTGAGGTTGAAAATATGATTGATGATTAAGCATTATAGGCTTATAGACATACCCAGAGAATGACCTATAGTTTAGGGTATACATAAAGGTTCCATGTTAGTATGGAAGATTCTAAGGGATATATGACGTAGTTTATGATAAAAGGACTTTGTTGAACCTGAACCAAAAAGATTGTAAAGAGAAACAGGACAGATGATTACAGGAACAGCAGATTGAGTATCATAGCCAGAGCAGCTACGTGTTATAGTCTGACCTATTGGATGATTTTTAATTTCGAGGACGAAATTTTTATAAGGTGGGTAGGATGTAAGCCCCCTGAATTTCAGGGTTTATTTTAAATTTTCTGAATGAATTATTTTCAATAAATATATTATAATTTAATTGTTTTATTAATGTACCTTTTCGTAACTTTGACTTCTGGAGCGTCAGGGATACCAATCTCTGTAAACTCTCTTCACGAGTTTTGAAGTAGACAAGATTACCTTCGTGTTGATACATCATGTCCCACTTGAACTCGTTTCCTTGTGCTCTTTTTGTATCGTGCAACTTCGGGTCAACTTAGACCAATTAATCGTTAAATAATTATTCCCACTTTTATTTTTGATCTTCGTTTGCACGTCACCGTGACTTTTAATTTAGGAGCACCAGACCAGTCGTTTTCTCAGAACCAACTTCTCATAAATGATCTACTCGAGACGCTCTTCACCCATGACCTTCGTGTCCCACTCAGACACTCCATTTTGTGCTCCATTTCCTTCGCACAATTTTCGGGTCAATTTAGGCCAATTAATTATCTACCGTGAAATCTGATTTATTTTTCAATTTAATTTCGGGACCAGACATCGATCCAACCTAGTCGACCCAAAGTATGGACGTGGCCCACACGAAGCCTACTACCCGCATGAAACTTGTGTCCCATTTATTGGAGTCCCCGTATATTATTTATTTTCCCGTGATTATAAATATCCATATTTAATTCAATTATTTCACCCTGTCCGATTTTGACCCGACCCGGCTCTACCGAACCTGAACCCAAGCTCCACGTTGTCCTTTCATGACTGTCCAAACACCCCACATAATTTTTCTATTTTTCCTATTTTGGAAATATCACTTCCTCTCTCTACTTTACAAATACACACACACACACACACACACACACACACACACACACACACATATATATATATATATATATATATAACACTCTCTCTCTCTCCTATTATTAACAACACCACCTCACCCCCTCTCTCTTTACAGCACACAATACTCCCCCCCTATTCTAGCCGACTACTCTCTCTCCCCCTCTCTCAAATATCTCACTCTCTCTCTCTCTCTCACTCTTTCTATTATTACTACACCACTCTCTTTATATTACACACAACACACACATACAGAGCACCCCACCCCACTCCCTACACACTCGGCCGAACCCCCCCATGGCCGACCACCACCCTAAGCTCCTCCCTGAGCTCCTCCTTCCTCTCCATCTTTCTCCTCCCTCTTCTCCATTCTCCTCCTTCTTCGACTTCATCACCCTCCTCATAAACACCATCATCATCACCATCATACCCACCACCATGCACCATCACCTACACCCCCACCACCACACGCCACCTTTGCCACCACCGACGACCGGTGCCGCGGCCACCCCCGCTGCCGACACGGCCCCGCCGCCGTCGCCATGCCCGGCCAGGTGGCCCCGCACCCTGCAGCAACCAGCGACAGCAACCAGCGCATGCAGCAGCGCGTACGTGCGCGCGCGCGGGCCGCCGTCGTGCCGCCGTACGGCCGCTGTGGCCGGCCCCCCCTCGTGTGCGAGCCTCCGGCGAACCGCTCCTGGCCACCGCCTGCTTCCCCAACGCGCCGAATAGCCTATTCGTGCATTTTGAACGAAATCCCGTCGACGCGCGCGGAGGAAAGTTTCAGAAATTGTGTTTCGGAACAGCGACTTCGCGCATGTTTTCTGGGAGATCTGACCGTTGGATCGGCGAACTTTTTGCTCCGTCGCAATTTTGGTATATAGTACTTCACTCCCCTCAATTTTCGTCTGTTAATTTCGTCGTTTGATACCTCAAAACTGGCCACCAAGTTGACGTTTTAAATTAAACTATTTTTGGACAGTTTCATGACGCCAACTTTGCGGGTTCGTATCTTCGTCGTTGTAGCTCCGTTTTGTGCGTCGTCAGTTTCGTTGCACAGCTGGTATAACCCTCTTCCTGTCTCCTTTAGATTTCGTTTCATTTTAAGCACGTTCGGTTGGTCGAATTCGACGCCAAAGTTGGCCGTCCGAATTCATTAATTTGTACCTGTTAAATTCCATTTTTGAACCCGGGACTCCGGATTTAATTTTTGACACCACCAGTAGACTCGTGGCGTCGTTCTGGCATGTTTTCATATAAAATTTGCTTGATTTGGAGAACATGGGCCCTGGCACGCATTTCGGTACAAAGCGGGTCCCACTTTTCGAGTCAACGTATCACTTTGAGATCGGCTCATCGGAATCCAATTCTGGATATACCGTTGAGTTCGTATCGTCATTCTGGTCTCGTTGACATATAATTTACTGAGTTTTGAAGACATCTGCTCCGGCACGCATTTTCGTGCAAACCGGATACCAAGTGTCTTGTCACGTATCATTTTGAGATCGGCACATCGGAATTCTATTTCGGACATACCGTTGGGTTCGTATCATCATTCTGGATACGTGGACATATAATTTGCTAGGTTTTGCAGACTTCTATCCTGACACGTTTTTCGGTACAAAGTGTGTCCAACGGCGGACATCATTTTGGCCCGAAATTATCGTTTTGCCCCTATGTCTAAATTGGACTTATGGGTAGGCTGTCCTAGCTAATTTGACCATTCTGGACACGTTGGTGATATTTATTTTATCATCCGACAACATCTGTAGATTTTGATTATGTATTATCCTTAATTTATAATTAATTATTTTTCCAAATATTGTTACTTTCTGTTTTTGAATTTTTATATATATTTTAATTGTTTTAAAAATCTGGAAAAAAATTATTTAGATACTATGTTAATTTAGCTATTTTATTATAATTTTTCCAGCATTTAATAAGTACTTTTGGTATTTTATAAAAATGGGAAAACAGAATTCATTTTCAGTATATTTGTGTTTGTTGATTTTTAATAAATATTTATGAAGTTTTATAAATTCCAGAAAAATTAGTATAAGTTTCTATAATTAACAAGGATTATTTTGGTACTTTATTTTATATATATTTAAGCTTTTTGTCTATCTCAAAAATTATTGGAACATAGTGTACAGTAGATTTAATTATTGAATAATTACGACTTGCAACTTTTTATGTTGTTTTGTATTTTAGTCGTATTGGACCTCACCCCGCACTAGTGTAAAGACCCTAGAAAATTAGTTTGGATATAGTGTCACTCCACATTAGACTTTTATGCTAGGTCCCCACTTAGTTAGTGTCCAGTTAGGAGTCGCGTCACACCACTAGTGTAATATTGAACATAGCTTAGAACTGAGTTTGTATATCATTATTGACAGGACACCAGGCATCTATATCTTCGTACTAGTATTCTTTAATTTGCTCGAGGCAAGTACATCTACAGACTCATTTACTGTCTTTTAATGCTAGAACATGTATTAACCTTGTTAAAATACTGATCATTGAGGTAGCAAGTTATATCTTCACATGTTGTATTACTTTCAGTACCTGCCATGCTTAGGACAGTTCATATATCTTCACATGCTTTTTACTGGTTCTCAGTACATGTTTCACTATGCTTTATACTACTCGGAGTATTCACATGTTTCATACTGTTTCCAGTACCGACCATACTTATATTACTTCCAGTATCTCCCACATGTCTTTACTGTTCTCGTATCTCTTACATGTTAGAATATGGGTTATGGGAAAACTGACAGTTGAGTACGTGATCACGACCCCCCTCTCCGTATGTATTTACCGAGCAAAAGATTCATTTTATATGATTTCTGCGCCGTAGGAACTCTCAAAGCGGATTTGTGCGTATGTACATCTATCGCCTTTACACTTGTACGGAAGTACATTTCATTATATGCCCCCAGCACATTGTACATCTATTGACCGATCACGTACCTGCTATAGTTTTAAACATTACATATACATTTGTCTCTATGACATATGTATCCTTGCCATGATAGATTATGAGTCATACCATGATTCCAGATATGCCATGTTCCCTGTGTTACTATGATATTGTGATCCCAGTCGTACCATGAGGCCATGTTTTCCAGTATTTCCTGTTTTATAGACTTATCACACCATGTTTCTTGTTGTACATCTCTTTCATTATATGTTCAGTACTTTAGTTGTAGAGGTTGTACTTGCTTCCGTCCTGACAGGATAACGTTGTAGGTTTACTTTTCGAGAAAGAAATGCTATGTGTTACATGTTATGGTACTGCATTGAGGACCTGGTCTTAGCTCCAGAAGAGGCCCCAGCGGGGAACCTTGCTTAGATATCTTTCTTGTGTTTTGGGACTTAGACTTCGGTCTGTATTTATATTTGGATACTGGACTTTGTCTCCAGTTAGATACTTTGGTTATGTATTATTAAGTCTGTACTTATGTTACCTTCGCTTATAGATGCTGTGTTGTGATGAACTTTAAAATATAATTTTAGAACTGTTAGCTGCTTAGATCCTTTATTGTCTATTCTTAGAACAGCTTACTACGCTTTAACCAAGCGTAGGCTGGACATGGCTCGGCCCGGCCCAACAATTTGGGTAACGGGTCGTGACAACACCCCCGACACGATACCCTATCCTAACTGCCCGCAGCGCCTCCCCGTTGCCGGAGAAACCCTCAGCCCCTCAAACCCGCCATTCAGCGTCGTCGTCATCAACATCCCCGTCACCACCATCAACCACCACTTCTCCGTCTCGCCGTAACCCACCAGCACCCCATCTCCGACATCACCTGAGACAACCCCTACCCTCTACTGAACACCACCACCATCGTGGCCTCGTCGTCAACCCGCCACCGTCAACCACTGTCATCACAGTGTTTTTCTTCGGCCATCCTCGGCCACCGTCGTCACCATCATCACCAAATTTTTTTCCCAAAGACAAAACCACAGGAAGAAGAAGAACAAGAGGTGAGAACCCTCAGCTGGCCGCCGGCGACGCCGAGCCTTTCCTGTGCTCCACCCGCGTCCGCCGCCACTACCACACTCCCAGTCGAGTCCGGCGAACCTCGCCTGACCGTGTGCCAAATATCCGTCACCTCCGTCCGCGCCGCTCACTATCGACGCCGGAAATCCTCCAATCGACCGCCCGCCAGAGCTTCGGCCGACCTTCGCCAGGCCGAGCGCCGACCGCGTGGACCTCCACCGGCGCTCCACTCCGAGACCCCCGCGCGGCTTCCTCCACCGACAACACCGTCGTCCGCCCATCGATCCGCCGTCCGCCCATCGATCCACCGTCGCTTCTCCGGCTGAGCACCCGCGCCGGAGTCCCCCGCCGAGCACCGCAACAGCGTCGGCTCCCAACCGCCGACTGCCGTGTCACGCCTCCTCCCGCCGCGTGAAGCTCGCCAGCGCCACCGAGGACCGCCTCTCCGCCCGATTTTCGCGCGAGCTCCGCTCCGCCGGTGCGCCGACCGCGCGCCGGAGCGCCGCCGTGGTAAACCCTATTTCCAATCTCTCCTCTCACTCTCTCTCTCTCTCTCGCATAAATTCGGTTGGGATAATAAAGAGAGCAGCTGAGCTATTTCTTCATTGGGGGTTAGTTTTAATATTTATTATTATTATTATTATTATTATTATTATTATTATTATTATTATTATTATTATTATTATTATTATTATTATTTTCATTATCATTACAATTAATGTATTAGTATTATCATTATGTTTATTATTGCTAATATTATCAGTATTATTATTATTGGTTTTATTATTATTATTATCATTATTATTATTATTATTTTGATTATTATTATTATCATTACTATTATTATTACCATATTATTGGATAATTAATTTATAATGTCATTATACATATAAATATTTGGTAAATTTATGACCAACTAATTATAGTTTCGGCTTAAAAAAGTTATTAATATTGTCAAATATTTATTTAATATATTTTTGTTTATAAAGTGTAGTTTTACCAATAAAAATAATTTTACAAAATTTATAGTTAGTCTAAAACAAATTTTAATGTATTTTCTAAAGGCATATTGTGACTAATACGCATAATCCTCTATCTAAAATATTCTATTTTTACAAACTAAAGTATCTTAGCGTAAAACGATTTTAGAATATTTTTGACTAATAAAGAGGTAGTTACACATTATGATTTTAATTATATACGTAATGAAGATATTTTGTTAAAAGTATACATAGTTTTAAGTATCATAAATATTTCAAATTAGTACGAGTATGTTCTTCACAATTTCCCCTCAATTTCTCCGATTATCACCAACCTTGACTAAATCGTATTTTTCATATTTCTTCGCAAATCCGGGCCCTCACATATCGACCATGGCTATTGAACGAACAGGACTTGTCGGATTATTGAACCCAACCAGGCGACACACCAGGCAAGACACCTTGCCTTTACTGTTTAAATTTTCTGCTCAATAACATGCATGTTGTGTTTATTTTCAAGTTGTTTTCTTTTTAAATTATATGTAGATACAAATTACTATATTTTGTGTAATTGACTTAGAGTTAAGGGACCACCGCATGTTTAGTATATCTCATAAACTGTCACGATGTGCCACGGGCTGTGTGTGAGTTGTGAGTCGCATATAGCTTCGGACTTGCGTATCGACCGTACATCGGTGCGTAAAGGCCGTACGTTATGATGTAACTGCTAATAGATTTTTGTAGAAGACTTGGCAGTTATTAAGGATTAAACATTGTCGTGGAGGCGACGCATATATAGTATCATGGGGAGGGAGGGAAGACAGTTATTAGCGTAGGGGCTACTTGTTCAGTACACATATAGATTTGGGCCGATAGTGTCTCGGATGAGCGCTACTTACTGCCCCGGGGCCGATAGTTCTCATATGAGAACTACTTTCTGCCCATAGTCGATAGTGCCTCTTATGAGCGCTACCTACTACTACTCTCTCTCCATCTATGTTGAACACCTAAGCTCCTGCGTAGAACATTGTCTTCTCAAAGTATATATCACATAGAATGGTTAGGACCCTTTACGCATGTATATTTCTATTGAACTCTTACTATTCAGTTTATTGGCATGATATTATGTGTCTTGTTACGTCCCTCTGAGGACCTGGTTTTTCCCTAGGTATGTGTTTCCGTGATTTCTTGCAGGTGCTCTAGCTAAGGCCATGATTTGCGCTCTATCCTTCGTGATGATTGCTTTTGGACTCGTCATTTGCTTCGCTCGATCAATCACTTTCTTTGTATATTTTCTCTCTATTTAAATTAGTTGGTAGTGGACTTTGTCTCCGCCCAACGATTGTACACATGACAAACTCAAAAGTTGCTTTTATATTATCATTTATCTTTGTGGATGAGATTTAGTGTCTTGGCTTTCTACATTTTACAGCTTATGTATACACACGAGCCGTATATTTACTCGTATGTATACAGCTGGCATGATACGTACCTAGTCTCAAGTATTTGGAACTGGGGCGTTATATTTTGCTATGGGACAGTTAGCCTAATTAGGCTTGAGGCTGTTGAAGAAGAATACCCTTACTGGTTTGAGGCATGATTGTACCCCGACCCTTATCTTTGAAATTTCGAGGACGAAATTTTTCTAAGAAAGGAAGGTTGTAAAACCCAACCCTTTCTATAAAAAAAAAAACCAACTCATCACTCACCCGTACCCCTCCTTTCCCTCTCCCCACGTTCACCCCTTCCCCTATTTTCCTTCCCCCATTCACTCACAACCACCATCAGCACCATTTTCTATGCCAAAAAGGAAAAAAAAAAATAACAAGAAGAAGAAGAAGGAACCACACACAGCACCTCCCCTCTCCCTTTTCTCCCAACTACAAACATCACCCACATCCACTCTTCTCCTTTCCAACTCAAAGCCAAATCATAACACCTTCCCTTGTCGGCACGTCCCTACGCGGTCAATCTCCTCGCGGTAACCCCCTCTGCACGGACACCCAGACCGCCAGCGACCCCGCGCCCGGCCACTGACCGCTGTCGGCGTCCCCCGCCCGCGCGGCAACCTCGCCGGTTGTCCCCGCCAGCCAGCGCCGCAGGCCAACACCGGCGCGCCCGTGCGGCAGCCCGCGCGCCGCTTCTCGACGGCGTCAGCGTGTTTCCGTGCCCCGTGTGTGCTTCCCGTGCTCGTGTTCGGCCCTTTCCGGTGTTCCGGCACTCCGTTCCGAGTCCGAGGCCTCCCCCTCGGTACTCCTTCATGCAAAATCTTTGGGTAAACCCTTCCTTTTTACCTTCTGTCATTTAACAGAACTTCAATTTGTATCCTGGGACCCTTAGAAATAGTTCAATTGATTGTAGGATTGATATTTGGTAATAATGTGATATATTTTAGGCAGTAATGGTTTGGATGCTGGTATTGACATGCTGTAGCCTAACATAATTAATTAGAACCCTTAATTAATTAATCAAGATTATTGTTATACGTTGGTTTCATATATTTAAATGCTAGTAATTATTAGTTAATTTTACGAAGCTTTAACTATTATTAAAACACTATGTTTAATAATTATTTATTAGAGTTAGTATTAAGCTATGGAAAAGATTTTGTTAGTAAACTGTAATAATAAGATTATTTGCCATAGAAAATTTATGATATTTATATATATTCTCTTTAAACTCGAGATTAAACCAAAAAGGTTTTTGATAATTAGATTAATAAAAGAAATTTTATTTTTTCATAAATGAGTTTATTTGTTAAAATAATTAATCTTGGTAAAAAGATTGTTATTTAGTATTAATAATCGAAATGTTTTATATTTATTCAAAATCGTTATTTTTGGCAAGAAAACAGTATTTTTTATGCAAAAGTGCTATTTTAATATTTAAGAAGTTATTTTCTCTCTAAGTTACGATAAATGGTTAAAAAGGTATTTTCTAAGGAAAATCGTTTTATTAATAAACGTTCGGCATAATTTCTATTTTATAATATTAGTTAGATAAATCTAATTTCCTAAGATTTATTAATCTCTAAGAAATACAATTTAAAGTCATTTTCTAAATATTTATTATTTTTGACAAAACCTATATTTTAGTTAAAACGATTATTTGGCAATTATTAGTTTGGTAACAAAAGCTATTTTATGTATAAAATTATTTCCAATTAGGTTCACCAACCTGCCAGACTTAGTCCTGATATTGTACCTTAGAATTAGGGCGTAGTTCTGGTTACTAAAACGGTACTACGATCTTGTAGGTCCTGCTCCGTAAAACTCTAGCAGTCACTTTCTGGTTACTGTCAAGTCAAGGAACATTCTGAGGCAAGTTTCATATCTATTCCATGTCTGCATTTTATTTTGATAATTAAATGTATGCATCAGTTAGATACATGTAGTATAGTTACACCGATTCACCGTGGATCCCTCTCGGACTCCACATAGGATGATGGATCGCTGATTGGCTATCTTGACATGTTGATTATTGACTCATTGACTCATTGCTCGGGGATTGCTTGGGGGAGTAGTATAACGTCTGTGACCAAATCCAAATATTGATCGTTTATTGCCTCGCGCTAACCCCAACCTCACTGTGGGTTGAGCCGTACCGTATACTATTCGTTTCGGTCGAAACGTTAGTATACATATTGCCTCACCAGCCGGTCACAGGCCCTGTTATATACTCAAACACTAGCCTAGTATTACATCATGCATGACATTGATTCTCTTCACACTTGCTAGTCTCATTTTACTATTTTTAAATACAAAATTATATTGTTTCTTAAACTGTCTCGCACTTTACATTTATTATTAATTTAGAATTGCTAGATGTGGATGAATATGTTCTTGCTCCCTTCTGACTGGAGACCCAACATTTTTAGGTGATTGCGACGAAGAGGAGCTGCCTTACTGCACTTTCTACGGGATATACTTGGGTCCCGCAGAGGCTGAACCAGGAACCCCTGAACCCTTGAATATTGGCTTAGCAAGTTCCTTTACTTTCCTTTTTAGTAACTATTGTAATAAAATGAATATTGTTGTTGTATGTTTTATTTCCAGGCTTTTTTCCAGTTGAATAAAATATTTTATTTCTGTTAGATGTTTCTGCATGTTGTGTTTCACTACTTGATACAGCTTACTGCCACCGTCTCACAACGGTGCAGGCTGGACATAATCCGACTAGATCCACTACATTGGGATCGGGTCGTGACAGTTACAAAGAAGGGAATGGAAAGTTCGAGTTCGAGAAGACTCTAGGATGAGAGGATGGAGAAGGCTAAGGTGTAGGGACGTAGCCGCATAAGCAAAATGTAGATAAATAGTGTGAGACAGCCCGTGTAGGAAGTATGCAGGAAGAGGGATGCAAGGAGGGGTGGCAGAGCAAAGTGAGGTTATGATTTGGGGAAGAAAAAAGAAGAAAGAATGGTTGAAAGTTTAGACTCAGGTAACGTCCTTTGCAAAATAATAATAATAATAATAATAATAATAATAATAATAATAATAATAATAATAATAATATATCAAGAATTGACTATTAGATTATGATCATCTAGTTTATTGGAATGAGAGGTTTTCAGGTTTCATATAATTTCGTTATCCTGGCTACTTTATGGATTTTGAGCTCTCCGTCGAGAGGGACACACTTTTATTAATCGTGCATTGATGCACTACGGTACTTATTGTTTTAGCTCATCGTTGAGTGATGAATATAAATTATTGATTATCGTTTAACCTGGATAGGCTGGACATATTGTAGCACATGTCTCCTTGAAAACTCAATTGGATATGATAGTAATGAGAATTGTGACAACCTAGTTAGCTAAAGCTATCAAGTCGTAGTTTATGATTGACTGAGGTTGATGGATGGCTTCTGATACTGTTCAGCTTATCATTATTTATCTTATTCATTTATTATTATTATTTCTTTACTACTTGTTCACGTACGTGCTTGCATTTTGGTTTTAGTACACCATACAGTTTTTTTGTGGTATTTGATGTACAGGGATGATCATACTAATTTTTGTATGGTCAGATCTCGTAGCGAAGCCAAAGGAGCTATTATCTCCTGCTCAATGTCAATACTAGGAGGAGTATGTTCCCGCATACGGGTAAAATGATTGATTATACTCTAAATTGCAGCTAGATATATGATAATGTATGATTGTATATTGTTGCTAGTATTTAGCTTCATGATCATCAATATATATATATATATATATATATATATATATATATATATATATATATATATATATATATATATATATATATATATATTGTGGTGCTTTTTTCTATTATTTTGATGATGATCATACATCTTGTAGCTTACTTGTTTGCTACTGATTAATACACCTAGGATTCTTCCACCTAGTATTAACGATGGATTGTAGCGTAACCTCCATATTTGTATACAACTGTGATCGTACTTTGGGGTACCGACATACTCCAAAGAACGAACGTAGCTAGCCAAATATCGTCCATGTTCTCTAGTATTCTGGTTCTGAGACGTAATAATACTAACAATATATTACATGCTTAGAAAAACTTATATTTTTTTGGAGTTTTTTGGGTATGTCAATCTATATATGGGACCTAATAAAGGTCCATGACAATGTCAAGAGTCTATTAGTGGTCTAGAATATTGAAAGTAGAAATATAAATTAGGTTAGAGAAGTCGATTAATCAATTTTAGATCTGTCGATTGCCTTATAAACGATATGTCCGTACGACTCTCGAGACTAACAGTAAATCAATGATAAGTTACAGAGGACAAGTATCGAAAATGGGTACTAGCAATACAAGAACAAGATACTATATTGATACTGAATACAAAAACTATATGAATATATGATACATAATAAAAGACTCGTAAAAATACATATATTTGAAACATGGAGTGACAATCTACCAATAAATAATTATTTCTTCTTTTTTTAATATAGAATTAGAAATTTATAGAAAAATACTAAACATAACAAGACGTGCTCAATAAATGAATGAGCATCCTCCACCCAGATACAACCATCAAAGATATTAAAAGTATATTGGACAAGTTATGAGCTAAATAATTCCAAGTTTTAGGAACACATTGAGCTTTAAGGTGATGAATATGCTAGTATGCATCTTTAACTCCTCACAAACAACTCCAATATAAGACGAGGAGTTATCGTCTAACCAAGAGATTCCAGCTGCATCCATCATGAGAATAATGGATGAAAACCATAAAAAAAAAAGATGATTGACTCTTGTAACGTCTCAGTCCCAAAATATGTAGGAATTAGTATACGTTAATATGCTGCATACGTATCAAGGGACTCCAGCACAATTCGAATACGTATAAGCTGTCTAAAGTAAGCTTTAAGTTTACAACATCTATCTATATCTCAATCCACTGAATATAACATAAATAGCGAACCAATTGCACAATAGTTTATCAGACTATAATACGCTGATTCTAAAATAAATAAATGTATTAGAGTGGATCCCCAATAACACATATATCATGAAAAGCTAGAAGAAAGATGAAGCTTGTAAAATACTAGGCTATAATAGCTGCATGAGTCACTTTAGGACAAAAATATAAAATACGAAAAAATATGATGACAATATCAACTAAATATACCTGACATCCTGAAGAAATAATCACCAACTACACTTCTATTCTAACAGCTCAACAAACCTGGAGAGATCACCGGTTCTCAGGGGACTAGCAAAGTACATAATATATATACATGCCAAGTAACAGTAAAAAAAATATATGTAAATGCAGAAGGATAACTACCATAACCAACTAACTGATATGCATGTGAGAACATGTTCCGGATATCAGGCTTAGCCACTGAGGCTCACAAGCTCCTCAGCAGGCTATTGTCCTCAGGCAATGTGTTGTGGGACCAAAGGGCATACAAGTAGATCAAGTAGACAACCACCCAAGCTCTGCTACAAAGACGAAGGTATACTAGTAGAATATCATCCAAGTCACTATATGAAAACGAGGCTAAACTAGTAGAATAACCAAATCTTATATATAAAAACGAGGATATACGGATTAGATAAGTATATATAACCTGACAGTGACAGAAATTTATTTTATATATATATAAATATATAGCTTAGTAAGGACACACGTCTCTTTTTTTTCTTGTTGTTGGAGGTTCGCAATAGTAGACGAGAGAGAATAAGCTAAAACGTCTTGGTAACCAAGTAAGTTTCTATTCTTTCTTCCTAATTTTTACAATTATTTTTCTTCTTGTATAATTTTTTTTTTGTAACTTCAATGATTTAGCTGAAAATTTATGTTAAATACAAATTCGGCCAATAATAGAAATTTTCCAACGCCCACCAGCGACACATGAATGACGTTGACCTGTGGGTCTCACTTCTGTTACCTTTTCATGTGACCCACTTCTGCCACTTAAGGTGCCCAAGAATTGCCAACTTCATCGTGCATCAGAGATTTATTTTAGCAAACTAAGAAAGAATATAAGATAACTGTCTCTTTCTTCTTCTTCTTTATACCTAAATCTGGTGTAGGTCAATTCTTGAGAACAAAATAATCTCACATTACTTGTCCAACCAACGTTTTGTAATCAAGTCGTAATCACTCACAGTCCCCCGCTAATGAATGACTCATGGTCACAGTCTAGATTTTAAGAGGATCTATATTTTCCGCAGTCAAAATATCGTGCATTTCAATATTACCTTACATGTTTACATCGAGGGATATTTAGTTTAGGACATCATATATACATGAATATTATGATTTGGATTTCAAAATTAACCGATATTAGAGTTTGAATTTCGAAATCAATATTCACACAATAATTTCGAGATCCATATCCTAACATCGATCAATTTTAAAATCCAAACTCGAATATCCATACATATGTGAGACCCTAAAACTAAATAACCCACAACATACATCAAACATAAATTCCACTCAAACTCTCAGATATGTCCGTCCATGACATGTCCCTAGATAATGTAAGAAGGACATACCATTTGGTCTGGAAAGGAAACAGAAAAAACGAAGTCAATTCTATGCAAAAAAAAAAAAAAAAAAAAAATTGTAATTTTCAGAATACATCTTTTAACAGAAATAGTCGGAATACATCTTTTAGCAGAAACTAAATTTTTATAATAAATCCAAAAACTTAAAATTGCTGAGATACCCAAATTCGGAATTGGTTTTTATGAAAAATCCATCCGCTTGGTGGGTTTTATAAAATGTCCAGAATTATATATTTTCACGTTAAATATTCCAAGATTCTCTTTAGATGTGTTGTATTTACAAAATTGTCATTTTGATAATACCATAACTATCTCTTCGCACAAATTTGGTCATATATATGTATTTGAATTCACAAACTCAGATTTGGATTGCGATTTTCGTCTTCTTCTTCACGAGAGATCTGAATCACATTGCTCTCACCTTCAGCAGAGATCGCAAAGCTCGTTCGTAGTTCACTGTACTTTTCTTCAGTCAAACTTCGATCATCGCTCATCATCATCATCATCATCATCTTCGTGGAGAGATTTGAAATTTTTCGACGATTAGGTCAATTGTGGAGAGAAGATATTCTTCTTCTTCTCCATAAGAGTTGGCATCGTTCTGAAAGAAGAACGGAAAACTCTTGAATCTTTATTACTGACAAATTTTTTTCCTACAAAAAAAAACCAAAAATTAGGTTTCTGTCAACTATTTTCCGTCATTTTAACACGGAGAATGGCAATTCCCCGTGATTTTAACACGGAGAATGACCGTTCTCCTGCATTTAACACGAAGAATAGTCATTCTCCGTGATTTTAACAACGGAGTCCGTGATTTTAACACGAAGAATGACCATTCTCCTGCATTTTAACACGAAAAGTGGTCATTCTTCGTCTTTTTAACACGGAGAATGGCAATTCTCCGTCAATTTAACACGGAGAATAGCAATTCTACGTGTTAAAATGACAGAGAATTGTCATTCTCCGTGATTTTAACAACGGAGAATGACCATTCTCCTACATGTTAACACGGGAAGTGGTAGTTCTCCGTCATTTTAACACGGAGAATGGCTATTCTCCGTCAATTTAACACAGAGAATGGTCATTCTTCGTGTTAAAATGATGACATTTTTCGTCAATTTAACAAGGAGAATGGTCATTCTCCGTGATATTACCACGGAGAATGGTCATTCTCCTGCATTTTAACACGGGGAATGGTCAGTTGAAACTTTGGAGGGCCATAACTTTTGACTGGGAGGTCGAAACGAGATCCGATTTGTCACAAAATGAGCGTATTTCCGAGGACCTTGAGATAAAAAATTTACCGTTTGTCGGCCTTCCAAAATTTTAGAATCGCAAAAAAGTGATGTTTGGATCTCTGTTTTAACAGTTTTACCGTTTGTCGGCCTTTTCGAAATTTTTCGACGAATTTTTGAAGTAAAGTTTGAAAATTTTGGAAGAGAAAACCTAGATTCGAAAGTAAATAGCGTATGGAAGAAGAGAAAGTATCGAAACCTTTTTTTTAAAAAGTAGGTTTCGGAAGTGTTTTCAATAAATTAGAAGGACAAAAGGGTCATTTGAAACCCTTTTATATATTTTTCGCTAATTTTGGACACGCGATAAAATATTATTTTATAGTGGATTTTTTATAAATTTTTTGCGTTTTTTGGACATTTCATAAATTTTCCCATCCAAAAAATTGGAAGAAAATGTGAATGCTTGTTGTGGATGGAGGAAACCATTTTTCCTCCTGTTCTTCCTGATTCTGCAAACCAAACTTGACCTTTCAGATTACAAATACTAGGTTAGAGAAATGCAAAGAAGAAAACGAGTTTCCCCAGCCAAGTTGCATCTTGATCAAGTAGTTAAAGCCGTGCAGTCAAGAACTGAAGCGTCAAGAAAAGACGATAACGACAAAAAAGGTTGACAAGTCTTAGCCGTACATACCTGCACTTCTTTTGTAATTAGAAGGTTTGGCAAGTCTTAGCCGTACATACCTGCACTTCTCTTGTAATTGGGCACTCTTGTTCAAGAATTACTCCACCTCCTTTGCTTACGGCTATTTGCTTTACAACACGAGAGTGGTTCTCGACCAAATATTTGGAAAGCATTCTCAGCACGACCATTTGTTTGAGTAATCTAGACGATTCGCTCTTGCACCCAAGTAATGTTTGGGAAAAAGAAACACAAGGAGCTGTAGGCGTACTAAAAGTGCAGAAATCGTGTGATTGCATGCTTTGCCACAACCACAACCCTCCAGCAATTTATAACCAAACTGAACTGTGAGACGCAATACAAACATGCACGCAAAAGAGAAGTAGAGCAATATCTATAATAAAAACAAATATAGAAGTCTGCAATGAAACTCGAAGGGAGTACAAAGTCACTAGCATTCAAGAACAAGAACTACTTGGGACCAGAAACAGCAACCTATAAATTTTTCAGGCAATGCAGGGTCTTGAATAGAGCAATTAACTGAACTGCTTCAGAAACATCCAAGGATCAAGTTTCTTTAGCAGGTCCCTTCTTTGCAGCCTCCGCAGCTGCTTTTTCTGCCTCGATCTCCGCAACGATCGCATCGATTTCAGCCTCCTCGAGTTGCCGAAGACCTTCTTTTGTCATCACAGCGATTTCTATGTTCTTCCCACCACTCTCGACAACCTATAAGAAAAGACATTCATGACAATATTAGCTTTTGGCAAGACCAGAAATAAAAATAATCGAATTTATCACTTCATATAGATGTGAAGAGGAACTCATCTTGGACTTCTAAAATGACCAGTAAAAGGATGATGAGTATGTCGACATATGTAATTTGTGTAAGAAAATGGCTACAAGGAGGGCATATAATGGTGGCCTTGCACCGGTAGATTTTTGCAGTTGCAGGTGAAAATAGCTAATTAAAAGTCTAACTGTGAATAAAAACGTCTACTGGAAATATTTATTATGTACGCTGCAAAATAACTTAAACCCGCCCCCTCCTCTCTCCCCATAAGTATCTGATCAATACTATCCCAATTCCTTGCCTGTTCTTCAATATACTAACACATCAAATCATCTGCTCAAGAATGATGCTTCTTTTCATCTTTTTTTCCATTCTCTTACACCTAACTGGTATCTAATTAGCACGACTACGAGGATATGAAACAAGTTAGGGATATGCTGATTGTGTTGGATGATGCATTATTTAGGTATCTGGAACCCATTTGACTGGAGCGCCTCGACACGAAAGTGGCAGTTCCCTTTGCCCGACAACAAGACTGTGGCATCTCCATCAAGACATTGGTGGAAATCAACTGCCCTTTCCATTATACGAGCCGCTTTGGACGTATTAAGGCTCAATATTTTTCTTTTGATCTATGTGAGAGAGCCCAAGAATTTAGCTCAGGTTATTCCTAATCATTAGAGGACATGGACTCGGCTCCCATTTTATACACAAAAACGGAGGTGTTTGGGGCATGGCAAGTCTATCCAGAGTCTAGACGCGAGGACAGTGATGTATATGTGCACAGGGGCAGATCCACATGCAGAGGAGCGGGGGCTCAAGCGATCTTCTGGGAAAATAGCTTGTATATATGTTTCCAAAAATTTCTAGAACATCTCTATATACTTGGCCCCTGTTTATTGACATTCTTAAAGACTAGATCAGTTGATTAAGTAATTTAGTGTTTGTTTTGTAGACGAAGTTTGAACCCTCTCATACACAATTGAAATTGAATCTTCTTTTCCCCAAGCCCCCACTCATTTTTTCTTCCAAACCCCCACTCACTACTCTCTCTGGATCTCTTTGTAAGTATACATTTCTTAGATGTATCTTTGAAACAAAGGGCAGAGTTTTTGTCAATGTTACAGAAGACGAGGCCCTTTCCAGAGCTGAATGGAAGGAAAAGGATTCAAATAGCCAACCACATAACTTTTGGATAAAGGATGTGATGTTGCTATTGTTGTATCTTTGTAATTATAGATTAAGAGTAGAACTACTCTAACAATACATATATTTAACATGTATATTTATTGTTTTTTAGTTTGTATTTGGATATTAAGGGACTTAATAGGCGTTAAAATGGATTATTTTATTGAAAAGTCAGTATTTGCTAACTAGAACAGTATTTTGCACCTTAGGAATACTTATGGTTCACACTTCACAGGAAGCAAAAGTGTTGGACATGGAAAATTTTAGTATCAAGAAGTCTCCTACATATCATAATGTTAATCTTAATTAAAAACTCAAAAGAGAGAGGGAGAGAGAGAGAGAGGGAGAGAGAGAGAGAGAGAGAGACCTCCTGCAAGTTTTCTTCTCACTCGGACTTGGACCTCCTGCAAGTTTTCTTCTCACTCATACTTGCCACTTAATTCCAACCTCCTTACACTAATAAATTGTAACACTACCAACAATACTAAGTGCTTCAATTTGTTTCAATACCTTGAATTACAACCTAGGAAGCATCACCACTCCAAAACTGTGGGTCATGTCGTGTCGGACACGTACTGGATACAACTTGGACACTTTAAAATACACTGACACTCTAAAATAGGTGTCGTGTCCATAGCACAATGTCCTTATCGTGTTGTATCCGTGCAACATGATTTACATCCATATACAACCATCCAAAAATTGGGATTTGCCCACTTTTACACTGCAAGAGAGAGAGAGAGAGAGAGAGAGAGAGAGAGAGGGTCTAAACATCATAAACTTGAACTGAAATTTCATGACTTGTGGATTCAATGATCACACTGAATTCCAATGTTTGGTAAGAACAGACTTGATAATATACTAATATGCTTCTAGAAAGCAAGGAGTTGAGGGTTGGGTACTTGATAGTCTTTTAAGATAATATAGTTTTTATGGTGGGTCTCAGGTTGAAGGTTCTGCTCTCTCAGTTGAATCAGGGTTACGATTTTGACTATGGGAAAGGATCTAAGCTTAGGATCTCATCATTTCTGTTATAATTTATCATATATACAAGACAGAAATGTGAGTTGAGTCACTTGACAAACAAATGGCAATGAGTTAGGATTGGGTGGGTACTTGAAAGGATTTTAACATAATCTGAAGAAAACAGAAGAGCGTCTAAACATGGATTTTGAAGAAGCCTTTAAGGTCTAGCAAGAAACTCAAGACAAGCTGTTAACTATTTATGTGTGAGGAAGGGGCAGTGGCCAATGAAAGGAATGAGAGTTGGGATAGGAAGAAATCCATGTTGACTATGCATGTTGGAAGATTTTGAAGCCAAGAAGGCAAGAAGACTAACATGATGAACTGATTTTTTTTTTTGATGAACTGATTCAATTCACCAGTGAAGATTCCTCAGAAGCACCACATATAATGTTCTTTGGTTTAAATAAGTCATTCTTTTACCATCTTAACATATAGAAATAGAAATAATATGGTTGCACTTGAACTCAGTAAGCTTATTAATTTAGGTTGATGATCACAACCGAGTTTGATTGTCTACCAAAAATCAATCGTGTGTTTCAAAACAGAACACACACCCCAAGAAACATTTGTAATAGCCTAATAAGATACACCAAAATCATCATCACGTCCCCGTCATGGTGTCAGTATTATGCTGTGCATTAACACTAATATTAACACTAAAATTAATATTTGAAAATATAGATTTATTTTAAAAATAGATTTGTTTTTAAAGAGATTATTTTTTAGATTTGTTTTGAAAGATAGATTATTTTTAGATTTATTTATTAAAAAATAAATATATCTCTATTTAAAAAACAAACAAAAATATTTCTCTACTTTTATAAACAAAAATCTATATCTATCTCTATCTATCTCTGTTTTTATAAAGAAAATATATCTCTATGAATTCGTATGTTCCCTTAGCAAGGTTCTAAACAGCGGTAGGCGGGTGCGCGGCGGAGAGTCCGCCTACCGCTTAGGCGGTCGATACATTTTGAACATTTTTTACTATTTTACCACTGTTTTTTTTTTGCATAATATGCATATTTTAAGGGTGTTTCATGCATAACTAAGTTGTAGAACAAAGATTTATAAAGTTTTAGTTTTGTAAAAGTGACTTATTAGGTATTGCTCCGCCTAGGCGCCCGCTTACGCCGCCTCAACTCCGCCTATGTCGTCAACCTCCGTTGGCTGCCTACTCCACCGCCTACCGAAAAGCAATGCGGAGATAGACCGCCTAGCGCCTAGGGGCCGCGTAGGTGGCCGCCATTTAGAACATTATCCCTGAGTGTCATATTACTATTTTGTGTTTCCGTTTACTATTTTGTTTTCTCTCTATGTCCCGTAAATATATCCCATAAACTATTCCCGTATAGGAATGGGGCTATATATGTATATATAATAAAGATTGGTGGTGCACCGGGCCTTTGCAGTAGTGCAACGCATGGGCGTCGCTCGAGAGCTCACAATAGCAAACTATTGCTGATATACTCTCCCCTTGAAAAAAATTAACTTAATATCATTGTGAGCACATGGCCCACATATGAGATATTAAACTGATAAGACCATATACTACACGCGTGTGTATTGACTTTGATATCATTGCAATGAAATAGAGGATGCTACGATTTGATTCCTACATGAGATGGAAACAGAAACGAAACCACGACAACACGTTCATTAATCTACGATCATTATCTATTAAAGTTTTGGTACTTTAGAGTTTAGACATTTTTAGCAAGTTGCTACCCTGAAGTTAATATTATCACTTAAATATCATGAACTGTCATTTTACCTAACAGAGTAACAGTAAATGCCAAAAGTCCATAATGCCCCCTATTAGCCAAAAGCCCATAACGCCACCCTATAATAGGACGTTTCAGAGCTATAGTCAATTAACCTATTTGATCCAAGTAACAATTTATACGCCAAGAAAGATAATACTTACAAGAGAATTAAAAAAAAAAGATGACAAAACAAAGAAACTCTCATGTTGATTAATGTAATTCACTTCATAAATTATTTTAAATCAAGAAATACCTTTATCAATTACCAACTAAATATCTCGCAAGGTAAATGAAACACAACTTGATGAGTGATTAGTGCATATGGAAACAAAATCATATCAAGCAAGTAATGGAGTAGAAATTAATTAACAAGATAACTTGTTAGTATAAGTAGCTAAACATTTTAAAAAGGATAAAGTAACACTCACTCTACTCCAGACCCAGAATACCTCACGTTCACATTTACTAATTTATTTTAACATTGTCCTGATGTAAGTGTTGGAGTTGGTACAACTGAAATACCTTTAGATGGGGAGGAGAGGATGAAAGGTAAATTGGAAAGCTTTCAGTCTATTGGTTATCTGATTACTGTATGAGGTACCCCCATTAACTTCCCGTGTAGTTACGACTAATAATATGAAGCAAAGGAGTAATAAATAAGTACAAGATAAACTCGAAATATGAGTATCAATTAAGTAACTAAACAACTAATGATGAACAAAATGTTGACCCTTCAAAACAAACATAACGAGGCTAAAGAAGTCGTATGAGATCCACCCAACATGCATGTTATAGACAATAGCATAGATGCTAGTGCCAGCACAGCTATAGCACCAGAATAGAGATATTACAGAGGACTATTTAGAACATTGGAACTGTTATCAACATCCATAATCAATAACTAAGGCAAATAGTAGGATGTTTCATTAATAAGTTTAGAAGTTAGGATACATATATCTAGTGCCCCTAGATGTTAATTGCCAATTATCTTTCTGATCGGCATGATGGATCATTGACGATTGTGAAGAAGAAGAAAAATACAAGTGACCCGAATAAACAACCTCAAGAATGAAGCCCTTCATAGATTCTAAAATAATTACCAAATTGAAAAAGAAGATAGTTTATAGTTTCAAATGAAGTCAATTATAAATCTGTTTCCGTCAAGACTTGCATTGCAATATTTCGTAATATGATTTTTCTTTTTCCATTTCAATTGCAGCTTTATAACTTATGATCCCTCCATCTATATTGCAATCCTAAAGAACATGCCACCACGGGGCGGAGCGGCTGGGCGCCGGGTCTGGAGCGGAGAGACGCGGCGGGGGAGATGTCCGGTGCGGCGCGGTGGCTGGCTGCGCTACTCGCAGCGGTGGCAGAGGGCTCAACTCAGGCGGAGGAGGGAGCTCGCCCGGTGGCTCGACCGACGAAGAGCGCAGGCGCTGGGGAACTCCGGCACGGCGGGGCGGATCCACGGCGGAGAGCACCGCAGTGGAGGCGGTCGTGGCGGACGACGGAGGTTAGGGTTTCACCTTCTTCTTCTTCTTCTTCTGTTGTGATGGGGATGGTGTTGACGGTTTTTGGAGTTCCCGGCGATGGTGCCGATGATGGTGATGGGGTTGCTGGGTTTGGGGAAGAGAGGAGGAGGGGTTGTCGTAGGTGGCGGTGTGATAGGAGTCCGGGATTGACCATAGGGGTGGCTCGGTGTAGCTGGTCGTGGCAGCAGTGAGCGGCCGTGACGGGGATGCCGGTGATGAGGTTGATGGTGATCGGGAGGTGGTCATGACGGTGCTGGTGGCGTTGAGGAGGTTGGGGGGTTCTGTCCGAGTTGGACACGGTGGTGACGGTGAAGGACAGGCTTTGGCAACAGCGAGGGAGGTGGCCGACTGAGGCGGCTAGGAAAATTTAGAATTAGGGTCGGTTGTAGTGTACTGATTGTATGTGTCGGGGTGTCGTGTCCTGCGCGACAGGACACACGCGACACGGACACAAAGATGAGAGGGTGTCCGGAGATGTCGGACATAAGACAAAATTGTAATTGTAAAGGTGGATAGTGGTAAGAGATGGAGGACACGGGACACAGACACGGTGCACAATGGCTGTGGGTTGTTTGTGGAATTTGCTGGAGTTTGTGGAAATTTATGGAGAAAAAGAGGGCAAGTACCTCTACTTTTATAGGAGGTGGAAATCCCATTAGGATAAGGATTAGGAGGATTTAAACCCCGATGGATAATTCCATCTTTTTATTTAAATCGCTTTAGAAATTAATCAATCAAATCCAATCAATCTAGATAACTTCCTTTAATTTAATGTCTATTTAATAAAAATCTGTTCCAAATTTAAATTATCAAAATAATTCAAATTGAAAAAGAAGCCCTTCATAGATTCTAAAATAATTACCAAATTGAAAAAGAAGATAGTTTATAGTTTCAAATGAAATCAATTATAAATCTGTTTCAGTCAAGACTTGCATTGCAATATTACGTAACATGATTTTTCTTTTTCCATTTCAATTGCAGCTTTAGAACTTATGATCCCTCCATCTATATTGCAATCCTAAAGAACATGCCACCATGAGTGGCTGCAAAATTATCACCGTAAGATCTCTAGTTATCACTACTATTTCTAGATAAGATTTCCCTACTATTTATCACTACTATTTCTAGATAAGATTTCCCTACTATTTCTAGGTAAGATTTCACTTGAGATTGAACCAATGTTGAATGGATTCTCCTCCAGAGCATCGTATCCGCATCTCACCCGTATCTGACACAAATCTTCATATAAACACTTTGGTTGGATATGGCTCACGTATCTGACACAATACTTCGTATAAAACACTTTGGTTAGATATGGCCCGCTTATGGTCCAGAGATGATATTGTTGGTTGAAATTATTTCACACAGTCGAGTGATACTTGAATATGAGAAAATAACATTTCCTTGAGCATATCCTTTCTAGAATTATTAGAAACCTATTAAATATCCAAAGCATGCTTAAATATAGATAATATTGAGATGTAATATATAAAATATGTATGTAGATATGCTTTATCGTGTATATGTAACCATATCCATGTTGTCAAATATTCTAAACTTTTCTAAATAGTCATATTCCAAATCTGTATCACGCGTGTATCCCATGTGCCGTGCCTATGTAACCTAGGATTCAACAAAAGAATGTCAGATCTTCTGCTCCTAGGTTATGCCACATGAATCCATGGTAAAATCTAATTGCATGTAAATGAATGACATGACAAAATATGCACACAACAACATGGATAAGACATCAACTTTCTAGTGTTTGCGTCATGTCGTTGTTTGCCATGAACAAAAAGTTGAAGAACTTTTGTATTCCAAACGAGAAAAGTACAATAGATCCCTAAACAGAAAACCTAAGTCCAGTTTTTGATTATGGGAAAGTGTGACGATGGAGATCAAGCGTTGTGGTGGCTCCTTTACTCCGTTGACGATCTAAGGACGAAACGAACTTACTCCGACTCTATGAATGCCTGTGATTGGTAATCTGGGTTGCCAATCAATAAGCAGTTCGAAAAAAAATTTCGAGACCCTGAATGGAGACTGATGCTATTTTTATAGGCATGCACATGTACGTTGTGTGCAGGAGTTTTGGCGCGCAGGAGCACTACACGTACGAAATTTCAAGAGAATCTGTTGTAACCGCACTGTGGGGGATGCTGCTGAGCTGACACGTGGCAGTTGTTGAGATTCTTTTGTTGCTGAGATTTTGGGTGGTTAGCACCCGTTCATCAACATGACCGAGTCATTGACACGTGGCGTGTGTGCACTGGCCGGAGATCTCTTTCAGTTTAAACCAAATAGATCTTGATCATATCGGAAGAGTGGCAGTTTGAACAAACTGGATTTGGTTGGATCTAAAGGGATATCGTTCCCATACTGGCCATATGGCATAGTGCCACGTTGTGTAAGAGCTGCACACCGTGGAGGTTGTGCTCTTGGATATCACTGGGACTGTGCTTCTGGAGATTACTGAGACTGTGCTTCTGGACATCGCTGAGGCTGCACTTTTTGAAGTTGCGTTTGGAAGACGTGCTTTGGACTGACATCTGCCAACTGCTATCTGACAACTGACAACTTGATAGCTGTCATTTACAGTCTTCTGATACTTGTTCATCATGCTATAAATGTAGAGGTGATGAGACAATGCTCTTGGAGCTGCGCTTTTAGGGAGCTCTGAGGAGCTGCGCTTTAGGGGCACACGGAAGTGTTGTGCTTTAGGGGCGCTCTGGAGTGCTGCGCTTTAGGGGCACTATGAGGTGCTGTGATTTTAGGGGCACTCTGGTCAAATAGCTCCTCAATTTTTGCTGCTCGAGAAACGAACGAAAACTTAGTCATAACTCTCATAAATGAGATTCATTGTGATGACTACGAGGTTCATCCAATTAATTCAGCGCCTTACGTTTGTGAGAAATCACGTTCCGTAAGTCATGGGAAGAGAGATTCACATTTATGCCCACTTCACACGCACAGCCGAGCTAGGCGCATGAGCATAGATGTGATGTATGTGTCCCCCGACTCAATCCTCGTGCATGAGACATACTTAGGTCATGAGTGGAAGGTTGCTTGTGGGGCAGACTCACTTCACGTTCGCAGCCACACTGCTCACATGAATCTATCACCACAGTGTTTGCCCCCGGCCTGGTTCGTGCGCGAAAGCGCCCAAACAACAGGGAGATTTTGACGATTGTGTTGGTCGAGGCATCGAAGCACTCGGAGCAGTTCTGTACAACTTGTCGTCAGCGTGCACATTACTACCAGTGCATGCTTCCGGCTACCTGTTGGCATAGCATGTTGATCGTGCGAGACGCGTACTGCCTTGGATTTCTTCGTACTATCCCTACTCAGAATCCAACATGGCTTTATCCAGAGGGGCAAGCAATTCTGTCAAAGACAGAGGATCTTTCCTGCGCCGCAAGCTTCATGCAGAAATAGGATGATGCGTCCTTCTTCTTGTGTTGCGCCTTCGTCTGGCGCGCAGCCTGGGAGTGGCAGTCTTCGCTGCGCTTCCCAACCACTTTTTGCGGCTCGAACATGCTCTCTTTACTTTCTTCTTTTGTGCACTTTCCAAAGAAGGCAAGGGAGCTTTTTATATAGAGTGGAACGAGACTTCTCTTCTTCTTCTTTCCGATGTGGGGCAAAAAGCAATATGCTTTTTCTTCCATGCTTCTACAGTCGTATATGGTGTGCCTCCGATACAGCACGCCATGAACACAGCACCAATTTCCAGAAAGTTGGTAGTAGATTATCAACACCATTCCCCTAATGATCTTTTATCATCACCTCTCTACTCATCTGTTGTATGTTCCACTGCTATAGCCTAATCACAATGCCTCCCCGTTGCACATCTTTAAAAGTAATCAGAAACTCCAAATCACTCTTTCATATGCCCTTCAAAGTTCCAAAATTCTTACCTAGTATTTCCAATGGCATACAAGCAACATCAATAGTCTTCACATCTTCATTAACATTTGGAGCAGTAGAAGTATCAAAGAGCTGATGGCAATAATATCAAATCCAAAATCCAAAACGGAGCATGAACCATTATAAATAGTTTAGTTGGATAATCTACCCAAACTTATAACTCAATCCAATAGATTTGGTGTCAACTTTTTCTTTCACGACATACAGAATCTTTTACATACATTACGTAGACTAGGCTAATCATACAAGTTCCAGTTTCCATCATTCACATGTCACATATATGCTGATACATCCAAAGATGCTTACCCCCATAAAAGTAAGGGATGCTTACAAGAACTATCAAAATATTCAGTCATACCCAACACTTTGGAACTTGGATGACTAGAGATTTAGTGTAAATCACTAGACTGGTTCCTCATCTCCATTATACATGCCTACTTGTTATAATCAGTGATACATTGTATTATCACTTGTTACTACAATTTCAGAATAATGTGGTTGATGTGAGATGTAAATTAGGCCCGAGTCCGCAGGACTGGAGTACACTTTCCCATGAGGGCCCCACCGGAGGGATATACGGGTAAATGCACCCCCTCATTTCCTATAAATACTCTTCATCTGGAGGTGTAGGTACCCCATTCCAACCATTTATTGCTTTTCCTTCTCACTCAGTTCTAACATAGCCATCGGAGGGGCGTCAGCTGGGATCCCCTCGCCCAGTCGGTGCCTCTTGTTGGTGCTCGGAGGATCGTATAAGTACTCGTTCAAAGCTACCAAGGGTGGTCGTCAAAATTTTTAAGGCGGCACGAGGTGGCAAAACTCTGAAAGACCTAGTCGGAGCCTCAAGGCGGCGATATAGGAGCCTCGAGGCTAAACTAGGGTGTGCAGTAGGTAGGTTAAGGCAAACATGCAATTACTAAAACATATGTTACCCAAAGTCGTCGCTCTCTAAGTAAGAAAATATTTGCATCTAATTAGGAAAGACAACCATGTTACCTAAATCCACCATATTGGTAATGACATGCAATTAGGACACGGTGACACAGATTCAAGTATCCTAGTATATTTTGGAGTGTTCGTGGTGTGTCACATAAGTGTCCAACACAACATTGACGCGACACTTATTTGGAGTGTATGTGTTTCTTAAATTGCATGTGAGGAGTAAGGAGGGAAATATCCTACTCGGGAGAGAACAAAAAAATTTGTCAAAATAAAAAAGAGGAGAACGAGACATGCTTATTGGATAGATCAATATGCGTCAAAGTCATTGTTAGTGTCGAGATCTACAAGTGCTATCGTGATGGAGCTAATCCATTTCTTAGCATGCCACTGCACCTAAAGCAAGGTTCCCATTATCGATTTTCGGACCCTTTCCTATGAGTACCCGTGTCGGCAGTTTCTAGGGCTTTCTTCGACGCACACATTAGATTTTAATACTAACAAATATAATTTTGTGACTATAAATGTTTGAAGTGAATTTGTTTATAGGCGTGACATTAGGATGCTAATGACTACCAAGTTTAGCACTAGAAACATCCAATAATCCCACCAAATCCCAACTTTTAACACTTGAAACATCCAAGAATCCCTAATATCCCAACTTTAACACTATAAACAGTTAACAACCTAAGGCCTCGTTTGGTTCGCGGAATCATCGGGTTGGGAAAGGAAAGTGATTACTTTCCTATTTTTGGGTGCCAAAGGATTTGAGGAGGAAAGGAAAGTGATTCCCAATGGAAGGTGAATTAGGGGGGGGGGGGGGGGGGGGGGGGGGGGGGGGGGGGGGGGAAGTGATCCCATCCATCCAAGCAAGGAACCACTTTCCCACATTGAAGTATTCACTTTCTTTTCCAAATTTCTTGGCATTTCCAAACATTGGAAAGGAAAATCAATGGGAATTATAATTTCCCAAAGGAAAGGAAATGCCAAGGGATTGATTTCCTTTCCCTTCCATTCCGCGAACCAAACAAGGCCTAAGGGTAATATCAGAAATTAAACCATGAATAAGCAAGCAAGCAAGTAGCTTTACTTCGAGAAGGGCGCGGATGGCGAGCTTGACGGTCTCCTGCCCAGAAGTCTCCTTGTAGTTCTTCTCCAGGAACTCCCTCATGGAGTTAGAGTTCCTCCCAGTGGCATTGGCCTTCCAGGCTGAGAACGTCCCCGAGGGGTCCGTCTGGTAGAGGGACGGGACCTTGGTGTGGGGATCGAAGCCGACGATGAGCGTGGACAGGCCGAACGGCCTGACCCCTCCGCTCTGCGTGTACTTCTGCTGCAGGCCGGCGATGTAGCGGGTGATGTACTCGACGGTGACGGGGTCCTCGACGGTGAGCTTGTGGCTCTGGCACTCGATGCGGGCCTTGTTGATGAGCACGCGGGCGTCGGCCTTGAGCCCCGCGCAGGCGAGGGCGACGTGGTCGTCGAGGCTGACGATCTTGCGGACGGATCGGGAGTCCTGGAGCTTGGCGGTGGACTTCTTCTCCACGCCTAGGACGACGGCGTCGGAGCCGCGGACGCCCACGGCGGCGTTGCCTTTGCGGACGGCCTCGAGGGCGTACTCGACCTGGAAGAGGTGGCCGTCCGGAGAGAAGACGGTGATGGCGCGGTCGTAGCGAGCCATGGCTTTCTGGAGGAGTGGAGGAGTGGAGGAGAAGGGTTTCGGGAAAGGAAAAAAAAATTAGGGCTTTGTGGCTTGGAGAGGAAGGAGGAATAGAGACTTTTACTTTATGAATGAGGGGATCCAATTGGATACGAATCCAGTACCGATGAGACCCGATATTAGAATCCGGATACACATACCATACCCGATACTAACACTTCCTTCCCTAAGAAGATAGTGGAAATTTTTGAGAGTTAAAAAGTACATAACAATGCATAACAGCATAACATTGAGAGAGGAAAGAGGTATGATCATTTTAGATTAGTATAAAAACTTGAGTTAGTGGATAAGTAAATATTTTTTTCTTATTTTTAAATAATTATATTTTTAGGCAAAAAAATGTTATACAAAAACTAATGATATATATGGTATTTGGATTACATACTAGTATAGATTATTAGTATTATTTTATTAACTAATTGTTGTCTAAGTAATGATCGCTTTTTTAAATCACAATTTATAATCATCAACTAGTTAGTTAACATATTTATATAATAACATTAATAATTAATATATAGCTAATAATTAATTACTAATTTTATGTAGTTAACTATTTATTATTCATAATAATTAATAAATATTATATTAATTAAATATATTTTTGACTAATTATTAATTTAAATATCTTTCTTGACTTTGGCTCTACTTTTTCACGTCCAAGCTCATAAAATTGGATGTGAAAAATGCTAAAATTCAAACCATGAAAGCAACGGTTCTGCGCATCCACATTTCATAAAACTAAAGTTTTACTCCAAATATATCTTACTAAACAAGTTTCTATCAAATTTGACCAAGACTAATTAGTTAGGAGTAACACAAGCATCAAGAAGAAGAAAAAATTCCAATGAAATATCCAATAACTAATATTTCCAAAAAAGAGTGTAAATGATTTTTTTAAAATAAAAAAAATGTTTCATTTTAAAAGAATTATCGTAATATTCTGTTCATAAGCACGAAAGCTTTAAAATATACGAATATCCTGTGGTTGAGGTACGTTGAATTGTTTCATCTGTTAGTAAGATCTTCATAACTATCGTGTAATACATTGATGAAAGTAGTCATCACCTCACCTAGATATAAGCTTTTTTTCACATGCATTTATTTATTGTTAATCATGACAATTTCTTTAAGGAAAACTCACTAAAACAAAATAAGAAAAGAAAAAACATGCGTCAAACCCCTCGTTTGGTTCATGGAATCATGGTTGGGAAAGAGAACTGATTATTTTTCTACGTTTGGATGCCAAAGGAATTGAGAAGAAAAGGAAAGTGATTTCCAATGGAAGAACATGATTCCATCTATCCAAACAAATAATCATTTTTTCACATTAAAATATTTATTTCTCTTTCTAAATTCTTTGACATTTTCAAACATCGGAAACAAAAAAAACAAAGGAAATCGTAATTTTCCAAAGGAAAGGAAATGCCAAGAAATGGATTTCCTCTCCATTCATTTCCGCAAAAAAGGAGAATGGATGAAGGGTGAAGAGAGTTGAGTGAGGCAACAAAAAATTATGTTTGGGTTGAGGGAAAGTCATAGAAGGTTAAGCGACGGTTTGTTTAGCCTTTTTTCTATCTATTTTTTCAACCCCAAACAGGTGGGTTAACAAGGGGAAGTGAGAGTTTTGTTTAGCCTTATAATTGTATGCCCTATGTAACAATAGTATTTTGATAACTATTGTATTTTTTTTTATTAATAATATTTTTGTAACTATTATAACCAGGGCCGGCCCGTGGGTAAGCCCGGAAAGCTTCCGGGCTTGGGCAACCCCCTGGACTTGGGCAACTCGCCAGCGGACTGGTTTAAATAAAAAAAAAATCTCCAAAGCCCAACACCACCAAATACCAGCCTGCTAGCCGCTGGCCGCTGCCCACTACTCCACGTGAGGTGAGAGCCCTACTTTGGATGTTGTCTATATCCGAAAGAAAAAAAAAATCTCAAATCCCTATTTCAAACACGGATCCCTCCAGGACCCTCCTTCTTCTCCTTCTCCTCAAGGCTGGAACCGGCTCCTTCTTCTCCTCCTCCTCCTCAAGGTTGTTCTCCTCCTCCTCCTCAAGGCTAGAACCGGCTCCTTCTTCTCCTCCCCCTCAAGGGTAGAACCGGCCATGGACCCACGATCAGTTCTTTTTCTTTTCGATAATACTTTTCTTCTTTGTTGTTGTTGCTGCTCATTCTGTAGAAACTCAAATAAAGACTCGAATGCTGCATCACATAATCTTTAAATGAAACAAAAACTAAAAAAAACAAAAAACAAAAAACAAAAGACAAATAGAGACTTGCAAGGAAGAAGTGCATCCGTCTGTGAACAGAAGAAAATGGTTAAAAGGTCACAAGCTTTTATCCAAAGTTTGTTCTTCTTTTCTAGTTGTCAGCCCGAATTATCCGATCGCCTTTCTTTGATAATAGTATTGATCTCAACCGTTCACTATAACCCAACGGTTGAGATTTGTTTTAGAAAAATTCTCAACATTAAGTGGGTCCCACACGAATTTCCACGTCAGCAAATAGCCTGCACAGAGCGTGTATAGAGCGATTCAAATAGCAATTTCAACGCCAACGCCAACGGTCTTCTTCTTCACTAAAGCCCCCTCTCTCTCACTTCTCTCTCCCCACTCCACTCCACCTCGATCTGGAAGAAATCCCCAAATCAACGACAGGTACTCCCGAAACCCTAACCCTAGAAGTCTAGTGCTCGGTTGTAGATTTTTACCTTTCTTGACAATTCTAGGGTTAGAGTTTACGATTTAGGTGTAATTTTCTTGATCTGGGACCTTTCTGCCCCTTTCTTGAAGGCTTAGCGTTTCTTGATTCGATTTCACGATCCGGTTGGAGAGGAGAGAAAAGGTCACCGATCGGCACTGATCCGACATCCGCAGTGGTGGTTAGTTGGACAAGTATGTTTAATTGCACTCTATATTAGGTGACTATGCGAATTAGGGAGAATTTGATTCTTTTTTGTGAGAAATTTACGTGATTTTGATGAGAAAACTGGATTAATTAGACAATTTGGAGATCTTTAACTGTTTATTTGAAAATGTACCTTTTTTGAATTTTGGGATCCCATCCATCCAAGCAAGGAACCACTTTCCCACATTGAAGTATTCACTTTCTTTTCCAAATTTCTTGGCATTTCCAAACATTGGAAAGGAAAATCAATGGGAATTATAATTTCCCAAAGGAAAGGAAATGCCAAGGGATTGATTTCCTTTCCCTTCCATTCCGCGAACCAAACAAGGCCTAAGGGTAATATCAGAAATTAAACCATGAATAAGCAAGCAAGCAAGTAGCTTTACTTCGAGAAGGGCGCGGATGGCGAGCTTGACGGTCTCCTGCCCAGAAGTCTCCTTGTAGTTCTTCTCCAGGAACTCCCTCATGGAGTTAGAGTTCCTCCCAGTGGCATTGGCCTTCCAGGCTGAGAACGTCCCCGAGGGGTCCGTCTGGTAGAGGGACGGGACCTTGGTGTGGGGATCGAAGCCGACGATGAGCGTGGACAGGCCGAACGGCCTGACCCCTCCGCTCTGCGTGTACTTCTGCTGCAGGCCGGCGATGTAGCGGGTGATGTACTCGACGGTGACGGGGTCCTCGACGGTGAGCTTGTGGCTCTGGCACTCGATGCGGGCCTTGTTGATGAGCACGCGGGCGTCGGCCTTGAGCCCCGCGCAGGCGAGATTTTTATTCTTGATTTGAGATTTTTATTCTTGCCATTAGTTAACTAGAACAGTTTTCTTATAAAGTGAAGAATGATTCAATCAGATTCGGGAATCAATGGGAAATACTGAGATAGTTATCATTTTAGCTATGTTGCAGGAACACGAATAAGATACTACGGACACATGATGTTGAGTTTAGTGTATTTTGGACTGTCTTTGTCTGACATGATGCAGTACGGACACGGGACTCCGATTTTTGGAGTGCCCGTGCCACCTATCTTTGAAGTACTGTAACTTGGGAGATCAAATCCTCGGAGTTAAAGTCATAAGTGAGGTTCATTTGTGTTCGTTTCTGACCCACGGACTAGTAGGCATTGCAATTACTATTGCTCTATTTCATCTATAGTAATGTAGTTGGCTTTTCTCATGTGAACAATCATATACGAGTACTATTACTACTTGCTATCGTGCCACTATTACTACTATTAGTCGGTATTATTGTATGGTATCACCCATTGCTTCACTGTTACAAGAAGGGCTCGTTTGGATCAAGTTTTGTATTCCTAGGAATAGATTTTTCATTCCTTTCCCATGGGAAATGAATTCAACATTCCCATACCCATGTTTGGTTAGGTTGGGAATATGTAGTTCAAAATTTTAAAAATTTTCATTCCCGTGTTTGGTTCACATAGGAATAGGAATCTTAATTTATTAGTTTTACTTTAATACCCTTTCATTAATTTCATGATGATTCACATGTTTGGGGTAGAAGTTGAAAATTTAAAAATAAAGACAGGGTATAACCGTCCAAACAAAATAGCCAAACATCATTCCTAGGGAAGCAAATCTATTCCGAAGGGGAGGCTTGGGAATAGCTTTCCCACATCTATGGGAATAGCTTTCCCACATAACCCCCTCCTATTTCCTCCTCATTCCCAATCCTAAACATACCAAACATGGGTAAGGAATTCAAAACCCATTCCCAAGCCTCAAAAACTTGAACCAAAACTACAAAATCTATAGTAATGTAGTTGACTTTTCTCATGTGAACAATCATATACTAGTACTATTACTCCTTGCTATCGTGCCACTGTTAGCTTTTTTTTCTTTTCCAAAAACTACCATTAGTCGGTATTACTGCATGGTATCACCCATTGCTTCACTGTTACAAGAAGGTTTCAAAATCAATAGTTAATGGCCTAACTGCGACCTCTCCCTACTTGTTTACGTGTGTAGAAGAGGCAATTTCTGATTGATGCGTCTCGGGAAAGTAGTCAACATAATGCCCCTAATACCCTCATATCTATGACTTATGCAATTTCATTCTTGGGGTTGTAAGAGAACTCTTACCATTTGGTAGTAGTAGTAGGTTGTGAGTGACAGTTGTTTTTGTAATTATTGGTCTTCCTTCATGTGATCAATCATGTATTTCTTGTGATCAGTTACTGCTATATTTTGGTTTCCACTCACTGTTGTCAGTAACTAGTACTACTTATTGCTGCCTATTCCACTAAGTAATTTCAAAATGTTATCATCACTCACTGTCATTATTTGTTTCCATTACTAGTGTTGAGGATTCTCTTGACTTAAGTTGCGTACCTATTGTTACCTAGTACAGCTTTTTTTATTAAAAGTTTCAATTGTACATCACTTGAAAGTCAATTTGAATAATTAAATCCAAACACAAACCTCTTATCCTAAACAGTTGTCTGGTCTCTGATATTTCTCTCTTTTTTGTTAGTAGCTTTGTAAGTAACACCTTGTACTCCAGCTCAAAAGTCTAAAATATGGCAATGACGGCACCTAGTACCCCTGCTTCTTCAAGGACAGAAAGAATGCCAATGTCAGCACCTTGTACTCCAGCTTCTTCAAGGCTGGAGAGAATGCCCATGTCTATCCCAGGGGGCTCTAGAGCTAAAGAGGAGAAGATTTTTGTTACAGTACGTGTGAGGCCTCTTAGCAAGAAAGAAACTGCACTCAAAGATCAAGTAGCATGGGAATGTGTTGATGACCATACAATTGTGTTCAAGACGTCTCAAGAACGCGCAACATCCTTGCACACCTTTGGTAATAAATCACTTTCAGTTTCATAGTTTCATTTATAGATGTTATTTTTGGTTATTGAATTAAGGAGGCGTTTTATGTAGTACTTAAGAGTTTTTTTTTTTTTGCAGACAAAGTGTTTGGGCCGTCTTCTGAAACAGAGACTGTTTATGTAGAAGGAGCCAAAGATGTAGCACTGTCAGCTTTAACTGGAATCAATGGTAAACAATGACCAGAAGGCTATCTTCATATTTCTGTTATTACCTTCCATTATCTTCATCTTTCTGTTATTACCTTCCATTCACTGAGCAAGCTGTATACATATGCTATCGTTGTTATATAATGCAACATTGACAATTATCTTCTTTTTCTTAGCTACTATTTTCGCATACGGGCAGACCAGCAGTGGTAAAACATATACCATGAAAGGGGTCACAGAGAGTGCCGTGAATGATATATATAAGCACATACGTAACGTAAGGCTTCTACTATGACTGTAATATAATAGGAAATTAAGCCTTTGTACTTCAATTTATAGGTTGCGGTTTAGTAGTAATCTGTCTATAGGTGATTGAATGTTCCTGTATTTATTTTCCAGAATCCAGAGAGGGACTTTATAATCAAGATATCTGCAATGGAAATTTATAATGAGATTGTAAAGGACTTGTTAAAACCAGATTCTGGTGCACTTCGGTTGTTAGATGACCCTGAGGTAACTCTTGAGTCCAGTGTAGTGGATTTCATAATGCTCTTCGGAGTGATGTATCTTCACCATTTGTTATTTTGTTTGCAGAAAGGAACTATCGTTGAGAAACTGGAAGAAGAAACAGCAAAAGATGATCAACATTTGAGACATCTGATTGGAATATGTGAAGGTGTTTAATCAGTACCACTGCTTGTCCATTATTTTTGCTATTTTCAGGCTGATGTGTGCTTCTATTTTTGAACATGATTAACAGCACAGAGGCAGGTTGGTGAAACTGCCTTGAATGATACAAGTTCCAGATCACACCAAATTATAAGGCTGGTAAAGTCCATGATAATGGTTACATATGTTCTTTATATACACAGAAGAAAAGTACTCATTACTTCTTCTTTTTTATTCCAAAGACGATTGAGAGTAGTCTACGAGAAAAGTCGGGCTGCGTGAAATCTTTTGTAGCTAGCCTGGTTAGTATGTCTTATATTTTTGCAAGTTTAATGCCTATTGATGGATTAATCTATCAAAATTAACGATGGAATCTTGCAGAACTTTGTGGACCTTGCAGGGAGTGAGAGGGCGTCCCAAACTCATGCAGATGGTGCCAGGCTGAAAGAAGGATGCCATATAAATCGTAGCTTGCTGACCCTCACAACTGTTATCAGGAAGCTCAGGTTAAGTTTATTTTGAAATTTCTTGTTCTTAGTTTGAAAGTGCATATTCCAGATAGAGAAAGTCATTGATTTTACTGCTCTAGAAATTGAAGAGTAGTAACTGACAAATTGTAATTAATATGTTGGATTTTAAATGAGAATGGATATGACATCTTGATAAGAGAGGTTTCCCTTGTAGAGAATTGGCGGATAAGAAGTATCAAACATGTGTTCTCTTTTAAAATTGTCTTGTTTTATACCCAGTCATATCTCAATTTTATGACTGTCGTATGAGGAGGTTTGTGGGATTTTGATCGGTAAAAGAATCCAGAACAGATCAAAGATTTTTAGTGTATAAGAATTTAGCAAGGCATGTCTAGTTTTATACTATGTTGCACAGATACCATATGACAGCATGATACAAACCCAGCCATATGGTCAAGACACGGATTTTGGCATATCCTAGTGTATTACGAGCTGGTTTGTCATTTGTATCCAACACGCACATGGTCATCTTTGCAATGGTCATCTTTGCAACATTCTTCATTAGTGACAGCATGATAAATCACCACGAAGAATACATTCTTCATATCCATCTGAGACAAAGGACAAACATCTTAACAATGGTCATCTTTGCAACATTAGTGAAGGTCTCATCATAATGAACACCATATCTTTAAAAAAACTATGGACTTAGCCTGCCTTGTACCTATCAATGGTACCATCAGCCAAAGTCTTGATCTTGAATACCATCTCCTATGTCGATGCTTGGCCCGCGAGATTAGGATGTCTATCATTTTCTAAACTTCAAGTGTTGTCTTATTTAGATATTTTAGGGAACTTACTTTGCAAAGTCCCTCACACCTTGTACCGGATGTATTCATGGTTGTCATGTTGCTTTTTTTTCCCCATTGGGTGAGTTTATTTATGCTTCTCCTTTTTGACCTTGTCCACTCCAATGTCAAAGGGAGAAAACATATATTCTCTTTTTTTATATTTATTTTCGATTCACTTGGATTTATTTGATTTCCTGCAAGTCTGAGATCTTCTTGAAGTATCTTGAGTTTGCAAAGATGGTTGAACCTGTTTTTCTTGCAAAATCTTGGTATTTCGTTTAGATTAAAAGAGGAGTACACACCACATCAGTCTGTGGTTATCTTATTTACTAGGGGATGCTTGTGCAGTTTCTTGGTCCCATGCTCATTAGTATATGTTGTTGAGCATCGTCATAGATATCTTCTTGATGTCACTAGGTCCCTTCTCTTGTCTGCTTCTATCCATGTTCTAGGCATAAGCTGTGCTTACTAGTAAGTTTTTAAATCAATAGGATTCCGATTCATGTTCTTGATGGTGTGTCTCCCTATCAGCGTTTATATGGTCCTACCCCTGATTATTCCTTACTTCATGTCTTTGATTGTACTTGTTTTGTTCAGTCACCTTCAGTTGGAGTTTGACTCACTGTAGAAGACGATTATTCGGTGAGGAATTTCGGCAACCAATGTTTCGTAGATAACAATCAGGTTCTAAACCTCGACTTTATTCTTAAATCTAAGGGGGCGTTTGATATGCGGAATACTATATAGCCGGAAATTCTATATTTCCGGAAATCAAATTCCAAGGTGTTGAGAATCAATAAGGGACTTTAGTCCCACATTGAAAAATGTAGTATGAAGAGGAGTTGGAACCTCTATAAGTAGCAAGTAGTAGCCCATCAATAAAATCATCAATTATTCATTTTCTATATGGTATCAGAGCCATAACCATCCACCCCTCTCCCCCCCAATTTTTTTCCCCTCACCCGGCTCCAGCGGCTGACCACCCCCCCGATTCCAGCGGCGACCCCCCCCCCCCCCCCGATCTTTTTTGTTTTGTAATTCTTTTTATTATGTAATTTTTTTGTTGTTTTGTAAAAAAAAAGAAAAAGAAAGAAAAAGAAAGGTGTTACACCGTCTGGAGTGAACAAATGAACATATGCTTTATTTGTTCCTCGATCTTTACATCGGGATCTACACAGAGAATGATCGTGTTTTCTCCACGGAGAATGATCGTGTTTTCTTCGATGTCCTGACGTGTTTACTTTACATGCGCGTGCCGGTGTTGGCCACGTTTATAGCGCATTCGTAGAGTAGAAGACGACGAAGCTGCCGACGAAGACGACGAGCAGTTAACAGCTGCCGACGACGACGAGGCCATGGATTCGATCGCTGGAAAACTGACAGCACAAGAGATGAAGGCCTTGGTTGATGATATCTTGTCGAAGAGATTGACCGAGGCGACCCCTAGTGTGATCCATACTGATGTGGATCCGTCACCCTATAAAATGGGAAAGTTGGAAAAGCTGGAGACGAAGTTAGAAGGAACGTCCAACTACTTGAAATGGTCGCGGCAGGCGATGCGGACGTTGAAGGGACGTGGCTTGGTTGGTTATGTCAATGGCCAAACCAAGGCACCTGCTGATCCCTCCTCAAAGAAGTTTGCTATTTGGGAGATTGTCAACAACATCGTGGCTGGGTGGTTGACAGCCTCCTTGACCGACCAGGTGTCGGGCAATATAGAGGCAATGGAGGGTGCTGCTGATATCTGGCGGACTTTGAAGGATATGTACTCAGGCTCGGGCAACCCTATGCAGGTCTTCCAACTACAGGATGAACTCGATAGGATGGCACAAGACGAACGTATCATCTCTGAGTATGCAACTCTGTTGGAGAAGTACTGGTCTGATCTGGATCACTATGATCCTCTTGGGATGGATGATGCACAAGTCGAACCGGTGTTTGCAAAGCATTTTCAGACGTTCCTGGCGTATATTTCGCGACAACGGATGATGAAGTTCTTGAAGGGGCTCAACCCTGTGTTTGAGCAGAGAAGGAATGTACTACTTGCACAACCCACGCTTCCAACCTTAGAAGAAGCCATAGCTGTCATGGCACAAGAAGAAGCTCGATTGAAGTTGATGTCCAACAAGGACTACTTCCAGAGGGAGCAAGCTACTGTTGAAAAGTCTGCCCTTGTCGTCTTTAATCAGCCTTCCTCTACGGGCGGTGTTTGCCACAACTGTGGTGACTCGGGACATTACATTAGATTTTGTCTAAAACCCCTGCAAGGTCAGTCAAATGATCGCGGACGGGGCCGTGGAGGACGTCGTGGTGGTAGAGGTAGAAGAAAAAATTATTTTGGAGGACACAAAGCAAATCTGGCGGAAGAAGGGGGAGACATTCAATTGGCTGAAATAACCCCTCTTGAGAGGGAGTTCATTGCGAGGTTATGAGGCACGAAGCTGGGTTCGGACGACAGTCAAGTTACTCCTGGGGCGTCATCTATCTTAGGGGATCACATCACTTGCTTTGCCCAAACCAGCACAGGTATACCTGCGCGTGCTCTTGCATCTGTCCATCAGCCATGTTGGATTATGGACTCTGGGACATCTCGACATGTCACAGGGTCCCGTGGTGAGTTCCAGGACTATACTCACCTACCGATGTCGGAGAGTATTCAGACTGCTGATGGTACCTCCAGACCTGTCATGGGTAAAGGCACTGTCGTATGCACCCCTTCCCTCACTCTCACCAATGTCTTACATGCTCCATCTTTTCCTGTCAATCTTATATCTATTAGTGCCATTATCCTTGACCTAAACTGTACTGTTTTCTTTGACATTCCTACGGTGACTTTTCAGAAGAAGGGGACATGACGACGACTAGGGATTGGCACATGGCATAAGGGACTGTAGTACTTGGACATGACCGGACTGGACGAAGCATTGGCCTCTCTAGTAGCAGACGCATAACTGGACGCTTCACGTCACAGTGTAGAAGACGAATTACTACTCCACCATCAGCATGTCGGACATTCTTCCTTTCAAGTTATTAGTCGAATGTATCTGTCCTTATATCAAAGGGCTGATAAAGAGAAGTTATTTTGTAATGCATGTGAGTTGGGAAAACATACCAGGAGCTCGTATGCGAGCTCAGGAAATAGAAGTTCCGCTGCATTTGATATGATACACTCGGACGTATGGGACCCTTGTCCTACAACCGGTATTAACGGTTTTAGATGGTTCATCACTTTTATTGACTGTTATACCCGCGTGACCTGGGTCTACCTTATGAAGAATAAAAGTGACGTCCTTGAGGCTTTTTAGGATTTTCATCGCCGGGTGGAAACGCAATATAACGTTAAAATAAAGTGTTTTCGGTCTGATAATGGGACGGAGTATACTAATAAGAGGGTTGCTGAGTATTTATCTACTCATGGAATACTACATCAAACTTCATGTGCCTATACACCGGCACAAAATGGTGTGGCCGAACGGAAGAACAGACACCTGCTGGAGGTTGCACGGACGATAATGCTGGCTATGAATGTCCCGAAACACTTATGGGGGCAAGCTGTATTGACGGCCTCTTATCTCATCAACAGAATGCCGTCTCAGATATTGGACTGGAAGATACCGTTAGAGATGCTTACTGGTGCAACTACATACACTGTTCCTCCAAAAGTATTTGGGTGTGTGTGTTTTGTCCAAGATAATAGGCCAGGAGTTGGTGTCACGCCCCAGAACCAGAATACTGGAGAGCGGGGGCAGACATAGCCAGCTACGTATAATGAGATGGGATCCACTCCATTATACGGTCACGGCTGTCTAGATATATGAGGATTTATCTACAAGCCATCAATCTCTTAAGGTCATTAACAAGCCTAGTGTCTCAATCACAAGCAAGTAAATAGAGTTACAAGATGTAAGATCACCAAATATACAATAGTAAGGCGTCCCAAACATTACATATTCAGCTGATCATGAAGCTAGTCGTTACAAAATGTGAGGACTAGCAAGAGTTTAGTCATACATGATCAACCCTAGGTTGCCAATCATGTTACAGCCCGTAGGCAGACAGTAAGTAAAAATATACACGAGCTAACACTTGCTCGACGGCTAAACGCCTCAAAAGAATAATTTTACAATAAAGTGGGAGAGCCAAAAATAATCCACTCGTTGCCCTGGTTACGCCTGGTGTTCACCATCGGGCTGGAAAACCGGTAGATCCTCTGGAGCTGTTCTGGTATCTGGCCATACAAAACCAGCTGGGTCAGATCCCAGAAAGAGCAAGTGCCACAAAGGAGGCTTCACTTAGGAACTAAAACCAGCAATCATCACAAGAGTAATAATATACAATAAAAGACAACAATTAAAGAAAACAGGACAGGTGATATACGATAGGATAACCATGGGACTATTCAGATAACCAGGTTACAACCCGTAAACCAAACAAGGACCGGAGTTGTAATCCTTCATCTGAACAGAATTTGGATTCTCCCACCATTTATCGGCAGGATAAATGTAAGAAATCAGGACATGTAACAATCTTGTACAGGATCAAGACAAGACTAGACTGATTGAACTTCATCCAACATTTCACGGCCAAGCAATAAGTACGGCTTGATACTTTAACTAACTAGGGTTATCACAGGCCTAATTACTAGCAAGATGCAGCGAGATTATTCCACAGCCACAAGCCCTGCAGACCATCCAGGCTATCCAGACGCAATTAGGGATTGAATTCAAGTGGGTACATCGTCCAGGAAACGCATGTACCCTTAGGTGACTTAGAGAGTGCAACACATGACAGTGTGCTGGAAATGTGCCCTACTCGACGGCAGGCTACAGATCCCAAGTGGGGCGCCCAGATAACGGGATTGCCTGTAGCTGGGAAATCTCTTCATGACTACTGGATTTATTCTAGTTGTTAGCCTTAGTTGATTTCAGTGGGTACCCCTGACCGTGGTACTCAGGGATCCCCGTCCTAGACATGATGCAAGACAAGACGGGTTCATTTGTACAAGCACAATGGTCCACGGTGTCCAAGTTATTCAATCTTGTCATGTCGTGTTAGCCGTCGCAACAGCATTTCAAGAAATATCATGCCAGGTTTATCATGTCAAGAGTGCGCCACGGCGGACCACTATCAAGAATTATCATGTCAAGTTATCATGTCAAATTGTCAGGTCAAGTTATCTTGTCAGGAGTGCACCACGGCGGGTCACTATCAAGTCATGCCATTTATCAAGGAGGGAAGAAACTTGAGCAATTAAAATAATAATATAATATAATATATATATTCTTGAAGCCAAGGAGAAACTCTATAACTTTCATGTTGGGAGTGGGAAGAAATTCGGACCACAATTCACGCAAATAAGACATTTAAACAATCAAAGTGGGACCCATGCGGTCCAAAAGTGGGAGAACAAACATGCGGTCAAAGAGAGTGGGAGGCCACCCATGCGGCTCCGAAATTATTTAAATGAAATCAGTCAAACATTTAAGGCCAGCAAGCCGTATGCGGCTAGCATACAATTGTGCATGCGGCCAAGAGTGGGAGGGACCCCATGCGGCCAGGAAGTAGAAGACCATCCATGCGGCCAGAAAACAATAAATAGGCCATAAAATCAAATAAGACAAAAGACAGTGGGACCCTCATTAAATGCAAACTCCCACTTCAGCAAGCAAGTCAACTAAAGGAAGCTAAGTGGGACCCCCCACAATTAATGCAATAAGAAAAGTTCACGTGAGCTACCTAATTAATGGTTCACGTGGCCAAAATATTAGATAGTGGGGGAAGGGAGCCTATGCGGCTCACCTTAGATTTCATGCAAAATTGCAACATGCAAATAATATTTAATGGTCAAAGGCCATGCGGCTCTGCATTAAACAATATTAATGCTGTAAATTTCCATGCGGCCGACGTAGCCAACCAATAAATTTCCATGCGGCTCACTAACTAATAATGCATGCAAGTGCTTAAGCCATGCAAATACCAAATAGCAATTAATGCTTATTATAATAAAGCATGGAATTGCTTGAGTCCATGCGGCTAACTTAAACACTTCATGCGGCCAAGTATGAAGCTAATGGCCAGCACACATTAGTGCTAAAGCATAAAGGTTAGGGATGATCCATTAATTACAAAATGCATTAAATGCAATGCTTTAAAGGTTAAGACAAAAGCCAATGCTTACCATTATAAATAATGGCTGATGCATGGGAAGTAATTATTAAGGGATAAAAGTGAGGTTGACCATGCATTTATTTAAGCAAGCTTGCTTGCTGAGAGAGACCTATGCGGCCAGGTCTTGTATAAGCAAGCTTGCTTGCTAAGAGACCTATGCGGCCAATCATTATATAAGCAAGCTTTGCTTGCTAAAGGAGAAACCCCATGCGGCCAGGTCTCCCTCAAGGCCAATAATTAAATGCATGCAACTTAATATAAGCTTGGCCATGCGGCTAGGAAACTTTATTGCATACAAAAATGCACACTGCACGGGGCACTCAAGTGTTAAGTCTGGCACAATTTACTATGCTTGCTATAAAGTACCATCAGGACAGTAAATAATTAATGTTGCCATGCCCATGCGGCTAGGCAAAACTCCTGCAGCCCAACAATTGTAAGCCAACAACAATTTGTTGCCAACTGAGAAGAAGTTCATGAAAAATACCATGGCTTCTCCATACCACCCAATTTTTCCACAGGAGTCCAAATTTGGACTTCCATAGGTCAAAATTAGGTTGAACAAAATCTCTACAACATGGAAGTATTTGTTAACAAAGTAAACAAGTTGATAGATGAAAACCCACAAAACCGAAAATACCACAAGGCTAGATTTACAAGAATTTAACCATGGAAATGAAAAATGCTAAGTACTAAAGTGGGTTAGAAACACATGAGAGGGACAATGGAACAATAAAAATGGGGTTCCTCCATGAAGCAAGATGCACTTGCCTAAGCTCTCCACTCTCTCCTGGTAGGTGGAGAAGTAAAGATGGAGAAGAAGAATGAGTAATGAGTAATAATGGAAGAGAGAGAGTGGGATAGATATTTATGGTTGGAGTGGTGGTAGGTGGGAGTGGTTCTCCACAAAAAACCAAACCAAGCCAAACCCACTAAACCGAACCAAACCAAGCCAATGCAATGCCATGATGAACCATGCTAATGCAATATGCAAAATAAAACCCAAGGCTAGCTAATTATGACAAACCAAAAATACGAGTCCGAAATACGTACACGTATTCCCAATACGTAATACGAACTACGGGCATTACAGTTGGCAAACTAGATCCAAGAGCGGTTAAGTGTGTATTTGTCGGGTACACAGCGACTCAGAAGGGATACGCATGTTGGAGCCCAATCGAGCGAAAGATGTTTGTTAGCATGGACATTACATTCAGAGAACTGGAACCATACTATGGTTCGGATGCAGGTTCGGCGTTTGGTGACACACCTAACACAGAGGGTGTTAGACGTGAGGGGGAGATAATAAGTCCAAACGTGGTAGTCGGATCGGTCCCGTGCCCGGTCGTGGAAAATTGGACAAAAGGGGGAGATAGCAGTGACTCGGATACGGAGAATGAAGAAGAAGATACAAATGTTACGCAGGGAGAGACAATAGAAAAGGAGCTACAAGTCTACAGAAGGAGACAACAGAAGTCCAGTACTGTGCCGTGTCCATTGCCTACTGTGCCGTGCCCATTGTCTAATCCCTCGTCTACTCCTGTCCCAACTCTTGAAGATGTTGCCCCCACACTGAATCACTCTGATTCTGATGCGGATCTCTCTGACTCGGATGATATGATCTCTCCACCACCTATTGCTCTCTCTCCACCACCTATTACTCCCTTAAGGAGATCTTTTCGCATCAATGCGGGTAAGGCTCCTAGTCGTTATGATGATTATGAACATGACATTGCCAATTTCTTGTCTTATTCTAACATTTTTCCGAATTATCTAGCCTTCATTGCATCGTTAGACTCTATTTCTTTGCCTAAGTGTTGGCAGGAAGTAAAGAAAGATCCAAGGTGGAAAGCTGCAATGATGGAAGAACATGGGACACTAGAGAAAAATAAGACATGGGAGCTGGTTCCATTACCCAAAGGGAAGAAAACTGTGGGATGCAAATGGGTGTACACAGTGAAGGAGACACCAGAAGTAAAAGTAGAGCGGTACAAGGTGAGGTTGGTTGCAAAAGGATACACACAATCATATGGCATCGACTATGATGAGTCGTTTGCCCCGGTAGCGAAAATGAGCACGGTAAGAACTCTGTTCTCCGTTGCAGCAAACTATGGGTGGAAGCTATATCAATTAGATGTTAAGAATGCCTTTCTCCACGGGGACCTGCAAGAAGAAGTGTACATGGAGCTCCCGCCAGGATGCTACGCGACAGAATCAGACGGAGGAACGTCGCGTGGAAAAGTGTGTAAACTAAAGAAGTCGCTATACGGGCTCAAGCAATCTCCTCGAGCCTGGTTCGACAGATTCAGAAAGGCTGTTACTGGCATGGAATACCATCAAACAAATGCAGATCATACAGTCTTTCTTCAACATGCAAGATGCCACATTACTATACTTGCTGTATATGTGGATGATATAGTAATCACAGGTGATGATGAGGCCGAGATCACTAAGCTGAAATCAAAACTCGCGAAAGAATTTGAGGTGAAGGATTTAGGAGCGATGAGGTACTTTCTGGGTATCGAGGTGTGTGACGGCGAACAAGGAATTGTTCTCTCACAAAAAAAATACGCACTAGATTTGCTAAAGGAGACATGGATGCTGGGATGCAAAGCAGCAGTCACTCCGATTGACCAGAAGTGCAAGTTGGGAGCAGAAGCAGAAGAGCCAGTTGATCGTGAAAGGTATCAAAGACTTGTAGGAAGATTGATTTATCTGGGGCACACTCGCCCTGATATCTCATTTGCGATGAGTGTAGTGAGTCGCTACATGCATGATCCAAGAACGGGTCATATAGAAGCAGTGTTTCAGATCTTGAGATATCTGAAAGGGACGGCGGAAAAAGGGCTATGGTTCAAGAAGAATGGACGCATAGAAGTTGAGGGATACTGCGATGCAGACTGGACGAGTTGCATAGACGACAGAAGGTCTACCACGGGGTACTGTGTCTTTGTAGGAGAAAACCTGGTCTTATGGAGAAGCAAGAAACAGTCAGTGGTAGCACGGTCGGTCGTCAGCTGAAGCAGAATACAGAGCAATGGCTCTGGGAGTGTCAGAATTACTGTGGGTGAAAGCACTGCTGACAGAGTTGAAGCTGGATAAGGGAGCACCGTTACATCTTCTGAGCGATAGTCAAGCTGCAATAAGTATAGCCAACAATCCAGTTCAGCATGACAGAACGAAGCACATCGAGATCGATCGATTCTTCATCAAGGAGAAGCTGGAACAAGGGATACTGAAGATTGACCATGTTCGCTCAGAAGAACAAGTTTTAGACTGTCTGACTAAATGTCTTAGTTCATTGAGTCTGTCAAAGCTATGTAACAAGATGGGGATGATTAATATCTATCGTCCATCTTGAGGGGGAGTGTTGAGAATCAATAAGGGACTTTAGTCCCACATTGGAAAATATAGTATAAAGAGGAGTTGGAACCTCTATAAGTAGCAAGTAGTAGCCCATCAATAAAATCATCCATTATTCATTTTCTACACAAGAAATTAAATTCCCTGGAAAATTACATTCCCATGTTTGGTGACAATATAAATATTCCCGAAAAAAAATAATAATAACGAAAAAAATGAACAAATATAAAAAAACTGGTAAAAACGACAAAAAATCGGTAAAAACGAAAAAATGGTAAAAACGACAAAAAATTGGTAAAAACGACAAAATAACAAAAAACGACAAAAACAATGAAAAACGACAAAAAATCGGTTAAAACGACAAAAATGACCAAAAAGCGACAAAATTGTATAAACGACAAAAAATAACAAAAGAGGATAAAAACGACAAAAATAACCAAAACACGACAAAAACGACATAAAATCGGTAAAAACGACAAAAAACCAAAATGCGGCAAAAACGACAAAAAACAAAAAAATCGGTTTAAAACGACAAAAAGTGACAAAAAATCGGTTAAAAACGAAAAAAATCGGTTAAAAATAACAAAAAATCGGCTAAAACGACAAAATATAACAAAAAAGCGACAAAAATGGAAAATAATCGATAAAAACGACAAAAAAGGACAAAATCGGTTTAAAACGACAAAAAATAACAAAAAAGCGACAAAAACGACAAAAAATTGGTAAAAACGACAAAAATGACAAAAAACGACATAAAATCAGTAAAAATGACCAAAAAGCGACAAAAACGACAATAAACGACTAAAAATCGGTAAAAACAACAAAAAAAGCTACAAAAACGACAAAAAATTGACAAAAAAGCGACAAAAAGGACAAAAATTGGGTAAAAACGACAAAAAATAATTAAAAAGTGACAAAAAAGACAAAAAATGGGTAAAAACGATAAAAAATCGCTTAAAACGACAAAAAATTGGTAAAATGACAAAAAATGACAAAAAAACGATAAAACGACAAAAACAGAAAAAATGTTCAAAACTAATCAAAATTAATCAAAAAAGAAGAAAAAAATTTAGACACTTTTTTTTTTGCCCGGGCAAAAAAATACCCATCTATTCTCAAGGGATTGTGGGTAAACTATTTACCCGGGTATTTATAATTCCCGGGAATAAATGTTTTATAAGCCAAACAAACGTGGTAATGGATTCCCATCTTAAATTTTTCCGGGAATAAAAAAAAAATACCGCGTACCAAACGCCCCCTAAAGGTAATTCTAAGGCTAGGGTTTGGATTTTTGAGAGAAATTTGGAGATGGGTATGAAATTAAGGTGTAGAGAAGAATTTGGGGATGAGGGAGATGGGGCTCGGGTACCATGTCAGAGTGTGGAAAGAAAATGGATAGAATAGAATGATCGATTAAGCATAATACACTAAACTCCCTATAGTCTCTAACACCTTTATACTTGGAAACTTTATAGTATGGATCTTTAAGTTTAGCTGCAGTTAATTATAATGTTTGACTGTATTACACTGTTTCTGATATCATCTTTATTCTAGCTTTCAGTGTTGGGAAAAAAGGCGGCCACATACCCTACAGGGATTCAAAGCTAACACGAATACTACAGCTCTCTCTTGGTGGAAATGCAAGGACTGCCATTATCTGTACCATGAGCCCTGCACTTAGCCACGTGGAACAATCTCGCAACACTCTGTTCTTTGCAGCCCGTGCAAAAGAAGTTACCAACACTGCACAGGTTAACATGGTAAGTACACAATTTAGAATCAGGATTTCTGTTTGTTATTGCATTTCTCTGTTAAAGTAAATATTTTTCTTGTGTTTGTTCTGAGCTGATGATTATACTTGATCAGGTTGTGTCAGATAAACAATTGGTCAGGCATCTACAGAAGCAAGTTGCGAGGCTTGAAGCAGAACTACGCACTCCAGAACCTTCAGCAAGCTCATGTTCAGAATCCCTTCTGAAGGAAAAGGAGTTGAGAATTAGGAAGGTAATAATAAACAAAGAATAGCAAACCATAATGTTCTATTTCTCTCTCTCTTTTTTTCTTCTTTTTTTGGGAGGGGGGATGGAGTAATCTAACAGCCCTAGTTGTGCATTATTATTATAACAAGATTTTCTTATCAAAATTAAAATTTTGGTTCGATACATCTTCAATTGCTGCCGACTTCCAGACATGTTTAGGTCAAAAGTAGGACTGAAGAAGAACTGCTCACTTGAGGAAGATAGGCTAGTAATGCCAAGTCCCAAGACTCCCAACCACTACAACACAAAGATCATGAAAGATGCATAATAGTTGCACTCAAGTGCCGTAAGAGTGGACAGTTCCAAATTCATGGCAATAATATTTCTGTTCTTTTTGAGTAACTTAACTACAAAATCATTAACTAGGTGACATATAACTTTAAAATCTGCATGAGTTTAACATTCATCATTACCGCATGTTATGCGGGTTTGTTTTAGTCAAGTGCAATGTTCGGTTGCGGGTTTGTTTTAGTCAAGTGCAATGTTCGGTTCTAAATCCTAACACCAGTAATCAGATCAATGGAGAACTAATACTATTAGTTTTCCTGCATATTAATTCATGGCAATACTAGGTGATATATAAAAAGAAATTTAAATGAGTCGTAACGTCGTCCATTACTACTCATATTTATGCTGGCATTTTTGGTCCAGCATAATGCTTGCTTCTGAATCCTTGGAGGGTTCTGATCAATGGAACTAATGCTATTACTTTTTGTGATGGTAAACCAGATGGAAATGGAAATGGAAGAATTGAAGCGAGAAAGAGACCTTGCACAATTGCAGCTGGATGAACTAAGGAAGAAAGTAAATGGGGAACAAACGGTAAGAGAGCTGCCACTCCTGTTTCTACCCATGTTATTTCACTGTTAACTGTTACTTTTCCCATCTTTAGGGACTAAATCCTTTTGAAACATCACCTCACCGAGTGGCAAAATGTCTTACTTTTTCTGGTCCATCTGGCGACAAGGGACTTGGCCGGGTTGTCGCTCGAGCAAGAAATCCAATGAGGCAATCTTCAACTGCTCCAACCATGCTTGTTCATGAGATTCACAAGCTTGAACTGTTACAGGAGCAGCTCGGGCAGGAAGCAAACCGAGCCCTTGAAGTCTTACAGAAAGAGGTAGCTTGTCACCGTCTTGGAAATCAAGACGCAGCTGAGACAATAGCTAAACTTCAAGCTGAGATCAAAGAGATGCGTGCTGTCAGATCCTTAACCAAGGAGGTTCAGATTGGAGATACAGTTGGTGGCCGGAACACAGGTACCAATTTGAAGGAAGAGATCACAAGACTCCATTCTCAGGGAAGTACTATTGCCAATCTCGAAGAGCAGCTGGAAAATGTTCAGAAATCCATAGATAAGCTAGTGATGTCTCTTCCTAGCAATATTCAGTCTAAAGAGAGCACTCCAAAGTCCTCCAAAACCAAGAAGAAGAAGATGCTTCCACTGAATTTAAGTAGCACAGTTAATCGTCCACACCTTATAAGGGCCCCATGCTCACCTCTTTCCTCATCTCGGAAGGTTTTAGAGTCGGAAGTGGAGAACAAGGCTCCAGAAAATGACACTATATCCCATGAGGTTCTGTCAGGTTCTGAGAAGGCCACACCAACGAAGAGCGAGGATGGTGATATCTCATCAAGGGAGGGCACTCCATGCCACCGTCGTTCAAGCTCTGTTAACATGAAGAAAATGCAGAAGATGTTCAAGAATGCAGCAGAAGAAAATGTGAGGAGCATAAGAGCATATGTCACGGAACTCAAAGAGCGAGTCGCTAAGCTTCAGTACCAGAAACAGCTACTCGTATGCCAGGTCTGCACATGAGCCACTCTCAATCTTAAATTGCTATTATATTTAATCAGCATTTCTTTTATGTTCTACCTACATTTATCTCACTGCTTTTCCACAACTTTTTCCTTGGCTGAAAAAGTCGTAAATTTTCTCACTACCAATATACTCCTTATGTATTCAAAATATGTAATTTCAGAATAGTTCTCCAGGTCTGTTTATGAGAATTTTGATTATCCATGAAATATTCATTATGCAGGCCTTTTAGATAGCTGATCAATTATATTTTTTGTAATTGATGAAATTATGCTTGTTCTCACTTGTGAAAGTGCTTGATTTTTTTACAGCCGTCTCTTCCATTTGTTTTTGAATCTGTGTTCATTCTAGAGTTTCTAATAATTTTCTTGAGTTTGTAACCAACTTCTGGTTTCCCAGATTCTTGATCTGGTGCCTAAAGAAATTCCTCTATAATGCTTCTAGGTATAATCCCTGCATGCAGGTACTGAGGAATCTCCTTTTTTTGTCTGTTCTTTAGGTTCTTGAGTTGGAAGCAAATGAGGCTGCAGGGAATGATGCATCAGAGGATGATGAGAATATATCTGAGCCAGAAAGGTCCCCTCATACATGGAGCAACATTTTTAAGGAGCAGATGCAACAAATCGTTCAATTATGGGATGTTTGTCATGTATCAATTATACATCGGACTCAGTTTTATTTGTTATTCCGTGGTGACCCAGCTGATCAAATCTATGTCGAGGTGGAGCTTAGGAGACTGACTTGGCTGCAACAGCACTTTGCTGAGGTTGGAGATGCAACTCCTGCTCAAATTGGAGAGGAAACACCAACTCCTGCTTCAAGGTATTCTCTATTGTTTAAATCCAAACTCTTAATTCTCGATCTCTTGAACATGGCCAAAATGGTGTTAGCATCAGCAGATTAGAATGCTTAATGGAAACTCCCCATATGCTTACTTTGAATTTCATCAGATTTACTTGAATATTGACAGTGTGCAGTCACTTTGAATTACTTCGATATTGCCAAATTGACTTGTTGTGGAGTTCTTTCGTCTTTATGGTTTCATAGAAGAAGCTGTTTTTCCCTTTAAGATAGGGTTCTATGTATAGCCTACAACCTGCTGATGCTAACACCATATGCTAACACCAATATCACATCGTGTCATAACATTGTGAGGCGATATGACACGATGTGACATTGGTGTTTTTCCCTCTTGAACATGGCCAAAATGGTGTTAGCATCAGCAGATTAGAATGCTTAATGGAAACTCCCCATATGCTTACTTTGAAATTCATCAGATTTACTTGAATATTGACAAAGTGTGCAGTCACTTTGAATTACTTCGATATTGCCAAATAGACTTGTTGTGGAGTTCCTTCGTCTTTATGGTTTCATAGAAGAAGCTGTTTTTCCCTTTAAGATAGGGTTCTATGTATAGCCTACAACCTACATAACATTGTGAGGCGATATGACACGATGTGACATTGGCATGCCTGAGCTTCCGTGTCACAGTTGAATCAAGACACCAATTTTGGCACACCACACAGCTAATGAGCTAAGATTAGAAAAGAGGAGGAACTCAGTCGAGCAGTGGAGATTGTTATCCATATTACAAAGCGGTCAACAAAGCCTTTATCCCAAACTTTTGGGGTCAGTTTTGTGAATCTTTTTTTTCTTTTTTCGTTTTTTTTCCATTCAGCTCTATTAAGGACCACGTCCTCAAATGTCTTTGTCATTTGATTTGTTGTTCCTAGCATTTCTCTCAACAAATTTATTATAATGTTTTCCCTCTATTTTTCTTTTTAATTTATTTAATTGATAAAACCATTTTACTTTTTAATCCTTCAGAAGTTTGCTTAGATTTTGTTGCCTTTCCTAATGCATCAGTATCAAAGCATTGAAGCATGAAAGAGAATTCCTCTCGAAAAGGATAAACTCTCGACTGACAGAAGAAGAGCGAGAGCGGCTGTACATCAAATGGGACGTTCCCCTTGATGGGAAGCAGAGGAGGCTCCAGTTGGTGAACAAGCTCTGGATCAATCCAAATGATAAGATCCACATTGAAAGAAGTGCAGATGTGGTGGCTCGGTTGGTGGGCTTTTGCGAAGGCGGAAATGTCAGCAAAGAGATGTTTGAGCTCAATTTTGCACAGCCGGCAAACAGAAAACCCTGGCTTTTGGGATGGCAACCTATATCAAACCTATTAGGGTTGTGAGAATAAGTTGGTATTTGAAAAATCTAATGTAGTTACAAGAATGCAAGACTACCATCTTTGCACTGAGATGGCAAAGATGGTTGTAGTCCGTCCCTGTGTAATTCAAAGATTTTTTACCCCCCATTTTTTTTCTTCTATTAATGATAGCAATGGCCCTCAGTTCCAATGATTTCAGTCTTGTGTTTGGGAAACAAAATAGATGGGTATGTATACTGAGATTAGAGAAACAATCTTCTAAACAAAAGTTATTTTTGCTGCTTCTGGTGATAATGAATCCTATTCTATATCTCGAGGAAAGAGAATTGGAAGGAAAGAGAACTATTATGGCTACTGGAAATTGCTGAGAAACCCAATTTCGGGGTGGACTTTTATGAAATGCCCACCCGCTGGATAAGTTTTATGAAATACCCAGAATTAAGTATTTTCACGTTAAATATTCCAAGATTCCCTTTTAGATGCCACCCGCTAGAAACTGCTATTTTTATAATACCGAAACTACCCCTCCGCGCGAATTGGTCATCTATATGTATTTGAATTCAAAAAACTCAGATCTGGATTGTGATTTTAGTCTTCTTCTTCTTCACGGGAAATCTGAATTCCATTGCTCTCATATTCAGCAGAGATCGCAAAGATCGTTCGTAGTTCGGTGTATTTTTCTTCAGTCGAACTCAGATCATCGCTCGTCATCATCATCACCATCATCATCATCTTCATCGTGGAGACATTTGAACTCAGATCTTCAATTGTGGAGAGAAGATCTTTCTTCTTCTTTTCCATAAGAATTATCATCGCTTTGAAAGAAGAACGAAACTCTTTATTCCTGAAAAAACTAAATTACACGTTTTAACACTGGAAATGACCATTCTCCGTCTTAATTAGGACGGAGAATGGCATTCTCCGTCTTAATTAGGACGGAGAATGCCATTCTCCGTCCTAATTAACACGGAGAATGACATTCTCCGTTTCCGTCTTAATTAGGACCGAGAATGTCATTCTCCGTCTTAATTAGGACGGAGAATGGCATTCTCCGTTTTATTTAAGACGGAGAATGGCATTCTCCGTCCTAATTAACACGGAGAATGGCATTCTCCGTGTTTCTAACACGGAGAATGGTCATTCTCCTGCGTTTTAACACTAGAATGACCATTTTTCGTGATAAATTACACGGAGAATGGCATTCTCCGTCCTAATTAAGACGGAGAATGGTCATTCTCCGTTTAATTTAGCACGGAGAATGGCCATTCTCCGTCTTAATTAGGACGGAGAATGCCATTCTCCGTTTTATTTAACACGGAGAATGACATTCTCCGTTTCATTTAACACGGAGAATGGCATTCTCCGTGTTTCTAACACGGAGAATGGTCATTCTCCTGCGTTTTAACACTGGAATGACCATTCTCCGTGTAAATTAAGACGGAGAATGTCATTCTCCGTCCTAATTAGGACGGAGAATGACCATTCTCCGTCCTGGTCATTCTCCGTGTAAATTAAGACGGAGAATGTCATTCTCCTGCATTTTATGGTTAGCTGAAACTTTGGAGGGCCATAACTTTTGACTGGGAGGTCGAAACGAGGTCCCGTTTGTCGCAAAATGAGCGTATCGTCGAGGAGACTGAAAGTAACAGCTTCATCGTTAGACGGCCTTCCGAAATTTTAGATTCGCAAAAAAATGATGTTTGGACCTCCGTTTTAGCACTTTTGTCGTTCGTCCCGGTCTTTCCGAAATTTTTCGACGAGTTTTTGAAGATTTTTGAGGAGAAAACCTAGATTCGAAAGTGAGCATCGTATGGAAGAAGATGGAGTATTGAAACGTTTTTTTAAGAGCAGTTTTGTGGGTGTTTCCAATAAATTAAAAGGAAGGGCAAAAGGGTCATTTGGAACCCGCTTTGGATAAGTTTCTCTAATTCTGGGCACGCGATGAAAGTTTTTTAGCGGTGGGTTTTACATAAAACTTTTTTAGTTTTTGGGCATTTCATAAATCTTCCCTTATGGCTATTATGAGTTCTAAAATCTTACAAACTATTCTATATACGTCATGCTTCTAGAACCAGAAGGATGCCCAACATCAGTTTTTTGCACTCTCCACTATGAAAAGTTTATGCAGACTGGATCTTTAAAACCGACTGCCAAATCAAGGTTAACTTTGAATATATTATCTGGTGCGGTGTTGTTATTTATACAAAATGAGATGCATGACAGTTTTTATTTGATTAGGGTTACCCTGAGGAAACCCCTGTAGCCTTAGAATTGATATCTTAAATATTATAGACAAGAGAACACTTGATTTAGCCCTATATTAACCTAAAATGAAGCCCATATGATTTTGGAAATTTATTGGATATTGTTAGGATTTCTATAATTAAAAGTCGAGAGAGCATTATAAAACAATTTATTTCTAATCTTTACAAATTACCATTTCAAAACCAACCATAGAATGACATGAAACTTGACAAATAAGGTTCTAGTAGTCCATATTATTATCTGGAAAATTTAGGAAAAAATTTCGAGTCGTTTGCTTTCTTCTTTTTTTTCTAGAGCCTAAAGCAATTCTTAGGATTAATAAATGGTTTAATTAGTGAACCTACTTTTCATTAATTATACCCTATTCATCTGGGTCAGACCCGCTAAGGCGAACTCGTGTCCGTAGTCACTCATCCTACCCGTCCAATTGTAGCACCCAGTTTTCTGAAATTGGGGATTTTTGAAAATTTATTATTTTTATTATTTATTAAATGGTGTTTAGGGCATGATATGATTTTTGGTGATTATTAGTGTAGTTAAACCATTTCTAAAGTCATGCTAAGTCATGACTTATGAACTTTGTGATTTTGGTTAGTATAACTTAGTGTAAACCCTAGTTTTCTCTAACCTAGAAGTTGCCATGATCATGAGAGCTTAGCCATAGGCTTAGAACACCAAATTAGTGATTTTTAGCCTAAAGGGTATTTTGGTAATTTACTAGACTTTATTTGAGATTATGTGATTTTATTATTATTTTAATCATGGTTAAAGTCCCATGATTAGTCCCTAACCTATCCTACCCTAAACTAGAGGTTAGCCACTAATCTAGAAGCATTAGGATGAAGATTGGTCATGGGGTAAAGTAAGTTAAATATCTAGTTTATCTTTATTTGATATTTTGCTTAAACCATGCAAAATATCTAACCCCTTTATGCAAAGTCCAAGCCTTAGCCTAGAAGAAAGCCAAGGACACCTCCCCTACCCCCATGGCAGCCAAGGACCCCCCCTTGGCAGCCCACAATTCTATAAAACCCCATTGAATTAATTCATGAATAATTTACATGAAATTAATTCCTAGAAAATCCATTTTTCTTCAAACCTTCACAACTTGATCATTCTTGATCCAAATTCACTCTAGTCTTTTGCATTGGACTCCCCTACAGTAGAGGGTACCATTTGTGGGTAGCTAGCAAGGATTTGGAGGCTCGGGATCGTCACAAGATCGAAGGAAGCCCTCATTCAAAAGGCTTGAAATTGAGGTTTCACCCTCAATAGGTAAAACCCTACAAAACCTATTAAATTCTAGTTTTCTTCCCATGGGTGCATTCATTAGGGTCCCCCTAGGTGTAGCCCAAGTTTGGTAGGAATTCGTGTCCATTTTGTGTCCGTATCAGACACGTATCGGTGTTTTAAATAAGGTGATCGATGAAATGTTTGTTAGAATTTAATGGTGTTAATTTCAAAAACTAATTGAACAATAATTTAGCTCTTGGTGTGTAGATCACAACCCAAGTTGACTGAGTTGAATTATGTGCACCCTCGTGTCCCAATTTGGACACGCACGCACGCACGAGGACACCGTGCGGCTGCCCTGCTGTTCGAGTGTCCTAGCGGACACGACACAGCACCTCGACACACGAAACTTTGGGTGTGGGTGCGGGCAACCACTGACACAGTGCACACAAAATTTGGGGTGATATTATCGAGTGGTTACGGAGATATCTCGACTGCACGGGGTTTACACATCACTGTACACGCGGGAAAAAGTTCACTGATACGCACGTGTAACTCGGACACGACACGGCTTTGACTCATATCAGGGTACCTAACACGAAGCCCTAGACCCCACCTAGCTACTGACAAGTGCACGAGACCCAAGGTTGCGTGTGTCGTGTCCTAGCTCGACTTGCACGCGTGCACGACGCAGTACTCTGTGTGTGTGTGTCCAGATTTACCCGATTGGGTTTTTCCTAAGTTTGACACTTTGAATCGTGTCGTGGTGTAGTGTCAGACACTTAGGACACTAGAGGACACCTAGGGCTAGTGTTACCAACCTAGGGTTTTGGACCTTAGGTCGTTTTTGACTCGGGTTTGGGTTTACCCATTGCCCGAGTTCACAGTACACAGTTTCCAGTTTTGAGTTATTTTCCAGTTTTTGTAAAATGGATTTCAAACCCGATTTTGACATAAATTATACTTTGTAATAGTGTATTTTAGTATGTATATATGTTGTATATATGTATGTGTGAGTGTGGGTGAGTTTTTAGGGTATTTGGTTATGTGTGTAGGTTGTTATGTGAGTATATACATAGGTATGTATATATGGACTGTGTGTGTGTTGGTTGGGGGAACTGTTTCCTGTTCTCAGGAAACTGAGAACAGTCCCCCCCCCCTTGGACTGTCATCTCCCACTCTCTCTCACTGTTCACTGCTCTCTCTCTCTCTATTTCCCTCTATATATATATATGTTATATATATATATATGTTATATTATATATAGTTATATATTGGTATATATAGTTAAGGGTATATGGGTTATATATATTTATATATATATATGGAATGTATATATATGTATATATTATAGCTTTCTATATATGTATATACATTAGGTATATATGTGAGTATGGGTTGTATATATATATAATGTATCCCATATTAGTATATAGGAAGTAGATAGGTAGTGCATATCTATATATATAGATATATATAGATATATGTATATAGTTGTGACTTCTAAATATAGGTTGTATGAAAACCTATAGCAGCTAGCCTATAGAAAACCAATAACTATGGCCTATGGCCTAGGATTACTAGCCTATGGCTTGGGGCTAACCCTAATGACCCTAAACCCAACTTGTTGACCCTTGATTTCTAAGGGTTGACCAAAGTCAACCTTTGGTCAAGGTTGACCTAGTTAACCTAGAATTGACTAGGAATGACCTAAAACAACTAGTTTAGCTAGTTTGACTAAAACCCTAACTAGTAGACGTAATTTGACCTAGACTTGACCCAGATTGATCATGTTGACTAGTATTTGACTAGTTTGATTAGAAAGTTGACCAAGAGTTGACTTTTGACCAGATTGACCTAGAATTATGTAGTATGCATTGTATACTCTATTTTTACCATTGTGGATATGTTGTGACCTGTTTTACTCTAAATAGGACTCTGTGACACCAGTTCGGACATCTATTCATATCAGTCATACAGGGTGACAGGCGAGTACATTCTCTGATCTTCTCATGCTTGTTAGGACTTATATTCTTGCTTTAGATTACTTTACATGATGCTGTCACGTCATTATCACGGATTGGTACTATATGGATCTTGTTATGCGATGTTATCTCCCTCGGGGTGCATCAGATACAGTTGTCATGTGCTTTTCACGAACATCTTGTATTTCATGTACACCGCTTTCATGTATACTCTTGTGCAATCTTGTACTCTCATGATCACGTGAGCAAACATGATAAAAACCTCTTGTGCAAAGTAACGTAACTTGACTGGATCCTTGTGTATTGATTGGGGAAGGTGAGTAGGAAATGATTATGTGATCAAATCCCATCTTGTACAAACTCTTGTGAAATCTTGTGAAATCTTGTATATGTCCTAAGCCCGTTTATATAACCATATCATGCTCTAAATCACAGGTTACCTACAGTTCTTACTTATCATATATATAGATATTTCCAGTTATCAAATCTCTCTCGTTTTATATATATTCTTTACAGTTCATGTATCTTACTCTATGCATGCTTTACATTTTCCAACCTGATATGAACTGCGTGAGATGTATTGTGCTCGTTCCTGTCCTGACTGGGCCTGTTGAAAATATTACAGATGATGATGGTGACTGTCCTACCTTCTATGGGACACATGAGGGTGACCTTCAGGAGCCTGAGGAGCATCTAGCTCAGTAGAGGGTGCCTAGTCTAGTCTAGTGTTTATAGTTTTCATTTTGTATCGGACTGTTCCGATTGTTAGTTGTGACTTAGTTATATTTCAGGTCTTGTACTTATTTGTGTTGGATATCTACTTTGTGTGGTGTGATAACTCTATATATATTCAGTTCTTTCTTTCGTCTGATTCCATATCATGTTCTATCTTTATCTTTCCTAGACTTGTGTTTGAGATAGAGTTGAGATGTTATGTTATACCTCCGTGCGGAGATGACAGGTTTATATGTCTTATTGTTAGATGTTAGTTGTTATAGATGACCTATACAGCGTTCTACCGCCGACACTGCGGCGTAGGCTGGACGTACCCACGTTCTCGTGCCCCTAATCAGGGTGCGGGTCGTGACACCAATATAGCGGGAATGATCCTAGCCAACTGGATCAAATCCGTTGAACTTTAATATGAATCGTGACCCATTTCCTTACGTGATCTTCATCCAACCATTAAAGTGAATCGTTTTCTAATATTGGCCCTCCAACAGTTGCCTTAGAACCCACCGACCCGCGAGTCTCACTCGACCTGTTTGGAAGAACCCTAATTTTCTTCCCGTTGCTACTGTGTTTGCTGACATGTCCAGGCCATGTCTGACCCTCAACGACTACCAAATTTCGTAAAACCACAACCAATGGACTCCTCGAAAGTTTATCTTCCACCTTAGCCTCTCCACCCTCAGTCTTGATGACATAACTCTCTATGAAAGCACCGGTAAGAACTCGAGACATGACACAACAGTAAGTCTATAGCAGTCAACTTTGTGCGATAGCTGCAATAAGTCTGATAAACGATTTCATGTTTCGTCTTCACTACTGTGCTCGTGCCATGACCCTCTCCTATAGAAAAAATTGCACAACCACGACGACATTTAACAAGGAAAACACTTTAAAGTCGTCACTGTACTCGTCACAGAAGATGTGTTGTGACGAATTTCATAATATCTGTGACAACTTTACATGTCACAGAAACCATGTTTTCTTGTAGTGTTTGTAACGGTGCAACGTGTCCAGATCATCTCCAACAACACCCTCAGCTTCTCCGAGTCGTATCTGCATTGTCTAATACACAATTGACCTCAAACCAACGCTAAAATATTTATTTCTGTCTATTTTAGTTTAGGCAGTTGGATAGAAAAATTTTGGTCCAATGTATCGAGTCCAGGATCCAACATCGATTGTGAAAGATCGAACAATGGGCTCTCGATCTGTTTGTTACATTGCACTCATGGTAAGATTTCCTTCTAGAATCTCAAGTTTGTTTCATTAAGAAATTATTTGATAGATCATTTACCTAGTCTTTAATTTTCTAGGTAGTTCGTAATAGGGTCGTATCTCGAATCTCATACACCAAATGGAGATTCGTTGATTCCAACGAACTCATTCTTTGAAATCTACATTGTAATCATACAAATGTCAAAACGAGACAATTAACTTTTGGTCAACAATTTCATCTTGATTTACGTACTCTTCATAGGGGTCTTCATCCATGGAGAGTTTGGAGATTTCATGCATCTCATGCAAAGCAAAACCCAGTTTATCTATTGGGGTAAACATGGTGCCAGTAATAGTATTGTAAAGTTATAAGACTGTAAGAAAATATGGGATGCTCGGCTCTACCGCATAACACGTTGCTCTGATGGCATGATATAAACCGAGGTTCTTCAACTCTTTGCGATATTCATAAAGCATCCAATGTGTTAATTGTCCCCAACATTTGTAACTCCCTAAACCAAATTTTGTGAATTTCAGGAATTATTTTTCCTAAATGACTATTGGAAGGAACAATTTTTGTTTAAAAAAAAAACTGTGGGTAGACTCTCGGGATGGGCTGAGTTGTGTCCTGATTATGCGGGCCGAACAAGTGCGTGTGTAGGCCTCAGATGGACTGGATGTTGTATTAGGCTAATTTTATATTTTCTTGTAATAAATTCTTGTTGTTTGCTTAAGCATCTCTATTAGCAGTAAAGATTTCAAATTAACTAGTGAATATTATTAGCATTATTCATAAAAGAAATTGGTAAGGCTTGCTAGAATAATTAGATAATTTCTAATATAATTATTACTTGTACTTGGAAATTAAAGTGCTAAGTAACCATATTTTAAATTTAAAATTGATTAATAATTATGTTCTGTACAACTATTTTTGTAAAATATAGATAACAAGATTATGTATCTATCTAGTAGTGTTTAGTTGGTATTATTTAGTAAAATTATTAGACTTATATTTTGGTAGTAAAATCCTAGTATATCAAAATATTTCTATTTCTAAAATGTTTTATTTTGCTAGCAAAAATGTTCTAGTATTTTCTAAAATGATTTCCTTTTTAGATATAGCTTAAAGTGTTATTTTGATTAGGCTACATTAAATATTTTCAAAAGCATCGATAGCTAGTTTTGCCTATAAGTATTAGAAATAGTTGATTTATCTAAGTTAGTTATCTAGTTAGCTAATGATCATTATTTCAAAACCTAACAACTTGTATAACTACCAGGTGATCATTTATACCCATGCAGTATTACTCCCGTGCTTTCAAGGCGAGGCAAGTACACCGACTCGACTTTTACTTTGTCTTTATGTCTTACATTCATGTGCCATGTTCTCATATGGACACGAGATACACACAATTGTCTTGTACCTTGTTCATTGCATCATGAGTCATTGTTTATTGCGGGAATTGGGAGAAATATTAGCCTTTGTGTGACCACACCCAACATAGGTATTGTGGATAGCCTAATCGTAACTTCACGTATGATGAAGCCGGATCTTGTAGAATTGATTGTGCATTGATTGATTGTGGTCCTTAGCCAGTCACACATTAGTTTAATATTTTAAAATGTCACACTTGCATTGATTGTCGTGTTTATTGTCTTGTTCATTGATAGCCGTGTTCATTGTCTTGCATATTGATTGTCGCGTCCATTGTCTGCAGGTTATATTTCATTTTTGGTACCATAGTTGCATTTTTAGTTCTTGTATTCTGGTTTCACCTTGTATTCTGTACTACAGATTACATTGTATATTATTCTTGTCGGAGTTGTACTTTGCTCTTTTCCTGACAGGATACGTTGCAGGTGAGCTTGAGGCCACATGGAGCATGTGATTGCATTGGATATTACAGGATTTCATTTTATTTATTTTTCTGGAGATTGTATATTTTTTATGATTTTATTATTGTATACTTTATTTGACCGAATTTGTCTCCGGATAACATTGTATATTGACTTGATGGATATTGGTGATCTTTCTGGGAATGTTATATATAAAAGCTGTGGATGTTTACATTACATTGTGACTTGGAGTTTTCTTTAGTATTGTACAGCTTACTTCGTCGTGTCCATCGACGAAGGCTGGGCGTGTCCGACTCGTGTCCGATTATTCGGGAGCGGGTCGTGACATATTTTTAGTGGTAGCCCATGCAGGTCCATCCTAATGACACTTAGGCTATAAAGTGTTATTGGGGGAGCAGCGAAGCTAAGAAAAACTCATCACAGCATAGGAACCGTAGGAAAATGGTTTATGGTTATGGTTATTGACATTTAAATTTGAAATTTGATTTTACTTATGATTTTTAGGTTAGTTTATGATTTTTTAGGACATAGCAATCAACGGTTTATTTTCTGTTACAGGATGGTCACCACGACGAACGCTGGGACTAGCGAGCAGCCTGCACCCGATGCGCAGGAGCAGATTCCTCCGCCTCCATCTCAGTCGCTTCCTCCGACAATGACGTTCGACGGTACTCAGATGATGGCCATGTTCCAGCACTTCATGGAGGCGCAGAACTACCAGGCCACGCAGTCTCGGGCGACGATCATGGACGTGCTCCGAGTTAGGGAGCCAGCTCCGCCAGCACCGCCGGCACCACCAGCGCCAGCAGCGTCAAGGCCAGGGACCGCCAAAGACTATCAGAACCTCTGTCCGATGGATTTTTGGGGCCATGAGGGGCTAGTCTATGCAGATGAGTGGCTAGAAAATGCCGAGCGGACGTTGAAGATGGCAAGGATTCCAGACGATCTGAAGGTCGAGGTTGCGAGCATGCGACCTTTCGACATTGCTAGAGCTTGGTATAGGGAGGAGCCTCAGTTGGCAGAACCCCAAGTTCTATGGAAGGATTTCAAACTGCTGTTCCAGGAGAAGTTCTTCCCGGATGTGGAGCGGGACGAGCTTCGGATGCAGTTTTAGGCATAACAGAAGGGGAGTATGACTGTGGCTCAGTACACATCAGAGTTCACCCGACTCAGCAGTTTTGCAGAGAACCTAGTCAGCACACCACATGAGAGGGCATGGAAGTTCAAGAAGGGCCTCACCAGGGAGTTGCGGCATGCAGTAGCTATCAGCCAGGCCACTACCTATGCGAGCATCCTCAAGTTTGCTCAGGAAGTGGAGAAGGAGATGGACCCGAAGCTTAAGCGGGACCGAGACATTGGCGCCAGCAGTTCCCATGGTCCACCAAAGCGGACCGACACTCAGCAGAGGCCACCTCAGCATCAGCATCATCCTCGTGTTCGAGCTCCGACATCACCGAGGCAGCAGAGACAGATTTAGACTCCGATATACTTTTCTTGCGCATACTGCAAGAGGCCGGGACACCGTGTCGAAGAATGTCACAAGAAATTAGGGCAGTGCTTGGTTTGTGGATCTGCCACTCATCAAGTGAGAGATTGCCCTGCGGCTTTCACTCGTCATGGACCAGCACCAGAGCTGTACAGGAGGATCCACCCTTTGAGGATCAGTAGCAGCAGGGGGCGCAGCCGGATGGACCGTTATCTTCCTTATTGCTTGTAGTAGCTAGATTTCTTGTAGTACCTATTTTGAGGCTTGTCTCTGAGTTTTCTTGCATTTACAGTCTTTCATATTGTCTAGTGACTACTTGTTAGTCCTTGTTACTTTTGTTATCCAAATAATTTTTTTTATTTTACTCAATTGTTTCTTAAAAACTTTTTACTTGATTTTGTGCACCTCTACAAAATCCTTGAAATTTCGAGGACGAAATTTTTGTAAGGGAGGTAGATTTGTAACTCCCTAAACCAAATTTTGTGAATTTCAGGAATTATTTTTCCTAAATGACTATTGGAAGGAACAATTTTTGTTTTAAAAAAAAACTGTGGGTAGACACTCGGGATGGACAGAGTTGTGTCTTTATTATGTGGGCCGAACGAGTGTGTGTGTAGGCCTCAGATGGACTGGATGTTGTATTAGCCTAATTTTACATTTTCTTGTAATAAATTATTGTTTTTTGCTTAAGCATCTCTATTAGTAGTAAAGATTTCAGATTAACTAGTGAATAATATTAGTATTATTCATAAAAGAAATTGGTAATGCTTGCTAGAATAATTAGATAATTTATAATATACTTATTACTTGTACTTGGAAATTAAAGTGCTAAGTAACCATATTTTAAATTTAAAATTGATTAATAATTATGTTACGTACAACTATTTTTGTAAAATATAGATAACAAGATTATGTATCTATCTAGTAGTGTTTAGTTGGTATTATTTAGTAAAATTATTAGACTTATATTTTGGTAGTAAATCCTAGTATATCAAAATATCTCTATTTCTTAAATGTTTTATTTTGCTAGCAAAAATGTTCTAGTATTTTCTAAAATGATTTCCTTTTTAGATATAGCTTAAAGTGTTATTTTGATTAGGCTACATTAAATATTTTCAAAAGCATTGATAGCTAGTTTTGCCTATAAGTATTAGAAATAGTTGAATTATCTAAGTTAGTTATCTAGTTAGCTAATGATCATTATTTCAAAACCTAACAACTTGTATAACTACCAGGTGATCATTTATACCCATGCAGTATTACTCCCGTGCTCCCAAGGTGAGGCAAGTACACCGACTCGACTTTTACTTTGTCTTTCTGTCTTGCATTCATGTGCCATGTTCTTATATCGGACACGAGATACACACGATTGTCTTGTACCTTGTTCATTGCATCATGAGTCATTGTTTATTGCGGAGATTGGGGGAAATATTAGCTTTTGTGTGACCACACCCAACATAGGTATTGTGGATAGCCTAATCTTCACATACGATGAAGCCGAATCTTGTAGAATTGATTGTGGATTGATTAATTGTGGTCCTTAGCCGATCACACATTAGTTTAATATTTTAAAATGTCACACTTGCATTGATTGTCGTGTTCATTGTCTTGTTCATTGATAGCTGTGTTCATTATCTTGCATATTGATTATTGCGTCTATTGCCTGCAGTTTATATTTTATTTCTGGTACCATAGTTGTATTTTCAGTTCTTGTATTCTGGTTTTACCTTGTATTCTGTACTACAGATTACATTGTATATTGTTCTTTCGGGGTTGTACTTTGCTCTTTTCCTGACAGGATACGTTGTAGGTGAGCTTGAGGCCACAAGGAGCATGTGATTGCATTGGATATTGCAGGATTTCATTTTATTTATTTTTCTGGAGATTGTATTTTTTATGATTTCATTATTGTATACTTTATTTGACCGGATTTGTCTCCGGATAACATTGTATATTGACTTGATGGATATTGGTGATCTTTCTGGGAACGTTATATATAAAAGCTGTGGATGTTTACATTCCATTGTGACTTGAAGTTTTCTTTAGTATTGTACAGCTTACTTCGTCGTGTCCATCGACGAAGGTTGGGCGTGTCCGACTCGTGTCCGATTATTCGGTAGCGGGTCGTGACAACATTGGCTGCCAAAAGAAAAATGGGTCCATCCCGGTATTCTGAACTCTCTAGCAGGGTTGCATCCCTTTATAAACTGGAGCAGTTCACAAAGATATATTCCTTCAAAGGGGTATCATTTACTGGTACGTCCTGAGCTACCAGCCCGGGCATTAAACTGACTACTATCCGAGGATTACTGCTTTTCATAGCCTCCAGTCAATGTTATCCTTCCTCAAACCGGAATCGAAGCTTCCCTACCTCTAGATTAGTCCTTGGTTATCAGCTAGTTCACCGTTCTTCTGATTATGGCAGAATGGAAAGAAGACAGTGGGAAGTGGCATTCTATCTCTAGGAGATAGCAGGTTGTTCTATCTATTTGGAATGACCACACCTCATGCTCGATACTGAAATCATTCTAATAATCTTAGTGCCATCTCTAACAATAAATAGAAGCTTATAAATTATTTACTATATGTCCTAAGCAGAGTGAGTTCTGGTCATTAGTTCACACAAGACTAGTTTCCTTGCAGCATCACGATATCTTTTCAGTCTTCAGTACTATTAGGGTGAACCTCGAGAATGACAACCCCATTCAGACGGAAGTAACAGTTGATCCTTTTGTCTTGAGAAGATCATGTCATTGTACTCTTAGGTAGCAGAGCATTTAAGAAGGATACTACAAAAAAAAACTTGCATGCTTGATTAGTCCTAAGTTTCAGCAAAGAAAAATACAAGTTGTTTGTGCAGAAGGAGACATTGTCATGACCCACTCCCAATTTTTTGGATACGAGTCGGACGCGCCAAGCCTATATTGTTGTAAACAACGGTAGTAAGTTGTCTATACGTCATAAATCGTCAAGTGACCATGATCTCAATCCTTGGTTCGATCACAGAACAAATAAATAGAAACAACCCAGCACACACTCACACCATAACCAATCCACTATCTTCCTTTAGTACATCATACATGCCTATCTCCGAAAACAAATCTGGTAATCATCATCATTGTAGTGCCCCGTCTCGCTCAGTCAATCGGAGGAATCAAAATGCCGAAGGCGTTCAGACTTAGCCTTACAACGGCTGCTCGAAGACTCGTTCGGTCGAGGCGACTCCTCGCTCAGGTGGGGTAGTTTCGGTAAACTTGCCTCATCTTTGCCTTCACATAATAACTCGCATGTTTTTAACTTGCACAAGTTAGGCTTGATAATAAAAGAGACGCATCCACATAGCTAAGGGAATAATCCCGACGGATCGGAATGTGTTAGAACTTGGAAAAAAGGTCCCACGGTCTGCCTAGAAGTCTGCTCAGCGTGCTTTCAATATGACACTCGATCCTTCATCCCGTGGCTCGGGAGAAGGAAGTTGGCCTAAGTTGCTAAGTTGCCACAACGCTCGAATTAGCCTAAGTCATAGGCGTCGCCCGCGAGAATGCTTGATAAAGCATGTACGGTCCCGTCGTCCAAGGCTTGGCATATCCTTCGCATGTCCCGTGGTTTAAGTCGTGTTGCTCGGCTTGTGGCTTAAGTCTAGGCACCCAAGAACTTGGTTGTTCAAGTCGAACGCGTGCACGGCACGTTCTCTCGATGCGAAGCTCGATGCAGCCTTTGCTCGTTAAGTCGTTGCACAATTAAGTTAGGCAAAGTAATGCTGGTCGATCTAAGCCACTTCTAGCACTGTCCCGCTCTATATGCGGTTGTCAAGTCGCGTAGTCCCTCGAGAACAAGGCTCGTCATATAAAGTATGTGATTTCAGCGATAACGTCGCCTAGAGAACAAGGTCTGTCCAAGGCACGAGCTATGGTTGATTTAATGAAAAGCATACCACGGACAAAGGAAGCCCATGCGACTGGTTGTCACCGAGATCGATCCCGCTACTTGGGAGTCTCGCTAAGTCTCGATAAGGAAGCACACGAGATCGGTCCCACCACTTGGGAGTCTCGCTAAGTCTCGATAAGGAAGCACACGAGACCGGCCCCGCTACTTGGGAGTCTCGTTAAGTCTCGTTCATGAGATCGGTCCCGCTACTTGGGAGTCTCGATAAGTCTCGTTCACAAGATCGGTCCCGCTACTTGGGAGTCTCGCTAAGTCTCGATAAGGAAGCACACGAGATCGATCCCGCTACTTGGGAGTCTCGATAAGTCTTGATAAGGGAGTTCACGAGATTAGTCCCGCTACTTAGGAGTCTCGATAAGGAATCACGCGAAATCAGTCCCGCTACTTGGGAGTCTCGATAGAAAGAAGAAAAGCATGGTCATGAATAAGGAAGGACTTGGTAGATCGAGTTGAGTCTTGCATGGTCATTGGACAACTTACATGCAAGGGCAAAATTCCTCGAGCGATCCCGGGGCGCCGGGTTCGTGTCGGCCTAGGAGGAATTGCAGATATTGTACGGCCTTCATCGACGGTATGACTCGATTGAAGTGAACCGTTATAATATAGGCTGCAGGTCATTCAGTGGGAGCTCGTACCTCGCCACACGAATGGTCACCGTATGCAAAAGATCCAAGATAGATTGACATTGCTAGTGACCACTCATACAGATGTGTCGGCAAGAGCGGCTATCCGCGTGTATACCTTTGGATTGCATCGAGTACTAGCAGGTTATGAGTTGGGTTAACAAGTTATGCTTATTGCAAGCGTTAACCTTGAGTCGGCACGAGTTAGGTGTACACGGTTGCACCACCAATCTAGAGCCTAAAAGTTGGCTATAGCAAGGATACGTGCTTCGGTATGAATGTGGCCTCGTCTCGAGTTAAGTCATGAAGGACCGTAAGGCAAGTTGGTTAAGTCGGGTTGATCCTTGGGAGGCACGGCCTCGAGATTAAGGCACGAGCAAGAGTATTGGCACGACCAGCACGAGTCGTTCCCTTGACGTCATAGGCACGAGAAGGTTTAGAGGCACTTAGAACAAGTGAAAGTCTTGGCACGACTGAGTTGCATAAGTTTCTACTCGGCGAGGCACTGCCTCGAATATTTATTGAAATGTCGAATAGAGTATAGCACGACCCTGTCGTTGCGTTGCTGAATATAGGCCAAGACGTCTTCGTCCTAAAATTTATCCTAAGACAAGACTAGAAAGACAATCGAAAGGAATTTAAGCTGCACAAAGTAAATAAACGTATCGGTTTTGTATGGGTGGGCGAGGAGCTCACTCCACCAGTACAGTTGAGTACTGACACCTACATAGTTTTTATGTACAGGTATAGGTAGAAGCTCGTGGCATGGAGCTCGCTTGGATGCGTTGAGGCACGGAGTTCCTTGGCGATACGAAGCATGCGGCCGCGTGGAGTCAAGACTTATACGGGACATAATGTATGGACATTGCCTTCCGAAGCATCCGTTGGCTCAAGCATTATATTGAGAGATAAGAGAGAGCAGAGTGACTTATAAAATAAGAGAAAAGTGAGCTTAAGAGACTTATAATCATGGCCTTGTGCCCTATTGTAATTTGATTGTTCAATATCAATAAAGAACACTTTTGAATAACTTGTGTTTTGCTTCTAAATTTTTGTTGTATGTTCAATATTTCTGCTTGAGACTTCTGTACGACGACCCCGTCGCAGCCGCTGTAATCGACCGTTATGAAACTGCCTTGCACGAGTGCAATCTAGGCTCGTGCGATATCACGCCTTAGCGAGGACGATCGCTCCTACGGGAGTAGGGCGTGACATAATGGTATCGGAGCACAGCTTTACGTCCTTGGACTTCAAGTCGAATCTCTCAGTTTTGAAAGCTCGTCGTCGATAAAGAAGTGTGCGCTCTCTCTCAAATGTCCCACGACATGTCATACAATAAGTCTAAATATTTTCAAAAGCTCGTACAAGTGTTCAATCGAACGCATCGGTATGCGATGGCCTTTGTGCCAAACGGTGTCAAACTTGAGTTGATAGAAAATACATGATAAAGATTAGCAAGTCGCATGCGTGCCTAAATAGTCCTATGTCGACATTAGCAAATGAGCATGCAAAAATCAGAGTATAGTCCGTACGGGATGGCTATGCACATAGACTTTTGGCTAAGTTGTATCGCGTGTCGCGTACCTCAACTTTTGGTACAAACGAATCGCTAGCGATATTAAGTATTGCTCGGTCGGGAACGGTGATACACTTAGAGTGTATATCGATAGAGATGCTATCGGACTAACGCTTAGGCGTACACGGAAGATTGGATTAGATTTTAAGGAATAGTGCGCACGACTTATTGCGTCGAGACGACGTGAGCGATTATGCTAGAGATTTATCGAACGAATATGAAAAATGTTTTAGCGAATAATACGAACGTGATTGTGGACTAAATCGGATGGCTCGAATTCTGAGTGGTGTATGGTCCGTCTTGGAATTCATTCGAGCAAAAATTGAGGATTAGAGGTGACAACGAGTATGTCAGAGAGGCGATGCGATCGCACAAAGCCTTAGAACGTGTCACGCTTAGTTGTTCATGACTTCGAATGTCCCGAACGAGATGTCATTCAGACAACTAGTGAGTGGACAACGCGAGTTAGAAAACGATGTTGAATTAGGACTCGGAATGATGAACGAAAGTGAATCTCTTGATCGTGGAAACCTAGAGGATCGTACTTATGATTTCGGAATTAATCGAATGGAATTGTGGTATATCTAATTCGGACAATAGCATCAGTTGCACGACTCGGAGTTCATTGCAAAAGAAGATCGTTAGGTTACGTACATCATCGATGGTATTAAGGCGTATCAAAGATCGATGTACGATAACTCGGGGGTACTCTGATTCGAGGAACGATGATCGTATAAAATGTCATTATTTCGATGGATGCTATACTCGGGATATTGAAATATGTCAAGAAAAAGATAGACTTGGCTCGAGGATTTTCTAGTTAGAACAAATGACGGACAGACTATCGAACTGATATCTTGGCTTGGATGAAAATAAAATGTTTGGATTACTTCGACGATAACCACGACGTTGACGTTCTTGTCTTATGAGAGCTCAACTCCTGCCTCGCACATACGTCATGCCGATTAGGGCGATCACTCCGCGTGAGTGCTGGTATGGTGATTCATACAGCGGGGGTGATCGAACTTATATGACGTGGCAATTTGATTGCTTCAACTTGTGGTTTGACACGAAGGTGGACTCGAGGATGACTCAGTGTGCTTAACGATTGAACTTGAGAATTGAGTAGGTCCAATCGCGTATCGAAAATGAATTAGTCTAGACTCAAGCAAGAGTTACGCTCCAATGAGGACGATTATCCTGCGAGAATGTGGCATGATGATTCATGTCCAACGTAAATAATCGAACTTGCGTGAGATTATGGCGTGATAAATTGTTGTGCTAGACGACCTCGTGATCGAATACATGAATTGGTTAGAATTGGTGAATTGAACGGATTCAAATCTGCGCAACGTATGCCTTGATGCGAATTAGTGATCATGCTCGATGTTTAGAAATCTGAGTGATGCGAGCTTGGGTAGAAATCCTGTATTACCGACTTTGGTTTGACCCTAGGATTGGGGTCAATGTTGGCACTATTGTTGGAGAACTATGATTCCAATACTGACATTGACTTAGCCTTGAGAAATGACCAAGTGGTTGGACGAGACGCCCCTGTTTCAAGGGTTAGCAATCAAAAGATTGATCTTGAGGATTGGTATGGATGGATAGAGTGAATCAAGAATATATGAATACCCGTCACGAGATTCAGCCGACATGCATATATTTCAGGGACGTCTGAATATGTGCACAATGCGACTCGAGTGAGAATGACGAATTCTCTATCATGCGGCTTGGCTGAATGCATGTATTTTGGGGACGCCAGAAATGCATGCACGATCCTACCAAGTGATATGTTGAATTCAAGTAAGACTTGAGGAATGGAAAAGTGTCGAAAATTTTGAAATTGTGTTAAAGAAAAGATTGATAATAGTGCGAGCGTGGCTCGAAATCGAAGAGACGCGTAGGCGGAGTATGTACGAGAGTCCTTAGATCAAAGTGGTCTAAAAGTAAGTACTCAGTTAGTTTCGCGGATGAAACTTTTTCTGAGTGGTGTATGATGTAGTGGCTCGTCCCGTTCAGTCAATCGGAGGAATCAAAACGTCGAAGGCGTTCAGACTTAGCCTTGCAGCGGCTGCTCGAAGACTCGCTCGGTCGAGGCGACTCCTCGCTCAGGTGGGGTAGTTTCGGTGTGTAATGTCCCACTCTGTAATGCCCCACTCCACAAGGTGCATTACGCTGGGACGTTGACTCAAAGAGTCGCATTGACCGAATGAAATGTATCGATACGAGTCGATACGAGAGTTATGTTATCCTCGAGCAACGTATTAAACTAAGTCGATGTGAAGAGTTGCCTTATCCCAAAGAATGCATCGAGTTGAATCGATGCGAAGCGCCGCATTGCCCCGAAGGATAAGTGCGTTGAGACGGCTCGAAGATTCTAAGAAATCGAATCGACCAAGGCACAAGTCCGAATCGATGCAAGTATTACGACGGGCTGAGGGGTCTGCAAAACCAAATCGTCGCCTTACGACGGGCTGAGGCGTTGGCACGGTAAGCCAAATCGGACATATAATTCAATAAAGCATGAAGTGCTCGAATGGCTAAGTTAGGAGAGTTGGCCGTGCAACGAAGTTATAAAATTGAGCCGCATCGGCTCGGCGAAACGACAAGGCGTATCGACTCAAGGTGGGAGGATTGACTCTTCTTTTTTACTCCTTCATATCTAAGTCAGAACGTATTATTATATGCTAAGTTAACCTATCGACACCACGGACGTGGTCCGATCGGAAGATAAATCATAATATGTGTCGAACACTAGTTAGAACAATTGAAATGAAACGTGCATCATATGCACAAGTCGCTTTGAAATATTGGATATCGCAAAGGCGAGCGCCTCGGTGAGCAAGCCGCAAGAACATGGGATAACTGTATTCGGCGAGTGCCTTAGTGCACGAACCATTCTGTGCCTTCGTGCACGAGTTAGAAAGGCTAGAACATTGAAAGACAGTAGGCGAGCGCCATAGCATACAAGCCACGAACATTGAACACTAAGGCATAGAACATGAAAATACGGCTTTGATGCGTACAGCAAGTGCACGACGCAAAGGATAGATGATAAACGTGTCGAAACGTGCCTACGTGCACGAGATCATAAAAGATGGCTTCGTTACGAAAGAATACAATTGTGGCATGAATGTGACAGAACTGTTAGATGTGGCATGATGCCTCGAAAGGTGTTCGGGGCCTTCGGGTCATTTGGTTGACGAACATTGAGTTGAGGCATAATGCCATTGAACATTGAAGCGAAGAAATGAAATGTAAGAACATAGAAAGTTAATGGAAGAAATGCGGAAGGATAAAGTCTGAGTCTCGAACTCAAGACTATGTTTGATTGTTTGATAAAGTATGAGCCTCGGCTCAAGACTATGTTTGGTTGTCTGAATAATAGGGCATTGCATGGTCGAATGGACTTGAGATAAATGTGATATCTTCCGTGCACAGAATGTTCCCTTCGAACGGGTGCACCGGGGCACCGGGACCGTTCGGCCTATGAGGGATATAATCTTTGATGGACGCACATCTGTAAAGTCCGATTAGCACTCGGTTATAGATAGGAAAAGCCGCAAATGATGGTAGACACGCGGTTCATTTCGGTTGTTTGGGATAGCGACCCAACCCGTGAAACGTCGGGCTACACAAATTTGGGAAAGAAAAGAAAGAAAAGAAAGAGAGAAAGAAAAGAAAAAGAGAAAAGAAAAGATAAAGAAAAGAAACGTCTTTAGTTCATTTTGGCGCGAATACGCCAATGACCATCATATAGTTAATGAACGATGGGTTGAAAGTGTAGGCACGCATGTGTTTCGCACATAGATCCTATTTAGAGATGCACTTATAACATGACAGGGAAGGATGGGGCGTATTCACCTTGCGTCGGTGCAAGGGTGAGTGCGTCGACTTGGTAAGTCACGCCATGAAAGAAACACGAGATTGCTTATCTGTTTGCCTATTCAATTCGAATAATATGCTTGCCATGATAACATACTTTACTGCTTTCGAATATGCCATGAAATTGACCCTAAGGAGAACATAGCAAGATCATAAGCTAAGTTGCATGATTCAACATAAATACTACAATGTCGGTTTAGAAAGAAGGTCTTTGTATCAGTATATGCGAGGACGAACGTACTGATCACCCACCAATTTTCATGCAGGGTACAAGGAATGGATTGATCGCGGCGAAGCTTCGCTTGAACGCGTTGAGGCTTGGAATGCCGAAGCGTATTGAAGCGTGCGATCGCATTGACACTCGGACTTGTAACAAGATTGATGTGGATGAGATATAGAAGGCATGATGTATGGAACGGTAAAATCCTTTGTGGGCAAGAGAGAACCTGAGTGTTGTAGCCAATCTGGCATATATTGTTGGGCTATCGAAAGCCTTTGTAATCTCAGTTCGAATATCAATAAAGAGAATTGTTTGGTATGCTATGTTTTCTTTTTGTTGTTAATATCGAATCAAAAGATAACTGTAGAAGCATGAAAAATATTAAAGAAAATGACCCATACGGCCAAATAACCCCATGCGGCTCAGAAAGCCCATGCGGCTCAAAGAGTCATGCGGCATAAGGGACTATGCGGCCCAAGACATCCCATGCGGCTCCGAAGACACGTGGCGGGACAGTCCTCTTCTCTGCCCCCTCGCATTAATGGTTTGACGGCTGACAACTCTGAAAAAGTGACAGCCCTGACACAAAAAGAAGAAATTATGACTCTGTCATAATGACAGACCTCTAGGGAAGAGAGAGAGATCTCTGACACAAATCCCCCGAGAGCTATAAAGATACCACGTGGCCTTGCCACGTGGGCGTCCGTATACGGCTCGAGCAAAGACTTCCCATGCGGTTCAGCATGAAGCCGTCCTATGCGGCCCAGGCCGAGACAGCCTCATGCGGCTCGAGCAAAGACTTCTCATGCGGTTCAGAATGAAACCGTCCTATGCGGCTCTGGCCAAGACAGCCTCATGCGGCTCGAGCAAAGACTTCTTATGCAGTTCAAGAGGACCATTCCCATGCGGCTCAGGTGGATGTATCCCTATGCGGCTCGCAATGATCACCTCCGTGTGGTTCAAAGGCTCGAGGGAGAGCCACTACCCAGGCAGCCCTGACACGTGGTCCTAACCATAGGCGGCCCAAAATCATATGCGGCTCACTCGTCATGTGGTTCAGATCCCCCCAGTAGTTCCTAGGACACGTGTCCTAAGCCGATCAATTTCTCAGATTTACTGCAATCAAAGATTGGGTCAAATCCCAATAATCTGGGACACGTGGCAGGAGAATAAATCTAATTTATTCACAGACATCAGAAGATCATTATGAGGAAGATTTATTCCAATCAGCATTAATTGTTGATGGAATTTGGTGTAATCTACACTCAATGGCTCGGATTCGTCACAATCAAAAAACGAACGGCCCAGATTGACCAAATCCACAGGCCGCCGCCATCTCCAAGAGGTAATCATTGACAACCCTAATGATCATATCCCACTATTATAAATAGCAAGGGGCCATTCCCTTGTGAACATATACACTGTCAGAGAGAGATACGCACATACAGAGAGGCTCCCCCGATAGTCAGAGAGAAGAATCCACAGAGATCAATCCAGAGAGAGAGAGAAGCCAGAAGAGCAATACGAGGAGAGCAGGAGGAGCATTTCTTCATCAACGCCAACCATCTCATCACAGGAGCCAAGGCCGCATACCGATCGTCCAAGGAGTAAGGCAGGACTGTCGTCGCCTTCCCGAGCCTCTATCGTCACCCCCCAGAATCAAAAATAAACAATTGTACTTAGATTGATGTACCTAGGTTTTCGTCCCTAGGCTTTCCTTGTACAAGCGAGTTTGTATTGTGAGTCTAAGTTCAGTCCTCCGATAATTGTTCTGTACTTTTACAATCAATGGCAAATACGATGGCGACTCTGCTGGGGACAAACTTCTCCACGGCTGACGAGTTGGTGACGTAATAGGATGCAGCCAAGCTTGGCTCCACGCAACAAAAGATGGTCGCCCGGTTTGACCAACAGGCGTTCGAAGAAATGCTCTCCGACAAGAGCGCTGGCCCGGTCCAGAAGCGAGCCCACACAAAGAAGGCCCGCAAGGAGTGGAGACCCCGATCCTTCGTTCCTACTGAAGCTCTTGCAGAGATACCCTCCGTTGTTCAAGACGGCGAGCAAGACTCTCCTGCGGCCCTACTTCAGACCGTAGGTAACTCTGCTGTCCCCAAGTCCGGCAGAAGAAAATACTATGATGCTGGACTTGCAGGGACAAAGAAGAACTCTACGCGATCCGAGCCGCATAAGGGTGCTAGCCGCATAGAAAAAGCTCATGCGGCCACATCCGCTAGCCGCAAGAAGAAAACTCATGCGGTTACGTCTGTCAGCCGCATAGCTTATGCGGCTACAGTTGCCAACCACATGGATGAAGCTTATGCGGCTACTGAAGTCAATCGCTTACAGAAAACCCATGCGGCCACAATTGTCAACCGCATGCGGCCAGCCTGCACGATCGTGACTCCTACTAATCGCACCAAAGCAACTCATCCGGCAGCTAAGGACGACCGCATGCAGACAGCCTGCACGGTTTCCAATCCTAGCCGCATAGCGTCCGTTCCACGCTCCTCTCGATCAGTCTTCGACCGTCTCTCATACGGTCCTGACCCTGATGGTTCTCTGGATGATAAGCCAGACTCTGTGGGATTCAACTTAGACTCTTCTTATTACGCACCCGCAAGTGCTAAAAAGAAGAAGTCTAGGGCAGCGCGGGCTCATCAAGCCCAGTCAGCTGTCCTAACCTCTGACTATCGGGGCGTCCCGTTGACTATCACACGGGCCTCTGATGGGAAGTTGTATAAAACCGCTCGAGTCCAGCCCCCGACGGCAAAAGGACAAAGAGGTTCCTCTGACCTGCGTGAGGCAATCCTCCACAAGCGCAAGGAAAGAGAAGGAGCTTCGGTTTGCAAAGAGTCCTCGCTTGGACGTCACTGCACCCAAATCATCGTCAACTGCTGTTGCAACAACGCGGCAGCGACGAAAGATCGGCCGTCAGTCTTCCAAAGACTACAGCATCCGAGCTCAGAGGACGAGGTACCTCCTGTTGTCTCCTGCAATTCCACTTAAAAAATTCCTGCCGAGGGGAGAGGGAAGAAGACAAGCATCTCCAGCCCCAAGATATCAACCACTACAGCTAAGAAACCGTCGTCTAAACGGCTGTCCTCTACCGGAATATTCCAACACACCCGTTCAAAGACAAAATCTGCTGCAATGGGAAATTCATCGTCCACGTCGCTGGGGGTCGTGGGAACTGGGGGTAGCACTCCTCCGAACATCCACAACAATCCGATGTTTCAAGGAGACGAACCCGGAGAAACAACTCTCCCATCAGGTACAACAGACACCGATGTCCCCGAGGACACCCATGAAGACGAAGCAAGCTCTGAGGCTGGGGATACCGTTCCCTCCGAGTCCGAGCCCGAAGAGAACATTCCCACCTACCCCGATGACTTCTCGGTACATGGGTATGACTCGGAGGACACATCCTCCGCCGTTCCTTCTATCACTCATCATGTAAGGACGGTGTTCATGACGGACAACAATCAAGGTGGTTCCAGCGATCGCCAACGCATAGACACTTTGGAGGCTATACTGCAGGCCTTGGTCAAGTCTGTAGATGAAATCAAAGCCGCTCTTCCAACTCTGCAAGGAGGAACGCCTGGCCAAACAAGCACGGGTCCCGCGGTCAATGCGGACTCGAACTCAGCGGCACCAAACCTGGGCAATAATCCTCCCGAAGTAACAGCCCCTACCGCGACGGATGTAGCCCGAGAAGTAAGAAGAGAGGTCCAGGAGCTCTGAGCCATGTTCTATGCCCGAGAAAATGCTCAAGACCTCAGAATGCGGCAGCCATACCCTGCCGAATGGAGGGATGTTCCATTCCCACCAAGATATAAGCCGTTCAATATCAACCCGTACGATGGCAAGACCTCAGCAAGTCGGTATATCACTTACTTCGAGGTCACCACCGACCATCTACCCCATGATGATGCTATCCTCACACGATTATTTATTGGGGCATTGGAAGGAGTCGCTTTCGACTAGTATCGCAATCTGCCGGACAACTGCATCCACTCCTTCGCCGGCTTCAAGCGCATGTTCTTGGAGAGATTCTACGAAGTAGGGCAGGACGTCACCATGTCCACCCTCATGGACGTCGTCCAAAGGGAGAAGGAGTTGACAAGAAACTACATTGAGCGGTTCTGCCAAACCGTCATGAAGCTGCCCTCCGGAAATTCGGATTCTTCCTTAATTGAAATTTGCCAAAAGAGATTGCTCCCAACAATTAGTCTCTGGATGGGCGAGAGTCAATTCAAGGACTGGAAGGCATTTATCATCAGTGCCACAAGTGCCGAAGAACGATTGAGAAAGGCTCGCCAACTGGAATTGCACATCTCAGAAGGAGAAAACAAGGGCAAGCATCCCAACAACGATAATGGGGGTAGCCCCTCCAATAATCGGGATAGCAAAGGAAAGCAGGCTATGGTGGCCGATACAGCACAAAAACCCGAACCAAAGCCAGTAGACAAACAATGGCCGCAAATCACTTACTCCTTCGAAGACGGTCACGTCAAGCCCATCTTGGACATGCTCATACAAGGGGACAGAATTCAGCTTCCTCCACCAAGGCGAGAACCGCGGCCGACAGAGATGGCAAAGTACTGCCATTATCATCGCTATGTCCATCATCCTACACACGATTGCTACCAGCTGAAACGGTACATCCAAAACCTCATCGATTCGAACGCTCTGGCCATCGATTTCGAAGAGGTAACCGTGGCAGCCAATATGGTGTTCGAACAATTCGGAAGCTTCCCTCCGACGGAAACTCAAGACGGGATGGTCCCCATCCCTCTGGCAACAATGGAGATTACCAATGTTCCACCTCCCCGAGATCAGGCTGCTGGTCTAGTACCCCTCACCACATCACGAGGGGACGTCATGTGGATCCATCCAGACTTGGTGTCAGAAGTGACTCGGCCCACACCATCTTCCACCTACAAGAAGAAAAAGTGGAAAATTCAGGACCTGCCACACAATCTCGACAGACATCGAGGAAGCTACAGCCGTCGTCACGCGGTCTGGAGCGCAATCCCAACCTGTGGTTGACAATCCAGCTGAAAATTATCAACCCACTACAAATGATGCTCCGGGACCGGCTCAGCCTTCGACGACCGACAAGCCTAGGCCGAGGGAGACTCGCTTCGACAAATCTCTCCGAAAAGAGGTAGCCCAAGGGCTAGAGAGGCCCTACAACTTTGACATCTTAGCGCAATTGGCTAACACACCGGCCAAGTTGTCACTGTACGAACTCCTAAGGCTCTCCAAGGACATTCGTATTGCATTGAGCGAAGCACTCCAAAATGCCGATGCCTATCTGGCTCAATCCAACCTCACCGGGGAGGACTCACCCGTGGATCTCCAAGACAGTGCCTGCACGGGAGCGATGCCCAACATCGTCTTCACTCCGCAGGACATGCTCATCAAAACCAACCTACACGATCGCCCGCTATACTACACGGGATACATCGGCGACGTGAAGGTGGATCGGATGCACATTGATCCTGGCTCTTCCACAAGCATCATTCCGAAGGGTCTGCTATATCATCTCCGCATCCAATGCATCGCCTGACACCTACAAGCACCGCCATCAGCAGTTTCAATTCGGGCAGGAGCTACCCTATTAGGAAGATTCGTCTGAAGTGTCAGATTGGCGATCTCCAATCCGAAGTCACCTGCTACGTCATAGATACAGACACTTCTTACAACATCCTCTTGGGGCGCCCATGGATATACGATTATATGATCGTGCCTTCCACGCTACACCAGTGCTTCAAATATGTCGATAAACACGGCTTCGTGAGGACGGAATTTGCTGATATCGATCCCTTCAAAGGGGTCGAATCTTACTACTCAGACTTCTGCCTGTACGAAAAGTCGAAGAAGCATCTTGCTGAAGGAGATGTACAAGCCAGTACCGAGACAGCCACAGGATCAGAGGAACCTCTGACGATCCACCTCCAAGCTCGCAAATCGGACAAGTCTGCACCCCTTACTGACACTCTGCGGAAGGACGCGATCAGCCTCTCGGCGCAGGAGGAGCAGATGATAATCCGGCTGCCAAGGTCCGGCCAAGCGTCGAGACCCACAACGACGCCACTGACAATCAGACTGCCGAGAGTCGATCAACCCCAAACGGAGAAGCTCAATCCCTCCGATAGGCCACTGACGATACGCCTTCCCAAGAAGGGTCGTCACCTCGATACGAGATCTGACACTTCTAGCAAATCGGCCACTCCTCGCCCCACACCGAGTACCAAACTGGGGGTCGCTAGTCTGCCAACGACTCCACGCTCTGCCCCATCAACTGAACCGCTGACGATCAAGCTCCCCAGGTCGTCCTCTCAGTCTTCATTCACACAGAGAGTAGCCGAAGAGGAACCGGAGCTAGCCAAGTATGTGGCTGCCCACACTGATGTTCCCTCCGCTGATGATGTAATCCCCCTAGAAAAGATACCTTACTTCATCAATAAAGGGTTATCTTTGAACTACACCGAGCTCAATAAGCTATGTACAATGTATGCTATGGAACACGGTATAGGCACTCACCTACACACACAGGTGACAAATGTGTACACCGTAATCTAGCTTACTCCAGCAGAAGACGCTTACCGAATAATCGAGGGAGGGGACCATCCAATCATCTTCGGCCGAAAGGACGACCCGCATCCCTTCACCATAGAGGAAGCCGACCTCGGGTCAGATGCCGGAAGATTGCCTCTGTATCTTTATAGCCCCCAATCCAAATATCTCAGGCAGAAACAGGGGTATGATCTGGAGACGACGCCAGGTTTGAACTACGGCACTGGGCGACGATTACCTTTGAAGCCACCAGTCCCGGCGGGCAAACCATGAGACTACTATAGCAAAACTCGATGCGGGTTAGGGTATATAACGCCTACTACGACCCCTGAGAGTTCAGATGAAGAATGCAACTGGCAGTCACATTCAACCGGGTCACCAACTTCTGACTCGGATACTAGCATCGGAGACGTGTTCAGACAAGTCTTGTCAGTCAACATGGCATTCACCGACGCTTACGAAGAAGACGAAGACATCCCCGAAATCCTCGAGCTAGAGTCGTGGGCCCAACAATTGGACGCACAATGGGAAAAGCGGTTCGAACAGAGAGAAGCTCATACTGAAGATGAAGTCATACAGGTTGATCTCGACAGTGAATCTTCTCCAAAACCAATTTTCGTCAGTAAAAGCCTAACAGACGAAGAGCGGGAGTCACTACTAGAACTTGTTAGAGAATACATTGATGTGTTCGCCTGGAGCTATGAAGACATGCCAGGGTTAAATCCTGACATTGCTCTTCACAAACTCAACATTCGGCCAGATGCGAAGCCAGTCAAGCAACAACAGCGACGCTTCCGCCCAGGCATCATGGACGCGATCGAAGCCGAAGTTAACAAACTGATAGCCAGCGGCTTCATTCGTGAGGAGCAACATCCCGATTGGGTCGCCAATATAGTACCCATCCTCAAGAAGAATGGAAAGATTCGAATCTGCATCGACTTCTGCAATCTGAATGAGGCATCCCCCTCCCTATCACAGACATCATGATTGACAATACCTGCGGTTTTGAACGTATGTCATTCATGGATGGCTTCTCGGGGTACAACCAAATCAAGATGTCTCCTGACGACGAAAAGCATACATCATTCCGAACACCGATTGGCACATACTGCTACACAGTTATGCCTTTCGGTTTAAAGAATGCTGGCGCCACATATCAAAGAGCCATGAGCATCATCTTCAGAGACCACTTACGCAAGACAGTGGAGTGCTATATTGACGATATAGCCGTTAAGAGTCGCTGCAAGGGAGACCATCTGCAGGATCTAAAGACGGTATTCGACCTAATGCGAGCGCACAATTTGAAAATGAACCCTACGAAGTCCTTTCTGGGCGTATCCAGCGGGAAGTTCTTGGGCTTCATCATCACAGCACAAGGTATCCATGTAGACCCTGAGAAGACGAAAGCAATCATGGAGATGGGTCCTCCGAGAAATCTTCGCGAACTCAGAGGCCTCCAAGGGAGGCTAGCTTACATCAGGAGGTTTATTTCTAACCTCTCCAGGCGATGCCGACCGTTCACGCACCTCATGAAGAAAGGAGTCTCATTCGTATGGGACGAGGAATGTCAGCGTGCTTTCGACAGCATCAAAGAATATTTGTCAAATCCTCCAATTTTGGTGGCCCCGGTTCCTGGAAAACCATTTCTGCTCTATGTACGATCAATGGAACATTTCCTCGGGGCTCTGCTCGTACAAAACAACGATGCAGGCCATGAGCAAGCCATATATTACCTCAGCCGAATGATGATTGGGCCAGAGCACTGATACACCGCTGTGGAGAAGGAATGCCTTGCCCTGGGGTTCGCCATTCAGAAAATGCGGTACTATGTCACCGGACAAACGATACATGTTATCTCACGAGTCAACCCTCTCAGGGTCCTCATGACTAAACCAGGGGCACTCAGCTCTCGCCTCGCTACATGGGCAATATTGCTGTCCCCTTATCATATGATCTTCGTCCCCCAAAAGACAGTCAAAGGTCAAGCCCTGGCAGACTTCTTAGCAGCCCACCCAGGCTCGGAGTCCTCCAGAATATATGAAGGGATCCCAGATGAGGTCGCCGACTCGCATGCAACCTCTCACGATAATATATGGCGAATGTTCTTCGACGGTGCTTCGAGGACCGGACCTAAAGGCAATATAGTCGTCGGAGTCGGGGTAGTGCTGGTCTCCCCTTCCAGATTGGTGATTAACCGCACTTATTCCCTCACAGAGCCCTGCTCTAACAATGTGGCTGAGTACAACGCTCTGGTCATTGGCCTCCAACTTGCGAAAGAGTTGGGGGTAGAATACCTTGAAGCATACGGCGATTCCCAACTAATCGTCAATCAGATCCGGGGCTCTTACGAGGTCCGCCATGAAGACATGATCCCTTATCACCAAATAGCGATTGACATCATCTCGTCGTTCGAGGAGTTCTTCATCGAACATGTTCCCAGACTCCGAAATATTGAAGCTGATGCCCTAGCTGGTCTTGCCGCTTCCCTAGCAGTTCCGAATTTTGATCGTCAGTCAGTGGATGTGATAGGCCATGAACTGGTCTGTCCCAAGAACAATGTACAATTTGTGGCGAGTTATTCCGCCCAGACGATCGATGATGCCCCAGACTGGAGACAACCATTCATCGATTTCGTCGTCTACGACATCCTGCCCGAGAACCCAAAGGAAGCCACTTCCATCAGACGGCGTTCTCTCAGATTCTTCTACGATACAGAGACGAAAATGATGTATCGCCGCTCCTATGACGGATTACTGCTCCGGTGTCTGTCAAACGCAGAAGCCAAAGAAGCCGTACGAGAAGCTCATGACGGTGTCTACGGGGCCCATCAGCCTGGCCCTAAATTGCAAGACCGCCTCCGTCGAATGGGCTACTATTGGCCCACAATGGTGGCAGATGCGATAGACTATGCTAGAAAATACAAAGCCTGCCAAGTCCACGCGGTCTTTATTCACCAACCATCCGAATTTCTACATCCGACAGTGGCATCCTGGCCATTCGAAGCATGGGGAATGGATATCATTGGTCCAATCACCCCACCTTCCTCCCGAGGACATCGTTTCATACTTGCGATCACTGATTACTTCTCCAAATGGGCGAAGACTATCCCACTCGCAGAAGTCAAGACTTCAAACGTGATCAGCTTCCTTAAGCATCACGTCATCTACGGCTTTGGACTGCCCCGAAGGATCATCCATGATAATGGTCCGCAGTTTGCAAGCCACGCTTTCTATCGGTTTTGCGATAAGCGCCGTATTCAGAATATCGCTTCGACACCGTACAACCCAACAGCGAACGGGTTGGCAGAGGCATTCAACAAAACAATCATCAAACTCCTCAAGAAGTTTGTCTCCTCCAACAAACACGACTGGAGCGAGAAACTCGGCGAGTGTTTATGGGCGTACCGTACTACAGTCCGAACAGCTACCGGGAACACACCATTCTCTCTAGTATACGGGAGTGAGGCAGTTCTCCCATTAGAGACTCAAATACCCTCACTCTGCGTCGCCCTTACGTATCAATTGACGATGGATGACAACTACCGACGTCGACTACAAGAGTTGGAGGCCTTAGATGAAAAGCGCCTCCTAGCTCAGCAAAGGATCGAGCTATACCAAGCACGCATCTCAGGAACCTTCAACAAGAAGGTCAAAATCAGAACATTCCAGGTGGGTGATCTTGTTCTGGAAGTCCAGAGGCCAATGGCCATGACTCACAAGACCGTCGGCAAGTTCCAGCCAAAATAGGAAGGTCCATTTGTCATCGAGGCCGTGTTCTCCAACGGTGCTTACCGCCTCGCTAAGAAAAATGGAGACTTGCTCATGTTGCCCGTCAACGGCAAGTTCCTGAAGAAATATTATGTCTAAACAACATTTTCTAGATTATTGAGTCATGTACCCGCTGGTACCGCTGAACTCACCCTCACAATTTTCCAGGTCATCGAGTCATGTGCCCGCTGGTACCACTGAACTCACACTCACCATTCTCCAAATTACCAAGTCATGTACCCGCTGGTACCTCTGAACTTACACTTTGATTCCAACATTCATGGATTGTCGAGTTATGTACCCGTTGGTACCCCTGAACTTACATCCCGGTCACTCTTTTGAAAGAAAGTCATGTATAACCGTACCGCTGAACTTTCTTCCTACAAGAGATCCTCCTTCGTGATCCACTACCTGCACTCCCAGTGCACAAAAAGGGTAACGGGTCCACAAACTTCCAAGACGGCCATGTCCTTATTATCTCTGAGTCGTCCCATTTCCACCAAAAACAAATCACCCCTTACATAGAACTTCCATGTCCTCATTACCTCTGAGTCGTTCTATGTACCCTCCTTTATTGAGCCCACTCCTGTCATGTCCTCATTACCTCTGAATGGGAAGGCTCCATCGAAGAAACTTTCATACTTGCCATGTCCTCATTACCTCTGAGTAAGTATGATGATCCCCTTTCGACCTATTATCTGTACCCACAACCGGAGTACGCCAAGGGTAATGGGTCCACAAATGTCCCCTGTTGACCACAAATGTCCTCTGTTGACCACAAATGTCCTCTGTTGACCACAAATGTCCTCTGTTGACCATCAATACCCTCCGTCGAGTTCACTCCTGCCATGTACTCATTACCTCTGAGTAGGAAGACTCTACGTTTAAAAAACTTTCCTACTTGCCATGTCCTCGTTATCTCTGAGCAAGTATGTCGGTTCCCCTTCATCCTATTATCCGTATCCTAAACCAGGATACGCCAAGGATAATAGACCCACAAATATCCTCAGCTAAGTTTCTTAACACAAACCTACCATCTCATCATGCCCCAGGAGCCCAGCTGCTCTACGGCATTCCTTTTTCCAATACCAAGAGCACCCATGACCACTTTGCCATGGCTGCTTCAGGTATCCTGACCAAAACTTGTTATCTGTACCAAAAACCAGGGTACGCCATGGGTAACAGGTCCACAAATATATCCCCTACGCGGGGGAGAACATCACCACAATATCACAGGCGCAGCAGGCAATACAAATGAAAGGTGGAATTGAAAGCACTCTTTATTTGAAGGAAAAAAAAGTATTACATATTTCGGGATCATGTCCCCTTCAGAAAGAAAGAAAACAGGAACAAAACAAGAAGAAAAGGCCGACTATAGTTCGGCATTACATAACTCCAAGAGACGGTTTTTCACCAAGGCAGTCCCCCAATCAAGCCTCTGTTTAGCTCGGCGCTCGGCCTCTTGGGACAACTGCTCTGCGTCATTCAAATGCATATACGCCTGCCAGTTGTTCTCCATCTTCTTTAGGGCAAGCTCTAGATTAGCAGAAGCCCTACTGTACTTGTCAGCCTCCTGAATAGCAATCCCTTTCTCAATACGAGCAGCCTCAAGCTCTGACTCCAGGAAGGCTAGCTTTCTCTCCAGCTCGAGGATCTGTTCCCGGTCATCAGTTACCCCGCGGGAAGCATCCGCTTTCCGAGTTGTGCAATCTTCAGCCCGACGGCTCCATTGGTCGTACAACCGAGTCAGATCCCGGCGGTCCTTCAATATAGCCGGCTTGAGCATTCCCGGGCAGCCATCACCTTCTCCACCGCGGTAATGAGGAGGTTGCGCTCTTGATTTATGACCACGGATAAATCAGTCTATTGCAACAAGCGAAATTGGACCACGAGACGATCAGCTTCTAATAGCTTAGGCTCCAAAAGCGCAGCCAGTTCCCCTCCTCCAGGGAGTGTCTTAAGGATATTAATCTGGCCACCGGCACATCGACGGGCCAGAGTAAAGGGAGTCCCCCTTTCCACTGCTGCCTCGATCCCCCTCTTCAGGTGGCGATGGAAACTGGCAACTGTAGGAACGAAATCGTAAAGCGTAATACTCTAGAGGGGGGGGTGAATAGAGTTGGCAGCGGAATAATGCTAATTAAAAATATTAGCAGCACAATCACAGAATATTAATCATAACTGAAATAAAGTAAAGACAGAGTTAAGAGAGCAAACGCAAAGACAGCGATGTATACTGGTATCCCTCTGTTGAGGACTAATCCAGTCGGTAGAACTCTTGCTACCAGTTGAATCCACTATTGGAAAAATTGTAAGTTTTCTTACGAAGTCCTTGCAACTTCTACAACGCGAGCTTTGATACGAAGAACTCGTCCAACTTCAAATGTGAAGAGGTATTCTTCAATCAAGCCTTCTGATTACAATCTCTCAAAAACTTCTAGACCGTACCGCACTGGCAAATTGACTAGAGGATTGTAACTGGTTTGGGATCTGAAATTGAAAGCTCTAGAAAACTCTTTAGAAGACTGAAAGCTTTAGATAGAGAGAAGATTGAAAGTGAATGAGTGAGTTGAAATGATCGAAATCCTTCTCTATTTATAGGAGTTCCAAAGGCAGACTTCTGTCAGAATTCGGGCAGAATTCGGGCAGAACTCTATGAGCAAATCTCGGTCAAATCCGCAACTGCAGGAGGACCAAGTTCCAAAGATTCAAAATCACAACGGCCACCAACCGAACTCTGGCCGAACTCGGTCCGAGTTCTGTCAGGGTTAAGTCAGGGTTTAGTTAGGGTTTTTGAAAAAGCTTTTGGTAATTTTTGAAAACCTTTTTGAAAACCTTTTTGTAAACCTTTTTGAGAGGTCATTTAAAAACATTTTGAACTTATTTAGGGATAGTCTATTTGCCAGTACGACTCGGTGTACAACATATTCCTAGACTCAAATAAAATGAAAAATACATTGCATAAGAAATTACAGACTCGAGTAGGCAAACAGATCTTCGGTCTTGAATGGAGTGGATAGCCAATCTTGATTATGTCCAAGAATCCGAGATGTTCCGACTAGATTCGTATATCCAGACAGAGTTTGATCAATTATTAAAATCAGGTTGACCATATGACCAATGGGCCAACAGCAACCACGTTCTGTAACGCGTCATCCAAGACCTCTGTAGAGGACGGCGTCAGAGGGAGAGTGGCAGACGGTACCGGAGGAGCAGCTTCAGAAGTTACTGCACCCTCCACCAAGGAAGCAAATTCCGTATGGAAAGATGCTTGAATGGCGGCTAACTCCTCTTCCGTCGCCCGAAGAGCCTGGATGCTCGGCAGGGAGGAAATGTTGACCCCCGAAACTACATTCGCAGAGGAGGACACAAGGAGCATCTTCCCTTGTCCCAGCTGCACTGCTACCTGGGACCCCGAGCTCGACCCAGACGAAGGTCCCTCGATACGGGAAGGTTCCGTCAGGCCCTCTCCGGTAGGGTTCAATCCAGCAATATCCATCACTGGCAATGAAGGGTTGGGATCTGAACATCCAAAGCAACCATTAGTCGACATAATTTGAAAGATAATATGACAGAATACATAGGCTTATTCACGGGCTATGGTTTGATTTGTATTACCAGGGAAAGAGCATGGGGGCTAGGGATGGCAACGGGGCGGGTTGGGGCCGGGGACCATATCCCCCATCCCCATCCCCAAGTAGTATTTAGATCCCCATCCCCATCCCCGTTTCCCGTCGGGTTTAATTTTTTACCCCCATCCCCATCCCCGCTAAACAATGCATTCCCCGTCCACATTCCCATCCCCGTCCCCGTCGTCTACCTAGCCCCATTAACACTTTCGGGGCCAAATTTTCTCGTCTTCGTCTCTCGTCCATTAACAATTTTTTTGTACATTATAAGCTGAAAAAATTATTTTCGTGCCAAAAAAAGTACAAGGTATGTTAAAAAAACATGGTTTTCATAAAATATATACTAGATAGATCATGAATCATACCATTTCAAATGGGTTGCACATATGAATATGGGTATAAGTAATCGGGGTCAGGGATTTACCGGGGCGGGGAGTACTATACCCATACCCGTCCCCGAATCCGACCGGGGAATTATTTTAATCCCCATCCCCGCCCCCATCTCCGTTTTTAAATCCCCAAACCCGTCCCCATCGGGTAAAAAAATCGGGTCCCCGTCGGGTTCGGGGGGACATTGCCATCCCTAATGGGGGCGACGGCTCATTCACAACCGGCGTAGTTTCCCCACCCACAAAGTCATCATGTTGGGGTTCAGATGTCTCAGGGATGGACGCGGTAAAGCCCCCATCCCCCTGAGTTGAGGTCCCAGCAAGGTAGGAATCCTCGGCCGCAACCGGAAGCACCCCAGCAGCAATGATAGCGGTGCACACATCACTGACTAAATGAGACAGGACCGGGTCAGCCTCGGTAATCGGGTCCTGAGGAGCGAGCTCATCTGACGCCTATAAAGAGCAAAAGAAACAAATGATTAGGCCATAACATAGAAGAAGAAGAAAGGAAACAGCTGAAGCCTAAATCACCTCAGAAACAACGTCCACATCATCAATAAACAGCCTGCGACGTCTTACCGCAGCGTGCTTCGTAGAATAGGTTCGGTCATTAGCGGTAGTCACGCGCCTGCTTCGTTTACGCGAAGGGCCAGGTACCGCAGATGGTTGATCCTCCACCACCTCGTCAGACCAAGTAGACGGTTGACCCGCAGCCCTTTCAGCCGGCACGACAGGGGGTTGATTTCCAACTTCCTCGTCTGAAGAATGAGAGGAGTCATCCGCATCTTGTTCGTCATCTTCCTCATCCGCCCTAGTGGACTCTGAGTCCGGTACAGGAACCCTGTTCGCCCCCCTCTTCCTCTTCTTGGACCCCTCTGGCTTCTCAGCCAAATCGGTGCCAGCGATGAAGCTAGTATTCATATCAAAATTGACGGGAGGCTTGCTCGCTGCAACATGATAAAGGGCCGCTATATACAAGATATCCCCTGCCACCTTGGCATCAGGGACTGAAAAGCTGGCCCGGGTATGGGCCGTATTATAATAATGCCAAGCCCGGATGCCATCGAGTACACTGCCCTCAAAGCTCAAGCAAGCGCTAGGGCGATCCAGGAACAATTGACTATACCCGAATTGACAGGAAAATCTACTGGGCAGATAAGGCTCCAGGTATACTCTATTCCGGTAACGATACACCAGGTGCGCGGAACGGATGTTGCGTAACCAAAGAAGCATCTTCTCAGATAAAAGTTGGGGAGGATCAACGCCGTCAATGTGTACCCTCCTCACTTCTCCAGGGGTAAATTCAGGGAGAGATACGAAGAATTCAGGCCCATCAACTCTTGTCAACACCCTCCGACAGGCCGGCATGGTATCATGCTCCCAAGGCTGATGACGATACCGAAAAAGGAAGGCGTCATCATCGGTGACGTATTCATCAGTTCCTGGCCTCATCAATGACCGATAGTGCATCAATAACCATCCCATGAGGTAGTGGTATGGTAGTTCTATCCGTTCAAAGTCCATCGACACATCACGAGCAATGACTTTGGATGAAAAGGCACGAAGGCCGTGGTGTATGCTACACACCATGGCCGGGAGGAGCGCCAGTCTTACCTTGAAGACCAATTTCACAGCAGGAAGAATGAAATGGCGGCTGATCCTTTTCCTAGAACCCGCACCGCCCGAGACTACACAATTGCGTAGCCACACCATCAAGAACCCAGCTAAGATCGCTTTATCAGACATCTCCCGGGTACCATAGTAGAAGTAACTGAGGGAGTCAGTGCGACTCCCAAACCGGTCACGGGTAGACCTCGACCTTTTGACCTTCAACATCATGTCCTTCACCTCCTCCGGGGTTCGAGGAGTTCGAGACGAAACTTGGCCGGAAGGACGCAACTTGAAAAGATACAAAATCCAGGCCGTGGTGTAAGGGGCGCTCCCTTCTGAGCTATTTTCTTTCTTGATAGCCATCTGGTGGCAGGCGCTATGATGACACAACAGTTCTTGGTACACGGCGACGAAACCAGGAAATCGTCGATCCAGGTCTTCGAATTCTTCGTTCGTCGGTGTATATGCTTCAAAAGCTTCACCTCCCCACGACAATCTAGAAACAACGTTCATCTCATGGAGAGCAAGCCCCAGCTCTCCTCCGGGGGCAAAGAAAGTCCCTGTACGCCGATTATACAGCTCCAAAAGAGCCATAAACAAAGGCTTGTTAATGGGCAACCCGTAGCAGGTACCCCTGACGGCGTAGTAGAGGTCAATTTCCCGAAGGAATTCCCCATACTTCCTCAAGATCCACGAGGTAAGATTAGTCCATGTGGGAATGGGGTTGATCCAGTTCAGCAGCGACAACCTGCCTACGGGATAAGACCCCTTGCGAGCGAGCTGATTCAGAAAAGTATCAGCTAGAGTGAAGGTAAAATTAGGGCCAGTCATGTTTACAAAAGTGCCAGGGAGCAGCCCCATCACAGTCCGACTCACGGATTCCTTGCCTGCACATACTAAACCCGTACGCCTGTTGTAGTGGATGTTGCTCACAAACATTCCCTGTTGGGTAGGAGTCAGGGAGCCCACCATTATCCTGCCCAACGGTACCATGTTAAACCATGAGAGAGGATAATGCCGCTCCATCTCGGGGATATGAATCTCTACTCCGTCTACAGAAAAATCCCAGTGCTCTGAGACATCCAGCAATCGGGAGTTCTTTATGAAAAAGGCATCCCCAAAGAGAAAGGTCGGTTTCAGATATTCTCCATCCAGCTTCTCCGAATTCATTATTGAACAAAGAAAGCGGAAAGGTTGGTTATTAATGGAAGCCACCCTCTCCCTAGGTTCATTAGTGGAAAGCTGATCCACTATACGACGGATTAAGTCATCAAGCCGCACGCCCACGGCGAACTGAGCTGAACCCACAAGAAGCTCTCATGCTGGGTTGGTTGGGAGGTTCACCGAAAAAGGGACAAAGAGAAACAGGATTAAAAGATGGTTAAAGCAAAAAAATCACTGAATAAAGAAGCTCCTACGAGCCTATGCGGTTCGGGTCAACAAAGCCTTATGCGGCTCCATTCTAATTGGGTCTCAAGAGATGCAGTTTCGAGGAAGCCTATGCGGTTCGAATCAACACATTCTCATGCGGCCCAAATTAGACGGGAGTTCCACATGACTCTAGCTCGATAGCTTATGCGGATCAGATGAATATACGCAGTTCTAACAGAAGAGCTCATGCGGCGCAAAATGCCATGCGGTTCAGCCTGCTAGAAACATATGCGGCTCCGTTCAGAGGAGACTTTTTGCGATTTTTTTATCTAGAGACTTAAATCCTTCTCATGCGGTTCAAACATGGGATATTTTCTATGCGGCTCGGGTATGAGAAGGTCATGTGGCCCATACAGCATATGCGGCTCTGCCATCAACTTGGGTGGAGGCTTGTGCATAAATATGCAACAGAGCCATGGTTTCTCAAGATTCAAATGCAACCCTTACCATTGAAAGCAGGACGAACATCAGAGGGCACTTCGGGCGCTTCGGGCTAGACGGTCGACGAAGACGTCACCCTCTTGCCCTTCGCGGCGGCAGAGATGACTTTGGAAGACTTAGGAGCCATTTTGCTTCGACGGGCGGACAAAGAAGATCAGAAAGAGGAGACAGCAAAAAGAGCGAACGAAGGAGAAGTTAAAGAAGTCCCTCCGGCCAAAGTCATCCATATTTATAAACAAGAGTGAAGCGTTTCGATCCCCGTGCGTACACGCAGACCGACTCTTCGGTTATCAAAATAAGCCGCCGAAAATGGAGGCCAAGCTCCTCGGATCCCGCACCAAAAAGTGGCCTTTAAAGCTGACAGCAAATCAACAACATTTAAATGCAAAAGATTGCCATATGTGGCAAATAATGACGTGGCAAAGAGCTATGTGGATGAGACACTCCTGCGGCTGAATAATCTATGCGGCCAAGACCTCTATGCGGTCGGGGTTTCATATGCGGCCAGAAGAATACGACCATGCTTCTTATTCAAAGTATTTCAATTTTGTAAATTGAAAACTTTGAAGGGGGTCTTGTAGAAGCATGGAAAATATTAAAGAAAATGACCCATGCGGCCAAAGAACCCCATGCGGCTCAGAAAGCCCATACGGCTCAAAGAGTCATGCGGCATAAGGGACTATGCGGCCCAAGACATCCCATGTGGCTCCGAAGACACGTGGCGGGACAGTCCTTTTCTCTGCCCCCTCGCATTAATGGTTTGACGGCTGACAACTCTGAAAAAGTGACAGCCCTGACACAAAAAGAAGAAATTATGACTCTGTCATAATGACAGACCTCTAGGGAAGAGAGAGAGAGAGATCTCTGACACAAATCCCCCGAGAGCCATAAAGATACCACGTGGCCTTGCCACGTAGGCGTCCGTATGCGGCTCGATTAAAGACTTTCCATGCGGTTCAGCATGAAGCCGTCCTATGCGGCCCAGGCCGAGAAAGCCTCATGCGGCTCGAGCAAAGACTTCTCATGCGGTTCAGAATAAAACCGTCCTATGCGGCTCAGGCCAAGACAGCCTCATGCGGCTCGAGCAAAGACTTCTCATGCGGTTCAAGAGGACCATTCCCATGCGGCTCAGGTGGATGTATCCCTATGCGGCTCGCAATGATCACCTCCGTGTGGTTCAAAGGCTCGAGGGAGAGCCACTACCCAAGCAGCCCTGACACGTGGTCCTAACCATAGGCGGCCCAAAATCATATGCGGCTCACTCGTCATGTGGTTCAGATCCCCCCAGCAGTTCCTAGGACACGTGTCTTAAGCCGATCAATTTCTCAGATTTATTGCAATCAAAGATTGGGTCAAATCCTAATAATCTGGGACACGTGGCAGGAGAATAAATCTAATTTATTCGCAGACATCAAAAGATCATTATGAGGAAGATTTATTCCAATCAGCATTAATTGCTGATGGAATTTGGTGTAATCTACACTCAATGGCTCGGATTCGTCACAATCAAAAAACGAACGGCCCAGATTGACCAAATCCACAGGCCGCCGCCATCACCAAGAGGTAATCATTGACAACCCTAATGATCACATCCCACTATTATAAATAGCAGGGCCATTCCCTTGTGAACATATACACTGTCAGAGAGAGATACGCACATACAGAGAGGCTCCCCCGATAGTCAGAGAGAAGAATCCACAGAGATCAATCCAGAGAGAGAGAGAAGCCAGAAGAGCAATACGAGGAGAGCAGGAGGAGCATTTCTTCATCAATGCCAACCATCTCGTCACAGGAGCCAAGGCCGTATACCGATCGTCCAAGGAGTAAGGCAGGGCTGCCGTCGCCTTTCCGAGCCTCTATCGTCATCCCCCAGAATCAAAAATAAACAATTGTACTTAGATTGCTGTACCTAGGTTTTCGTCCCTAGGCTTTTCTTGTACAAGCGAGTTTGTATTGTGAGTCTAAGTTCAGTCCTCCGATAATTGTTCTGTACTTTTACAATCAATGGCCAACAATAACCATTTGCGAACTTGTCATCTTGTCTAGCACGAGCGTAACTCCAGGCTCGTGCGGCATCATGCCCCCTGCGAGGACGATGATTCGGGTTATTTCGGGTCGGGGCGTGACGAATTGCTATCAGAGCTCTAGGCTCAATTTTCTTTGGACGTTTGCTTGCTTCAATTCCAAAGAGTTGCCCACCACCAATCGAAATCACTCTTGACCCTACTCGATGCCGCACTGGATGTTCCATATAATAAGTCTAATACAAAGTCGGGTAACGTTACCGCAAGTACTTCGAATTTACTTGATGTTGTGAAGAAAATCGTAAAACGTTCGTTGCATTGAATGCACGAGTCGTGAAATGTTAGTTGCTGTAAGTGCAACAAATTATGAAATACGATTGATATGTTTTTGTTGCAATGTAACATATTGAATGAGAAATAAAATGACGCACGAAGTGTAACGAATTAATTGTGAATATGCGTTAAAATGAAAGTGATAAGTCAATATCGAATGTGTTGAACGTATTTGGACATTGACTTTGAAAGTGGGGAATAAATCGTTGCACGAGATGCAATAAATATCAAAAATAAGTCGTTGCACGATGTGCAACGCGTGTCAGAAGTAAAATTATTGCACGTGGTGCAACACATATCAAATTAATCGTTGTACGGAGTGTAAAGGAGATTGGAAATAAATTGTTGCACGAGATGCAACGTAAAGGAACTAAATTCATAAAACGATAGAATGAATCGTTCGGTTGCACACCGAACTTGTGTTGGCAAATGAAAATATTGGCCGAGTTGTGTCGGATTTGATTTAATCAAAGTTACGGTTGTGATCAAGCACGATCACTGCGGAAATCGTGAGTCGAAAGATATTGTTGGTTCGTAAAGAGTATAATGCGAGGGAAATAACTAAATTTCCGAGTGGTATATGCCATACCACATATGCGATGAATGACTCGATTTTGAGTGGTATATGGTATATCACTTGTGCGATGAATTGCATCGACGCGTTGTGAGAATTGCGGAAGGTTTGTCCGTAACGGACGGGGTAGTACCGAGACTCGTTTGGAAATTTGTATGACGATATGTTGATGCAAGTGTTCTTCGAATAACGGTTGGAACGATAAGGCGAGACTCGTATCAATGAATGACACATCAGACAAAAATTATAAGTCGATCGGACGACCGAGACTTGCGGAACGATTATGCCTTGAAGCAACAATCGGATCGACGGAAAAGGAAAACTCGAACTTACAAATGAGTCGCATGACTTGTGATCTCGATAGAAATATTAGGCAAGGCATATCGAATCGCACGACTTGCGATCTCAATAGAAATGTTAGGCGAGGCGAATCGAATCGCACGACTTGCAATTTTGATAGAAATATTGGATGAGGCAAATTATAATCGGATTGTACGATGTGCGACTTCGGTAAAGAGTTGGTTGACGCGAGTAATCATGCCTAAGAAGATAGTTGGTTACGTTACGGCAAAAATCATTTGAGTACGACTGAAACACGCAAAGCCGTATAGGGCGAGATTGTATAACTTGAGGGTTCGATGTGGGATAATCGGTAACTCAGTTACGCGATCAAAGTATAGCGAGATACGGTAAATCAGAAAACGAGTTGATACGTATGGAAAAGTTTGTTGCGAACTTGGATGTATGCGATGCAAGTTGTTGACGTTGAAACAGAATCAAAGTTGACCCTTACGCTATCGAAATTGATACGACGTATCAAGATCGATACATAAGAAAATGCAAGCACGATGTGAGAATACAAAATGGAGTGTGCCTCGCGCTATCAAAATTTTGTAAGTAATAATACGAGAATGAACGAACTGGTTGATCATGAACTTTGTGAATGATCAAGACAAGACTATAAGTCATCGACGATTGTTCGATGCGTATATCATCTCGTGTGTCGACCCATAAATAAGATAGACTCGAACTCGATACGAGTAGATGTTTCGTAAATTACAAAATCATCGACGGTAGTGCATGACTTAACTCGGAGGATAGTTGTGCATCAGTTGCGCCGATAGAAATAGTTTTGTCCGAAATTGGGTAGTCGCATAGAATCGTCGGAACGTGATTTGACTCCGAAATAAGATATAGCATGGTTCGTAGTAAACTGTCCTTCGGTGATGATCCACAATTATCGAGCGTAGCTTCGGGACAGCTGACCCTAGAAGACTTGACCGCCAAATCAATTCGAATATTACAGACCGTAAGATGACCCATGCGATATCGCATATAAGATTGCATCGGTAACAAATATAGTGTGATGCATGTTGACGATAAGTCTAGGCAATCGAGAATTGTTGGAACAACTTTCGATCGAGAATGAGATAGTTATATTTGAGTATTCATCGGATGAATGCTTGAATGGTTATGTTGGTCGACGATCGAACGAGAAATTCACCAACGAACTTGGTGATTTGGATAGGCGATTGCGAAAATCATGCTATGCACGAGAGAGGACGATAAAGAAATGACTTACGAGTCATGTCGTTAGTTTCAGATTCACCTTGCAATTGAGCTTGCATGAATCGAACTTATATTCGATGTTGCGAGACGGATAAGTTAGGAATTTGGCTAGTGAATTCCTACTCGTTAGGAAATCGGATGAAAGATGCATTATAGAGACTTCGTGTCAAGACGATCGTTGCCTTGAGCACCGTCGCCTCGATGTAAACTATTGTATCGGATGTATTGTGGCCTTTGTGCAATGTTAATTTAAAGTTGCATCGGGAGAATCTAAGTACGGTGCCTAGGTAAGTAACCTAGCGGGCATAGTCCTGAATGTTGATGCATTTGTAAGTCAACGAAGGAAATCGCATCGAAATAAGTTGCATAGCCAGACTTCAGAAATAGTTGGGTGGCGACTTCGAACACAAGGCGTTGCGAAGGATCGTTGCGATCGGATGCACGACGGCTCGACGCGACGTGTAAAGTTGATAGTCCAGACGAAACATACAAAACGAGAAATATGATTTTGAATCGCGTCGTGTGCAGTGACTTTATTGAATGAATCACGTATGTATCGAATATACGTTTGCGATAAAATTTCGAGAACAGTTGCTAAAGATAAGTCCGATCGAGAGTACGAGATGGCAAGTATAGGATTAAAATTTACCTGTCAGCTTTATTCCAATTTGCTACCGCTGGACTTGGTCGAAATACATATATCTTCGGGACGCCTTAAATATAGGTACGGATCCAAATCGAGTTGTATACAAATTCAAATCAAGCTGCAGGAAAGACTTTGGAATGTTAACAAAAAGCTTGCAAGATAGTGTGAAACTGAACAACATAGGTGGGACGAGATTGTGAAACGATCTATAAAACACTTAATCGGAGTATTGGTTTTGGTTCGAGGACGAACCTTATTTTGAGTGGTATATTCTGTAGTGTCCCGCTCCGCAAGGTGCATTAAACTGAGACATTGACTCAAAGAGTCGCGTTGACCGAATAAAATGTATCGATGCGAGTCGATACGAGAGCTACGTTGTCCCGAGCAACGCATCGAACTAAGTCGATGCGAAGAGTTGCCTTATCCCAAAGAATGCATCGAGTTGAATCGATGCGAAGCGCCGCATTGCCCCGAAGAATAAGTGCGTTGAGACGGCTCGAAGATTCTAAGAAATCGAATCAACCAAGGCGCAAGTCTGAATTGATGCAAGTATTGATTTTAATTATTTTCGTATGCAGGCTATACGTTGACGCAAAAATATTAGAGGTAAACATTTTGCCTTATTTAGTAAGGGGTCTGCAAAACCAAATCGTCGCCTTGCGACGGGCTATGGCATTGGCATGGTAAGCCAAATCAGACGTATAATTCAATGAAGCATGAAGTGCACGAATGGCTAAATTAGGAGAGTTGGCCATGCAACGAAGTTATAAAATCGAGCCGCATCGGCTCGGCGAAATGACAAGGCGTATCGACTCAAGGTGGGAGAATTGACTCTTTTTTTTACTCCTTCATATCTAAGTCAGAACGTATCATTGTATGCTAAGTTAACCTATCGACGCCACGGGCGTGGTCCGATCGGAAGATAAATCGTAATGTGTGTCAAACACTAGTTAGAACAATTGAAATAAAACATGCATCATATGCACGAATCGCTATGAAATATTGGATATCACAAAGACGAGCGCCTCGGTGCGCAAGCCGCAAGAACACGGGATAACTGTATTCGGCGAGTGCCTTAGTGCACGAACCATTCCGTGCCTTCGTGCACGAGTTAGAAAGGCTAGAACATTGAAAGACAATAGGCGAGCGCCATAGCGTGCAAGCCACGAACATTGAACACTAAGGCATAGAACATGAAAATACGGCTTCGATACGTACAGCAAGTGCACGACGCGAATGATAGATGATAAACGTGTCAAAACGTGCCTACGTGTACGAGATCAAAAAAGATGGCTTTGTTGCAAAAAAATACAGTTGTGGCATGAATGTGACGGAACTGTTAGATGTGGCATGATGCCTCGAAAGGTGTTCGGGACCTTCGGTTTGTTCGGTTGACAATATTGAGTTGAGGCATAATACCATTGAACATCGAAACGAAGAAATAAAATGTAAGAACATAGAAAGTTAATGGAAGAAATGCGGGAGGATAAAGTCTGAGTCTCGGACTCAAGACTATTTTTGGTTGTTTGATAAAGTATGAGCCTCGGCTCAAGACTATGTTTCGTTGTCTGAATAAGAGGGCGTTGCATGGTCGAATGGACTTGAGATAAATGTGATATCTTCCGTGCACGAAATATTTCCTCCGAACGGGTGCACCGGGGCACCAGGACCGTTCGACCTAGGAGGGATATAATCTTTGATGGGTGCACATCTGTAAAGTCCGATTAGCACTCAGTTATAGATGGGAAAAGTCGCAAATGATGGTAGGCATACGGTTTGTTTCGGTTGTTTGGGATAGCGATCCAACCTGTGAAACGTCGGGCTACCCAAATTCGGGAAAGAAAAGAAAGAAAAGAAAGAGAAAAAGAAAAGAAATAGAGAAAAGAAAAGAAATGCCTTTAGTTCATTTTGGCGCGAATACGCTGTCACGACCCGCACTCGTTTTTCGGATACGAGACGTGTCCAAGCCAGCCTACGCCGCAGAGTCGGCGGTAGAACGGTGTCAAGCCCGCAAGAAATAAATGCTCAAAATAAAATATTTGCTGCTCATTCACATTTCTAAATTTGTTACAATATTTATAATATTTATAATAAAAAATACAAGATTTTACAATAAATGAAATTGATACATTTGCTATCTATTTCTAGGTTGACTTCAGCATACCCAAGCCTTCCCAATGCTAAGAGTGATCGCGGCTAAACTAAAAAATGTTGGTTTCCAGTCAGGAATGGAACAAGTACACAAACCGACGACAATACGAAAACACAATAGAATTAACAAGACATGAAAATAACATATGAGATATAAAAACTGGAAAGAAACTGATGACATGGCACGGTGGAGAAGTAAAGAAAAAATAAAAGACATCTACCTATGTGGTTTGAAATATCATTTTCAACATGTGAACGGCTAGGGGGTAAATACGGCACCCTGCACGTGTCGTGTGCAGCTGCTATCATTCACGAAAGACACGGGGGATAGTTCTGGGTAGTCCACATGTATACTAAGATATTTCCTCTCCCGACTACTCCGTGTGAAGAGCGTGTCAACAAGCAACAAGATATATGTATAGACATAAAATGAAAAGACTACTATGAATCGAAAGCAATAAGAAAGTGCACTTGCCTGAGGTCCTTAGCTGGAGAAACCAATAATACCATACCACTCAATGAGCCACAATCAGTCAACACATGCAAAAGTCTTCAGATGCTGAAATAAACATTACCAATGTTCTTAAAATAGTCAAATTAGCTAGGATTGCCTGTTCTTAAGTCCAATTCTGGACACAGGGGCAAAACGGTAATTTCGGGCAAAAACGATGTCCGCGGTTGGACCCGCTTTGCACCGAAAAGCGTGCCAGAGTCAAAGATCTCTAAAGTCGTCAAACTATATGTCAATAGGTCCAGTTTTTTGATACAAACCCAATCATATTCCCAAAGTTTGATTTCGGCGGGCCGTGCACAAAATCGCACGTTGGGTGGGACCGTGGGCCCGCGAAACGACGTACGATTTAACTGTCTCAAAATTGGACCAAACTGGGCATACAGGACCAAAAAATGATACGGTCCTAATGACGCAAGTTTCGTCTCGATCTGACGAGCGTGCACAAAGTAATTGGGAAACTTGCATAGAGGCCAATACGGTAAATTTCGACGGATACGCATCAAATTCGTCGTGCACACACGACCAATTTGAATTCCGCCAAAGCCCACACGACCACGAAGCCGTTACGCACCTTTCGATGCCTTCGGTTCGTGACCAAGTCGCCCGATTTGGCGGGACGCACGTGGTATCGGAGGATTTTTCCTATTTTCTATATTTTGAAAATAGATTTTTTTCTAACTTTGATACTGAATAATTTTACATATAGTGAACGAAAAATAAATCTACGAGAAGGGACTTGATCTCCTACAAGTTAGCTATAAATCTGTTTAAACAGATTTTGAAAATATCGCCTTATTCTGGTCGGAATTCGATCTCGAATATGGGGGTTTGGGACAGTTCTATGGACTATTTCAAGAACAGTTTTCGGCAAAGTTCGTGCCGATTTTCTAGACAACGTAACTCGTCTAAATAAAAACCACTTGAAGGGATTGGAAGGCGTACATGTTGTCATCATACCTGAACAAATGGCTCGGAGATTCATCGCCCGTGTGCGAAGATTTCTCGCGACGAAGTTGCACCTCCGTGCTACTGCTGCTGTTTTGATTACTCCGCACGCGCATGTGCGCGCGGCCCTGGCCGGCGGCGTTGTGAGCGCGGGGTGGCCGCCAGGTAGGTGGGAATCCAGGGTTTAGAGTATTCTCCGATCTCTCTACGTGTCGACATAAATATATAACCTCGCGGTTCTATTCACAGGTCGGGGGTCGGGTGTTCTCAGGCTCAGTTTGGAAAGGCCCACGTGGCTGGGACTTGTGTGGGGGCTTTACTGCTAGGCCGGGTTGGGCTCCTGTGGGTTAAGGGCTCGGTTTGCTGGGCTTTGCTATTATTCTCCTCTATTATACTCTTATAGAAGTGATTATTCTACATAAGTTGTATAAGTAAATTATTCACTAATATGAGCAAACACACAGAGATTCACGTATGTTTTATTGCTAGCAAGGAAAGGGTTGCTAGTAGTGAACAATCTATTATGTAAAAAAAGATTATGTCAGATGAGTATAGTGGATCTTCATACAAACTGGTGAAGAGATGGTAACCACTATCACATGTAAAAGTTAGAAATATATATTGCCCTGAACTAAGAAAACATATATACATATATATATACTTACACACATTTGCATTAATCCATACATACTCACCTATATAATATGTCTATATTTGTATACACATGTACATCTATATTTATATATGCGTATTTACCTATATATATATATATATATATATATATATATATATATATATATATATATAGGTAAATACGCATATATATATATATATATATATATATATATATATATATATATATAGGTAAATACGCATATATATATATATATATATATATATGCGTATTTACCTATATATATATATATATATATATATATATATATATATATATATATATATATATATAGGTAAATACGCATATATATATATATATATATGCGTATTTACCTATATATATATATATATATATATATATATATATATATATATATATATTAGTGTGTGTGAATGCCTATTTACTTAAATACATATATATTTATCTATACGTACGCACATATATAATATATTTATACATGGATATTTATATTCATAACAAAATCCATTGATAAATATTTGTAATAAATAAAAGAATACAACATACTCTCCTAAAATTAACTCAAAAGTTTATTATATCTTTAGCAATATATAAATCACATTACGTATAAAGCTCTATAAATCTATTTATAGTAAAGCCAAAAATAACTAATAATTCTAGTTAATGACACACAAAAATAAAAAATAAAAAAATATTTCTAAATTTTCGGGAAGGGGGCTACAAATCTACCCACCTTAAAATAATTTCGTCCTCGAAATTCTAACTCATAAACATGCCTAAATTTAAAAAAAATAAAAGTAAAAGAATAAATCCACTATTACCACAATCTTTTCGAATCTAATTTCTCAGGAATATTTATACCTCCTCCTAGCCATTCCGTAACTACGAATCATCGAGGACTTCTACCCACCTTTGGTCACACTACCCACTTCAAACACCTGACGTCATAACATTATAACCCTCCAGCTATTTGCCAAAAGTAATTACTGACAGATATCTATAATATAAGTCATCTACCACCGTCTCCTATCTATCAAGCAATCCAAGATTTAACAAGCAATAATTTACACAAGTAGCTATGGAATTTTGATAAATTCTAATAAATATGCCCATTCGTCGCTCTGCAGCAGGAAGGACAGGAAGATAAGGAAGGATAATCGAGAACAAATATGACGTTTCAGAGCAGTAGAAAGTTTCCAATGATGCATATAGAAAGAGTGTCTATGAACCTATAGTCTTATTCGCTAGATTGGGCTACTCTAGTCTAGTCACTGGCTAAATCTAAGATTTGTTCGTTCTTTAGGAGAGCTTGCAACCTGTGCAATACAGAAGTCCCGTTCTCGAAATTAATCTAAATAAGGTTCCAAAATAGAATGGAATTTGAGAAATCAAGATTGTGGTCTTTAATGGGTTCTCTATTTGGGCATCAGTCATTGGTTGGATGAACATTGGGTTTCAATCTATATGGACTAGACAAGATCCCAATGATAAAATTATTCCTACTAGATTAGGGTATCTTAGAATAGGTTTCTACCCAAGGGATTGAGCTAGTTGCTAGTCAGGTTGGTTAGCTAGGTCCCTAAAGCTCAAAATACGCCTTCCATGACCTTTGTGTTTAAATAGCACATGCGGCCTCAATTAGGTGGCACACTAGTGGCATGTGCATAGTGGCTTCGAGTAGACCACAACCATATATTGGGTCGAGTGAACTGAGTCAAGGTTGAGGCTCTAGTGGAAGTCGGGAAGTATACCGGTATTACGGTAAGGGTTATGGCTAATCCTTTTAATCCTGAACGTCGTACCATAAAAATAGAGTACAAGGGGACGAGTTTGAGTGGGACATGACATACCTAGACGAAGGTGGACTCGTCTAGATCTTGCATGTGAAATTTGTTGGAAAGTAACAACTGGTCTCGTGCTCCGAATATTAATGACACGGCCGGGGGCACAAAATAATCTAAATGGAAAGTGGGAGTCCAAGGGCACTAATCATCATCCTAATGGAAGTTATTCTAATCACTCGGTAATCCTGGTATATCCTAAAATTTTTAGAAGGCTTACAGTCTACCCACCTTAGAAACTAAGACATGGTTTTAGGAATAATACGGTTAGAAGGATTCCCAAAATCCGGATACTGTACCTCGACTCTTGTTAATAGAGGATAAGGCACGGCATAACGGAATATGGTAGATGTAAGTCAAGTCAATGATCATTCCTCAATAAATGAGAAACAAGGGTGTACAATAACACATGGTCGATAAAATAGAGGAACATACACCTCCATAGTGTACAAGAGTTATCGACGGGGTAACCAGCTCTAAGGTACGTCATATGAAGAGATTTCTAACAACTGAGTCATGAATTTCTATTTGTGTCAAACCTGCCAGACTATTGTCATAAGGGCTCTAGTTAAACCAAGTTTCAAACAAACGGTTTAGAGGCTAACAATAATTGGTCTTCTGAGCATATGTAGTCTCCTAGGTTGGCATTTGGTCAAGGGGAAAGATCCTAATCATTCTCGGACTCCAATGACCCGAAGATCATGATAGTAGGTTAGGGTCGCAGAGAGGACGAGTAACTCAAGGCAAGGTTCCAGTCACAGGGCTGGCCGATGGTAGCTACACTTGCATATTCCACTATCATAGCCGTGGGGAATACTCTGTATCTATCTATCAATTACGAGCTTTCGTCTTTCTAATCAGTGAAAGACAAAAACAATAAAGAGTTCAAAAGAGATGTCACTGAATACAATTACGTGATTCAAAGACGAATGTATTATTTCAAGATGGATTGTCAAGGCAGTCACGGATGAGATCCTAGATACTTCTATATCTCATTCTCTGTAGTGTAATTAAATAAAAGCGAACCAAATGCATCATGGTTGATCAGACCGTAATACAATGATTCTGATTAGAAAATATGTTAGCGGGCGTCCCCAATAAACATGTCTTGAATCAAGCTCGATAAAGGAGTAAGCTTTGCAAAAAAAACTAGCTGTGATAGCAGCGTTGGTCAAGATAGTCAAAAATACAAGCATGCGGGGGTTTTTAGAAGGAGGAGTAAGTAATTCGAGTTTTGAGAAAATCTAATCCTTACATGATGTTATTGCTTATATAGGCATCCTACTATCTTCTATCCATAAGGCCTTGGTCTACTAATGGGTTATGGACTTCTGATTCTATATTCTAAGTAAACCTATTAGTGTCAATCAATTACCTCGGCAATAGATCACAAGGACCACGGAATGCTAGGTTGGGAGACATGCTACTCCACTTACAGATCTTACACTAGTATTGGTTTTGGATCTTAGGGTCATACAGGGCAGTCCCTATCCTCTATAGTATCCTAAACTCGTAATCACGTCTGAAATCATTTCACCGAGAATTACGCCTCGTCCGTATACTCTGGCTGTGGCAAACCCTTGGTTCTGTGATTCAATTGTGATAGACTATCAGGTACTCTACCTTACTTTGGCACAACGTCTAAAGGGTCAACGAAGATATGGTTTTTAGCAATGTTCCATAACCTACGATTCCTAGAAACAATTTCAATTCTATGGGTTGTGCTTCGCCAGTGCGCTGCTGGCTGGCCATTGCAGTCGTTTAATTACTCCAATTATATTCCTAAGAACTTCAAGGAGCTGCTAGAGTTTCAAGCTAGTTGATTAAAAATAGAGCGTAGATATTTGTCCTATCAGTCACAACACTTAAAATAAAAAATTTAACATGGAGGAAATAACTAAATACGAAAGAAATACAAACATTCTAGTATCTATTTTATATGCATTTCAATGGTTGAGGGAAATCTCGAATCAACCTACCCCGAGATTCGTATATGAATAGCAGATTTAGAAAATATAAACCAATTCCTTACAGCAAATTAGAATTTAAAACAGGCAATTCTAACTTATGGTATAAAATTTATTACTAATAAAACAAAAGGAAATTGAACAGTTTATCAAAATTAATGCCTTAGTTCTAGGCAAACCTAACATACCAAGCGAATAGTATATCCACATTGGATCACATTGTCATATCAAAAGTAATAGTGTACCTATAGGGATCTAGCAAGCTATCTAAATTACATGGCCTATCTAATAACCTTAACTACCCAACGGTCAATTTGAACAAGGGACTCCTAGTCCTAGTTATTATCTTAAATCATTTTAATCCTAGTTTGTGAATGTGCATTTCCTGGTCGCATGCTCGCAATAGTACGACTACCATAACATCACGAGTTCGTAATCTTTTGCGAAGATGGACCTGTATGGGCCACCACAAAAACTTGTCACGACCCGCATCCGCTTTTCGGATACGAGACATGTCCAAGCCAGCCTACGCCGCAGAGTCGGCGGTAGAACGCTGTCAAGCCTGCAAGAAATAAATGCTCAAAATAAAATATTTGCTGCTCATTCACATTTCTAAATTTGTTACAACATTTACAATATTTATAATAAAAAAACAAGATTTTACAATAAATGAAATTGATACATCTGCTATCTATTTCTAGGTTGACTTCAGCATACTCAAGCCTTCCCAATGCTAAGAGTGATCGCGGCTAAACCTGAAAAATATTGGTTTCCAGTCAGGAATGGAACAAGTACACAAACCGACGATAATACGAAAACACAATAGAATTAACAAGACATGGAAATAACATATGAGATATAAAAACTGGAAAGAAACTGATGACATGGCACGGTGGAGAAGTAAAGGAAAAATAAAAGACATCTACCTATGTGGTGTGAAATATCATTTTCAACATGTGAACGGCTAGGGGGTAAATACGGCACCCTGCACGTGTCGTGTGTAACTGCTATCATTCACGAAAGACACGAGAGATAGTACTGGGTAGTCCACATGTATACTAAGATATTTTCCCTCCCGACTACTCCGTGTAAAGAGCGTGTCAACAAACAGCAAGATATATGTATAGACATGAAATAAAAAGACTACTATGAATCGAAAGCAATCAGAAAGTGCACTTGCCTGAGGTCCTTAGCTGGAGAAACCAATAATACCATACCACTCAATGAGCCACAATCAGTCAACACATGCAAAAGTCTCCAGATAATGAAATAAATATTACCAATATTCTTAAAATAGTCAAATTAGCTAGGATTGCCTGTCCTTAATCCCAATTCTGGACACAGGGGCAAAACGGTAATTTCGGGCAAAAACGATGTCTGCCGTTGGACCCGCTTTGCACCGAAAAGTGTGCCAGAGTCAAAGGTCTCTAAAGTCATCAAACTATATGTCAACAGGTCCAGTTTTTCGATACAAATCCAATCGTATGTCCAAAGTTGTATTTCGAAGGACCGTGCACAAAATCGCCCGTTGGGTGGAACCGTAGGGCCCACAAAACGGCGTACGATTCAACTGTCTCAGAATTGGACCAAACTTGGCATACAGGACCAGAAAAATGATACGGTCCTAATGACGTAAGTTTCGTCTCGATCTGACGAGCGTGTACGAAGTAATTGAAAAACTTGCACAGAGGCCGATACGGTGAATTTCGACGGATATGCATCAAATTCGTCGCGCACACGCGACCAATTTGAATTCCGCCAAAGCCCACACGACCACGAAACCGTTACGCACCTTTTGATGCCTTCGGTTCGCGACCAAGTCGCCCGGTTTGGCAGGACGCACGTGGTATCGGAGGATTTTTCCTATTTTCTATATTTTGAAAACAGATTTTTTTTTCTAACTTTGATACTGAATAATTTTACATATAGTGAACAAAAAATAAATCTATGAGAAGTGACTTGATCTCCTACATGTTAGCTATAAATCTGTTTAAACAGATTTTGAAATATCGTCTTATTCTGGTCGGAATTCGATCTCGAATATGGGGGTTTGGGACAGTTCTATGGACTGTTTCAAGAACAGTTTTCGACAAAGTTCGTGCCGATTTTCTGGACAACCTAACTCGTCTAATAAAAACTAGTTGAAGGGATTGGAAGGCGTACATGTTGTCATCATACCTGAACAAACGGCTCGGAGATTCGTCACCCGTGTGCGAAGATTTCTCGCGACGAAGTTGCACCTCCGTGCTACTGCTGCTGTTTTGATTACTCCGCACGCGCATGTGCGTGCGGCCCTGGCCGCCGGCGCTGTGAGCGCGGGGTGGCCGTCAGGTAGGTAGGAATCCAGGGTTTAGGGTTTAGAGTATTCTCCGATCTCTCTACGTGTCGACTTATATATATATATATAACCTCGCGGTTATATTCACAGGTCGGGGGTCGGGTGTTCTCAGGCTCAGTTTGGAAAGGCCCACGTGGCTGGGACTTGCGTGGGGGCTTTACTGCTAGGCCGGGTTGGGCTCCTTTGGGTTAAGGGCTCGGTTTGCTGGGCTTTGCTATTATTCTCCTCTATTACACTCTTGTAGAAGTAATTATTCTACATAAGTTGTATAAGTAATTCACTAATATGAGCAAACACACAGAGATTCACGTATGTTTTATTGCTAGCAAGGAAAGGGTTGCTAGTAGTGAACAATCTATTATGTAAAAAAAAGATTATGTCAGATGAGTATAGTGGATCTTCATACAAACTGGTGAAGAGATAGTACCCACTATCACATGTAAAAGTTAGAAATATATATTGCCCGGAACTAAGAAAACATATATATATATATATATATATATTTTTTTTATTTTTTTTTGCATTAATATATATATATATATATATATATATATATATATATATTTTCTTATATATATATATATATATATATATATATATATATATATATATATATATATATATATATATATATACTTATACACATTTGCATTAATCCATACATATTCACCTATATAATATGTCTATATTTGTATACACATGTACATCTATATTTATATACGCGTATTTACCTATATATATATATATATATATATATATATATATATATATATATATATATATATATATATATATATATATATATATATATATATATATATATATATGAATGCCTATTTACTTAAATACATATATATTTATCTATACGTACGCACATATATAATATATTTATACATGGATATGTATATTCATAACAAAATCCATTGATAAATATTTGTAATAAATAAAAGAATACAACATACTCTCTTAAAATTAACTCAAATTTTATTTTATCTTTAGCAATATATAAATCACATTACGTATAAAGCTCTATAAATCTGTTTATATTAAAGCCAAAAATAACTAATAATTCTAGTTAATGACACAAAAAATAAAAAATAATAAAATATTTCTAAATTTTCGGGAAGGGGGGCTACATACGCCAACGACCATCATATAGTTAATGAACGAAGGGTTGAAAGTGTAGGCACGTATGTGTTTGCATATAGATCCTATTTAGAGATGCACTTATAACATGACAGGGAAGGATGGGGCGTATTCACCTTGCGTCTGTGCAAGGGCGAGTGCGTCGACTTGGTAAGTCGCATCACAAAAGAAACATGAGATTGCTTGTCTGTTTGTCTATTCAATTCGAATAATATGCTTGCCATGATAACATGCTTTACTGCTTTCGAATATGCCATGAAATTGACCCTAAGGAGAACATAGCAAGATCATAAGCTAAGTTGCATGATTCAACATAAATACTACAATGTCGGTTTAGAAAGAAGGTCTTTGCATCAGTACATGCGAGGACGAACGTACTGATCCCCCACCAGCTTTCATGCAGGGTGCAGGGAATGGATGGCTCACGGCGAAGCTTCGCTTGAACGCGTTGAGGTTTAGAATGCCGAAGCGTATTGAAGCGTATTGAAGCGTACGATTGCATTGACGCTCGGACTTGCAACATGATTGATGCGGCCGAGATATAGAAGACATGATGTATGGAACGGTGAAATCTTTTATGGGCAAGAGAGAACCTGAGTGTTGTAGCCAATCTGGCATATATTGTTGGGCTATCGAAAGCCTTTGTAATCTCAGTTCGAATATCAATAAAGAGAATTGTTTCGTATGCTCTGTTTTCCTTTCGTTGTTAATATCGAATCAAAAGATAACCATTTGTGAACTTGTCATATTGTCTAACACGAGCGCAACTCCAGGCTCGTGCGGCATCACGCCCCTTGCGAGGACGATGATTCGGGTGATTCCGGGTCAGGGCGTGACACGCTCCGCCCTAGCGGAATGTCGATTCAAACGGCGAGTGCAACGACTCAAATGAGCCGTCGACTCGAAGAGTTGCGTCGACCCGATGAAGAATCGATGCAAGACTTACATTGGTCCGTCAAGGATGAATCCAGACTTAGACTTTCAAAGGCGCGCTCGGAGTATCGCTCGGCCGATGCGAACATCGCTAAGGTGGGTGGCTCCGATGAACCCGTCTTTGCTTAGCCTAGACACATAACAATACGGACACTATTGCTAGAATCGCTAGGCGATAACACCGCGCATGCTAATAAATGACTCAATGCACCTAGCTAAGGGAATAATCCCATCTTGTATGCTTATATAGAAGATGGAAAAGAACTTGGAAAATATGAGAACTCTCGCACCGCACTCCACGCTCGTGCCAAGACACATGCTTACATTTCAAATTCTTTATGCGTTCAACAATGAAGCAATGAATGATTTACAACAATAAAATGGGAAGACTATCAACAAAGTCGTTCCGAGTGTAGTATAGCAACATTGGAAGATTTTAGAACCGATGGATCGCCAAGGCGACTCCCGCACAGGGAGTTGCATAATGTATGAATGAACGAATGAACAAATAAGTAAATAAATGAATGAATGAATACGTGAATGAATCAATGAACGAACGAACAAGTGAAAGAAAGAAAAGAATAAATGAATGAAAGATAAGAAGAAATGAATGGTTAGCGACAGGTATGACGGGGACGTACAACGGGGCTCGCTACCCGCGCTGCACGGACGTCGTCGCCAACCTGGTCGATAACGCATTATGGCTCACAGATAGCCTATGGCTCAAAGACAGCCGTTAAGTTAAAATGACAAGACAATACGAAATGGTCGCGGACAACCCACTCGTATACGGGGGGAAGAGGAGAAATAAAGGATTCCAAGGCAACGATCGGAGACATCGTGGCCGGCCTAGGCGGAATCATGGATTACGGTACCGGCCTGTGTGTGGGCTCGGACACACAGGAGACGTAAGGCCGGGTATTTTAAAAGACTATCAAGGTGTACCAGCCATCATGCTATGATAGGTGAGAATACCAAGGGAAATATGTCCAATATGGCTTGTTATGACAGCAACCGGTGCATATAGATTAAGTGGGCTTGCTAGTGGCAATCCACGTGCAAGCCCTTGCATTGAAACAAAGTAGTCTAAGTTAACTAAACAATTGAATAGTTGAGTGAACATGGACGTTGGAACAAAACTTTTCGAGCGTAACACAACTGACCGGTTGAGTATGTAGGAATATCCGAGGGAGAATGATCATCGGAACGAGGCATGGACATAACGTATCTTCGTAAGCGAGAACACGTCATAGAATCTGAGACAGGGACACACCCTTGACACTGGATGTTTACGTGAATTATGTTAAGTTGTTATATATGAATTGTTGACTAACTTGGTTTACTTTGGACAGGGAAGACCGAACGGTAAGTATGGGTAAGTCGAGCATGTATTTTCATGTAAACACTTGAAATCGGTAACACGAGATATGTTATGAAATATGCCATGAAACTGATCCTAAGGCAAGATTTGAAAGACAATGAATGATAGACGGTGCACAAAAGTAAATATAACGTGTTTGGTAATGATAGCATTGTGGGCGAGCTAGCCTCCCCACCAGTGCATAACAATGTACTGATAACCCCACAGATTGCTTGCAGGATGCAGGAGACGTCGTCGGGTGCGGAGCTTTCCTAGAACGTGCTAAGGCACGGAGCTAAACTCTGGAGCCTTGGAGCGTTGCAAGGAGCTGAAGCACCATATACAGGACATAATGTATCGGAACATCGCCACGAATCATTCTATCTTGTAAGCCACTTGGCACGCCCTTTTATGTTTCAGAGAGAAAGAGAGCTTGAGAGACTTGTAAACTCGGCCTAACGCCGCTTGTAAACTTCTTGAAAATCAATAAAGAGTTTGAATTCGCTTCAACTTATGTTCATTTACTTTTTGCTGCAAATGGGGACACTCTGTGCGACTCTGTGGCCTAGCTCAAATCGGCCGTTTCTGGACTTAGCCTTGCACGGGCGCAACCTAGGCCCGTGCGGCATAACGCCTTAGCGAGGATGATCGCTCCTATGGGAGGGGGCATGACACGGTAAACTTGTCTCATCTTTGCTTTCATATAATAACTCGCATGTTTTTAACTTGCACAAGTTAATTAGGATTGATAATAAAAGAGACGCATCCACATAGCTAAGAGAATAATCTGATGGGTCAGAATGTGTTAGAACTTGGAAAAAAGGTCCCACAGTCTGCCTAGAAGTCTGTTTAGCGTGCTTTCAAAATGACACTCGATCCTTCGTCCCGTGGCTCGGGAGAAGGAAGTTGGCCTAAGTTGCTAAGTTGCCACGATGCTCGAATTAGCTAAGTCATAGGCGTCGCCCGCGAGAATGCTTGATAAAGCATGTACGGTTCCGTCGTCCAAGGCTTGGCATAGCCTTCGCATGTCCCGTGGTTTAAGTCGTGTTACACGGCTTGTGGCTTAAGTCTAGGCACCCAAGAACTTGGTTGTTCAAGTCGAACGCGTGCACGGCACGTTCTCTTGATGCGAAGCTCGACGCAGCCTTTGTTCGTTAAGTCGTTGCACAATTAAGTTAGACAAATCTATGCCAGTCGATCTAAGCCATTTCTAGCACTGTCTCGCTCTATTTGCGGTTGTCAAGTCGCGTATTCCCTCGAGAACAAGGCTCATCATATAAAGTATGTGACTTGAGCGATAGCGTCGCCTAGAGAACAAGGTCTGTCTAAGGCACGAGCCACGGTTGATTTAGTGAAAAGTATGCCACGGACAAAGGAAGCCCACGCGACTGGTTGTCGTCGAGATCCATCCCGCTACTTGGGAGTCTCTCTAAGTCTCGATAAGGAAGCACACGAGATCGGTCCCGCCACTTGGGAGTCTCGCTAAGTCTCGATAAGGAAGCACACGAGACCGTCCCCGCTACTTGGGAGTCTCGATAAGTCTCGTTCACGAGATCAGTCCCGCTACTTGGGAGTCTCGATAAGTCTCATTCACGAGATCGGTCCCGCTACTTGGGAGCCTCACTAAGTCTCGATAAGGAAGCACACGAGATCGGTCCCTCGGTCCCGCTACTTGGGAGTCTTGATAAGGGAGTTCACGAGATCGGTCCTGCTACTTGGGAGTCTCGATAAGGAATCACGCGAGATCAGTCCCGCTACTTGGGAGTCTCGATAGAAAGAAGGAAAGTGTGAGTCCTTGGACCAAATATTGGTAATAGTAAATTTTTATATATATATTATTAATGCTGTCAATTTTGATTGTATTTATATATAAATATACCAAGTATTATTAAGCAAATGGCCATTAATAGGTGTAAACAAGGACTGTTATATAATATTAGTTAAGCCAGGGGCTTTAGTGTAAAACTTCTAGGTTTAAAATTCCTTTCAAACGACCAACTCCCCTGCGGCTTATTTAAACTATGTCCTGTGATCGACAAAAAGGGATATACCCAAATCAGTTTAAACCAATTTCCCCTTATCTCCTTAAGCCTCGATCACTTGTATATATACGCAGGAGAGGCTCGATCTACTTCCCAAAACCCTAGCCACCTATCTCCCCCACTCGCAAAACCCAGGAGAGGAAGTTCTAGTGGATCGAAGGATAGTCCAACCCTGCCATCGACACCAAGAGGTAAACCATTTTTGATATTACGCACTTTATGATTCATGACGATTAGCAGAACAGTAAATGACGATTGTTAGGTATTTGATAAAATTTCTGGATAAAGATTATTGGGAAAGAACCTATATCAGAAATCCTTAAACCATAATTACCTTGTATCCGACTACCTTGTATCAGTCACCAAGGGTATCAGTGGTTGCACCTATATTGGTTTGTAATTGTATCAGTGTTACTCTTACTTAAACGTATTGATTCAAGTCTCTACAATAATTTGAATTCTTCGACGACTTGTTACTGTCAGTTTTTGGCAATCCTGCTCTGGATCTCATCACATCTTCCGAAGATCGAAGCGTGTCATAAACATATCAGTTGCTTAGTACCCGACAATTCCTCTCATCAATATGACGATATAGTTGGTGCCAATTGCTAGTGTCAATTGTCATCTTTGCTGCCTACTACATGATTAATTTCATATTACCTTTTCATATATATATATATATATATATATATATATATATATATATATATATATCCACGGATATTAAGCATCTTCTCGTATGTTTCAGTATTTTCTTTACTAATCTTAGTAATTTTTCATAGCCAATCCTTAAATGCCAAATTATGGTTAGTTTTCAAATGGTATAAAATTGGCAAATGTAGAATTTCTTGAACTTGATTAGCAGCATAACGATAGACATAGTCTCCTATAGTACTCCTAATTTTTAGGATTAAGATCACTATTCCCAATTATATGTATTCATAAGTTTCATCAGGATTTTGGTTTCTTGTGTGTCTTTTTCACTGATGCTGATTATGTCAGGGTACCAGTGTCCATTAGACTTTCACATCGAGAATGCTGATACGCCAACGTTATAATTTATCGACTCTTTTGTTACTAGAAGAAGGTAAAAGAGATTGGGAGAACTACTTTTTCCTGTGTCCTACTTCGGGCTTGCAAGAAGTTCAGCATCATGCTGAGACCTATTTTTTTGCCTATAGCTAAAATCTGTTCTGCATTTCAAACTCTATTTTTTGATCCTCTTGGTTCCCTTCATTTTCTGCATCCATTAATTAGTACTGATATTTTTCTTGTCCGTTGCAACGGATACAAGGCCATTGTTTTGACAGTAGATACCCCTAGGCTAGGTAAAAGGGAAAGCCCTACATACAACTATAGATGTATGAGAGAAGGTCCTGTTCTGAGGGAAGGGAAAATTGCCCTGTACTAGCTAGTACAACCTATGCACTGGTGTGCACGGATAGAGTGGCATAGGATCCATGCCCTATATGAGACACCGTAGCAGACTTGCCCAAGTCCTGTCCCAGTGATTTGTTGTTTCAGCCAATATTAACCTCTTCACCTGTCTATGTGCTTATCCTTTATGCCTCTCATTTCAGTCCAGGTTGAGGCATATACATACACTTATATGCAGTAAAGGGTGTCTCATGTAGATAGGTTATGTATTCAGGGAGAATGTGGATGATGTTAAGTCCAATTTTTATGACTGAATAGCCTTACATATATACCTATATATATATATATATATATATATATATATATATATATATATATATATATATATATATATATATATATGAGTCCTTGTATGCATTAGGAGTTCAACTATTTTAACCTCTACTCAAATTCCCTTCCATTAGAATAACAACCATAGCTAAGTTATGTCCGAGCTAAATAGGTAATTCAGTTAACAGGGAAGATAAGGAATCGGTTGTTAGTAGAGTTGAACCTTCATTTCTATAGCAGCAACACCAAGAATCTGGTTTCATTCCAAACTGGACAGGGGTCAGTCCCTGTGAACCAAAATGCAGTTGTTCCCTTCGTTTATACAGAATAGACCCTGACCCTGTCATACTCAGGTACCTGGTAGTAGTTTAAGTAGTGATTTACTTGAAGTAGCCGCTCCTCCACATCAGTTTCTCCATTATAATCAGGAATTTTAAGCCTGAATGATGGTATACCCCACCCTTGGGAAGGATTAGGAGTGGCAGTTACTCCATTAAGGGGGAATCAAGTAGAAAATTGTGTCAAGAGATGACAGTAGGATACTAGTAGAGGTGGATGGTATTTCTGTGAACTTCTAAAACCAGGAGAGGTATACTCATGTAGCGAGATCAGATAAGTAAATGCACACATGTAACCAGTAAGCCAAGTACCCAAGTACTTGGTGTTGAGTTTAAACCAATCTGTGAACCCATTGGACATAAATACAGGAACTGTACCCAAGTAGATGTGCATGGGCATTATATGCAGGAAGGCCAATGTATCTCTGTTCTTCGTAAGCAAATATATATGTGCAAGTATATACATGTCAGGTAAATGGGTAGGTAGCCAATATAAGTATATCTATGAAATCAAATTAGAGAATGAGGGTGACAAGTGTTATTTAGTAAAACCGTAGATAAGCTTACCTATAAGAATTACAAACAGAAAATAGAAGCCTAATGACAAATAGATAGGATTGGCAGTAAATTCTTTAATTACATTCATTAATCAAATTAATTGTAATATAGGTTTTGGAGACTTTGACTTGGCCATTGACAAGTATCTGCAGCGCAGGACCACAGACAAGTATACCTTGCCAACTTGTACAATATAATCTATATGCATGTTCATTATCTTGCTACTGTTCTTTTTCTTACATTTCGTTATTGCCTTATTCCATGTCTGGTACACTCATCCTGTATAGTTTTACTTTACATGTTTCTAGTTTCTTGTTCCTTTCTATTGTGATATTTCTATCTGTTACACTGTGTTAGTTTCATATTCTTTGATAGAGTCGTCTAGTCCTACACCATGATTCCTCGACTAGATTATAACTTGACTTGACTTGACATGACTTGAGTAGGACTTGACTTTGACATTCTATAGATTGTGAGTACTTACCTTGACTATGGTCTATAGGATTTTATACTAGGATTGGCTACCGTCTTGGTTGTGAGTACTTGCCTTGACTACGATTGAGACACTATAGATTGTGAGTACTTGTCTTGACTGCAATCTATAGCTTTGACCTAGTAGCCATTTCTATTATGGCATGCCAGTGTCTTAGGATCCTTGTGTTTAGATCTTGTGTCTTAGTTCATTTTGTCTCGTTGGATATTCTTGATCGTTTCTTACTTCTCTGTATATTTATACTGTTACATGTTGGCTTGTATATTATGTATCTTGCTAGTCCTCTGAGGACCTGATGATCTTTTCAGGTTTAGCGACTGCATGGAGTTAGTTAGCAGAGCGGGATGGTAGAGAATTGCAATGTATGATACAGATATTTGCTTGTGATATTTCTCTATTATCCTCTCGTGCCTTATATTCAGTACCATGATATTTTCTGCTTATTTTATAGACTCATATCATTCTTAGAGTCTAATCGGACAATATGCTAATGGGCTGCAGACCATGACCCATAATTGTTCATTCTTGTTTTATTTGATTCTTGTGGATTGAGATATAGTTTAGATTAGACATGATACCCATGACTTTGATAGCTTATACGTACTCGAGTCGGGCTGGAGTCCGCTCGATAGGTAGCTGGCTTGCTCACAAGCTCGCGTCCGAAAATCGGGTGCGGGTCGTGACAGAAAGCATGGTCATGAATAAGGAAGGACTTGGTAGATCGAGTTGAGTCTTGCATGGTCATTGGACAACTTGCGCGCAAGGGCGAAATTCTTCGAGCGATCCCGGGGTGCCGGGTTCGTGTCGGCCTTGGAGAAATTACAGATATTGTACGGCCTTCATCGACGGTACGACTCGATTGAAATGAACCGTTAAAATATAGGCTGCGGGTCATTCGGTGGGAGCTCGTACCTCGCCACGCGAATGGTCACCGTATGCAAAAGATCCAGGATAGCTTGACATTGCTAGTGACCACTCATATAGATGTGTCGGCAAGAGCGGCTATCCGTGTGTATGCCTTTGGATTGCGTCGAGTACTAGCAGGTTATAAGTTGGGTTAACAAGTTATACTTATTGCAAGCGCTAACCTTGAGTCGGCACGAGTTAGGTGTACACGGTTGCACCACCAATCTATAGCCTAAGAGTTGGCTATATCAAGGTACGTGCTTCGGTATAAATGTGGCATCGTCTCGAGTTAAGTCAGGAAGGGTCGTGTAAGGCAAGTTGGTTAAGTTGGGTTGATCCTTGGGAGGCACGGCCTCGAGATTAAGGCACGAGCAAGAGTATTGGCACGACCAACACGAGTCATTCCCTTGACGTCGTTGGCACGAAAAGGTGTAGAGGCACTTAGAACAAGTGAAAGTCTTGGCACGACTGAGTTGCATAAGTTTCTACTCGGCGAGGCACTGCCTCGAATATGTATTGAAATATCGAATAGAGTATAGCACGACCCTGTCGTTGCGTTGCCGAATATAGGCCAAGACGTCTTCGTCCTAAAATTTATCCTAAGGCAAGACTAGAAAGACAATCGAAAGGGATTTAAGCTGCACAAAGTAAATGAATGTGTCAATTTTGTATGGGTGGGTGAGGAGCTCACTCCACCAGTACAGTTGAGTACAGACACCCACATAGTTTTTATGTACAGGCACAGGTAGAAGCTCGTGGCGCGGAGCTCGCTTGGATGCTTCTAGGCACGAAGTTCCTTGGCGATTCGAAGCATGCGGCCACGTGGAGTCAAGACTTATACGGGACATAATGTATGGACATTGCCTTCCGAAGCATCCGCTGGGTCAAGCATTGTATCGAGAGATGAGATAGAGAGCAGAGTGACTTGTAAAATGAGAGAAAAGTGAGCTTGAGAGACTTATAATCATGGCCTTGCGCCCCATTGTAATCTGATTGTTCAATATCAATAAATAGCACTTTTGAATAACTTGTGTTTTGCTTCTAAATTTTTGCTGCATGTTCAATATTTCTGCTTGGGACTTCTGTGCGACGACCTCGTCGCAGCCGCTGTAATCGGCCGGTATGAAACTGCCTTGCACGAGTGCAATCTAGGCTCGTACGGTATCACGCCTTAGCGAGGACGATCGCTCCTACGGGAGCGGGGCGTGACAATCATCTACTATATACATATGATATATCAAATATATCCATAAATAGCTGATACATCTAAATGATATATGTAAACCCCTTGATTTTTGTTATTTATTTATTTAATATGGAAATTTTAATACTAAACTATACAAAAAAAAATTGATTGAGAGAGAAGATGTTTCTGTTATTCGCGTGAAAGAGGAAAAGTTCGAAGATAATGCGGATAAAGGGATCTGGCGCCAGTGAAACTGGCGTCAAAAAAAAAAAAAAATTTAAAACAACCCGGCGTCAGTTGCACGGGCGCCGAATATATATATATAAATATATATATATATATATATATATATATATATATATATATATATATATATATATATATATATATATAATAGGAAAACTTAGATGGTGAAACTTTTGAATTCCGAAAATACCCTTACATACTTATACTAATTAAAAATGGTTCATTAATTTTAATAAGGACAACTTAGTAATTAGGAAGACTACCCTTTGGTCTTCCTAAAGAGTCTTCCTAAACTAATTAAGAAATGTTAAAATACGTGCAAGGCACGTGTACATATGCTAGTATATATATATATATATATATATATATATATATATATATATATATATATATATAAAACCAGGCGCCAGTTGCACTGGCGCCGGATTTTCTTTGTGTGTGTGTGTGTGTGTGTGTGTGTGTTGGGTGGGTGGGGGGGTTGGGTTTTTTGCTTTTTTTCTTTCCCGTTGATAAAGCTTGGCGCCAACTTACAAGCTAACACCAACTCAGTGGATGGTAAGTTTACGAACAAACAATACTACACACTCTTACTCGCACTTCAAGAGAGAATCAAGAATCAAACAAAGCAAAGGAAGATTACTAGAGAACAAAGCTACACGCTTTCTTTATTGATGCACTTCCTTCTTACAAAATAGAGCAAACAAAGCATTGAATGTGTAACTACGCTATGCATATGACAAAACATTAATTATTCAGAAGGGTCTGCCTATACTATCAATGGGAAAGAAAAGAAAAGAAAAGAAAAACAACAGCCAAAACCAAACACCCCCCACACCCCCACACCCTAAAAAATTGGCGCCAGTGCAACTGGCGCCAAGTTTATATTATTTTTTTTATTTTTTTGGTTCGACGCCAGTGGAACTGGCGCCTGGTTTAAAAAAAATTGGCGCCAGTGCAACTGGCGTCAGGTTGTTAAATTTTTTTCTTGGGTGCCAGTTTTGTAGGAACCCTAGAGGGGGGTGAATAGGGTCAAGCTAACTAATCAAGCACTTAGCACAAGCAAATTGGCAATTTAAAAATATAAGTGCAAGAGAAGAAGCAAACACAATACCGACACCCAATATATCCTGGTATCCTCCTAAGAGGCAGTCCAGTCCCGGAACTCTCTCCGGCTTTAATCCACTATTTGAGCAAATAGTTACACACGAGTTTGGATCCGAAGAACTCGCCAACTTCTTACACAAGAGCTTTAATCCGAAGGGCTCTCCGACTTCAACCGAGAGTTTGGATACGAAGACTCTCCAACTTCAACCGAGAGTTTGGATACGAAGACTCTCCAACTTCAACCTTTCACAATAGGTTTTGATCTCCTTATACAATAGGATGAAGATCTCACTTTTCAACTCAATAACTCTAACACAATTTGTAGATGGCAAATGAAGGCTTTGTAGAGTTGTATGTGGATAAGCTTTGGTGGTTTGGAAATTTTTAGGCTCAAAGCATCAACCTTGAATGAAGGGGTTCAAGGCTATTTATAACCAAAGCAAAGGAAAGTGCAATAATGCAACTTTCACAGGCTGACGGATCATCCGCCGGATTTCTGCGGAAATCCGCCGGATCATCCGCCTGTATAGTACAAATAGAGCCGTTCGGATCAATCCTTCATAAAATCCGACCGTTGGAATACAAACGGTCATATGGCGGAAAATCCGTCGAATTTTAGCGGAAGTCCGCCGGATAATCCGAACACTCACAGAAGGTATTCTGTGAGACCATTCGGATCTTCCGTCGGATTTCCGCGGAGATCCGCCGGATCATCCGCCAGGATTCCGAAGATTGTCCTGGGTTATTATCTACCCTAGCTTTCGATTTTGCCATCCATTTCTTGTGTTTACAATTATTTCTAAGACTCATTACAGACTCCAGATATATTATAGCAGGTGCAGACTTCTTCAGAGTCTTGAAATGATGATGACATGGCTTGGCTTCTTCCTTTAATAGGTGCTGGCTTTTTCCCTTGGCGGCAGCTGTCCAAAGATATCCAGTTTGTGAAAACTGAATACCTTTCGGGGGCTTCGCCCCCGAACCCCCGACGAGGGGCGCTGCCCCCTCGACCCCCGTCCGCTGACCGGGCAGCGGAACCCCCGGTGCGAGGCTCCAGAGATGTCGTCGGATGGTTCAGAGAAATCTTGTGGGATCCGTCGTCTTTGGCCCACCATGATTTCTTCATTGCATATGTCCACATTGATCTTGCTTATTGCTTTTCTGCATGTACATGTTAGACGAACAAAGCAATATACATGTAGCAAGTATGATAAGATAAAGCACATTAGGACTATGCAAAGTTTAAGTATAAGTGCTAAGGTGATAGCATAAATGTTAGTGATATCATAATGATTAAACTTAATTGAATGACCACAATCAAAAATATAGTTTTGATTTTGGCGACCCAAGTAAGTTTAAGATAGATAAGCTCATATCACTAATATGTAAACCAATAGGCACATATCACCAAAGGTATAAGTATAAGTAGAAATGCTTTTAGCGATAGTATGAAGATTAGTGATAGTGAAGTGCTAAACTTAACATATTAACCATATTCAAAAACATGATACAATCATTGGGCCAACAAGTTTCACTGGTGCCAGGTCCCTTTATCTGCATTATTTTTTGCTTTCCCTCTTTCATGCAAATAACAGAAATATCTTGCCTCTCAATAAAATTTTCTGTAAACTATATTAATGTCAATAGTGACTATATTAGTACTTTACCATAGAGTTGATTTATGAAGCATAACTGCTATATTTTGGTTTCCACTCACTGTTTACAATCTTCTTCTTCAACTCCCAATCTTCATTTATGTAATGTGCCGTAAGAAACATATAATTAACTTTTTGCAACGATGTCCAAGTATCCGTCGTAAGACAAACCATTTGCTTGGATTGTTTAAAGTATGATTTTAGCTTACTCTTTTCATTAGAGTACATTTCATAACAATTTCGAGCCACGATCCATCTTGACGGAATATGAAAACTAGGACATGCCACATTCATGAAGTGTCTAAAGCCCTCATGCTCCATAATCGAAACGCAAGCTCGTCAACAATAATCATATTTGTCAAGGCCTTTCTCACCTCGTCTTGGTTAAATTTCCAGCTAGTTAGTATTTTGTCCTTGCCCTTCGCCATTGATTGCAAGTTGAGTATTGTTTGACTAGAATCATTGTTCTTTGGATTTAGTGGACATGCAATCCAGTGATTTCTCACATTACTAGTCCCATTAAGTTTACTATGGCAATGATACTCTTTTCCGCAATAATTGTAGCTTGCTTTTGGACGACCTTTTGCATCAAGAAATTTCTTAAAATCTTTCCAATGCGGAGCTCTTCCCTTCATAGGCTTTCTTGAAACTCGAAGCCTCGAGTTAGGATTGGATATAGGCTCATTTGTGGCTTGAGAGCTAGTTGGTGGTTGAGGATCACCTTCTTGCGACATCTAAAACAACAATTTGTACATTGAATACATAAAATATAAATAGCAAATTAAAATATCACATAATTTGTACTTCAATAAAAAAAATCAAGAAATATGCACATTGCATGAATATGATGTTGTTGCCATTGATTGGGTTGGTGTTACCTATTCAACATCACACAATTTAATATGAGTAACCTACTAAGTTACCTACGCTACCTAACCCTAACCCAATCTACATAAATAACCCTTAAAAGACAATGTGCCAAACTAAGTGCAGACCTAATCAAATGTTCCAAACTGAACCAACATTAAACATAGTGCACTACAAATGTGCAAAGTGCAAACATAGTCCACTGCAGATTCTACAAAATTTTAACATAAACCAAAATTTTCAACCAGCAGCACAGTAAGGGCCCAAATTTAACATAAACCAAAATTTTAACCAACAGCACAACAATGTTCCAAACTAGCAGCACAACAATGTTTCAACAAACAAGATTCGAAATACAAGATACTTATTAGAGAGCAAGCCAGAGTCGAAATTACTTACAGTGAGTGAGAGAGAAGTGTTTGTTGAATGTCAACAAGATTCCAAAAATTTAGAGAGCAAGCCAGCAGCATTGCAAGGGCCCAGATCTAGCTTAGATTCCTCCAGATATAGGTTAGATTTCTAGAACATTTAAGAAATTAACAAATTAATTAGGAAAAAAAATAAAATAAACAAATATGTGTAAAAAAATTAATTTTGAGAGATAAAAGTTATTTCTTACCAGATCAAGGCTAGATCTAGATTAGATCTCGATAGATCTAGCTTAGCTCGAGAGATCGAGAGAGACCTAGGGTTTCTCGACAGCCAGATGGACCAGATCTAGGATAGATCGAGTCTTCGAGATACAGAGGAAAGAAGGCCCTTAGATTAGGGTTAGTGTTCTCTTCCAGGAGATCGAGTCTTCGAGATGTAGAGGAAAGAGGGCCCTTACTAGTTACTCCATTAGCATACCACGAGAAAGAGACTAAGAGAGAGAGAGAGAGAGAGAGAGAGAGAGCACGAGATTTGGCCCTTAGGTAGGTAGGTTACCATTAGGGTTCGTGTTTTCTCGAAGGAGATCGACAACAGCCAAGAAGCAGCGGCTAGCAAGAGGGGAGAGAGTGAGAAAGAGAGAGAGAGAGAGAGATTATTAGGGCTGAATAATTTTCACCCCTTATATAACTACAAGGGTATTTTAGTAATTTCACATTAAAAATAATATAGCTAATCGGTTTTCGGTTCGGTTAGGTAACCGAACCCAAAAATCGTTTGCCGACCCGATAACCGAAATTATGGTTTTGTAAAACCGTAACCCGACCCGTAAACTTTAAAACCGAACCGAATGACTAGTTCGGTTCAGTTCGGTCCGGTTTACGGTTTTCAAACCGTTTATTGCTCAGCCCTACTTGGAAATTGTAGGGATAGCAGTTATGAGGTGTTTTTAGAGCATCAGTTATGAGCGGCGAGCGGTTATAAGGGGTCCAATTTTGGGTGGCTTTTAAGTAAACTAGTACAATCCATGCTTGGTATAATTATCTATTTTTTTGTAAGGATAAAAAATAAAACTCCTCAAAACTTATCTTGGGATGTTTATAAAGCCACCAAAAAATATATTACCCCGATTATGGAAGATTTTGAGGGCTAAATTACAACTTGATACCCTTAACTATTTTATTTTTTCAACTTAATACCCTCAACTTTGATAGGTACTAACTTGATACCCTGAATTTTTTTGGGACAAAATTGCCCCTCCCATCCACACACACACAACAAACGCCCCTCCCTCCCACCTCCCACCGGTGCTCCTCCCTCACGCAAACGACACCCCCCACCCCGCGTCCGCAACCACCCCACCCCCACCCTGCGTTGTGCATCACCGCGAAGCCGCCCTGGTTAGCGGGGTCGCCGTAGGGGGCATCCGGTCGCGCAGGGGGGCGGGACATGCTGCAGGAGGTAGGCGCGTGGGCGGGGCGCGATGGGCTGGCCCGAAGCTGCACGGGGCAAAGGGGTCGCAGGCGGGTGAAGCAACCGGAGGCAGGGGCACGAGGCTGTGGGGTCGGGGTGTCGCACGTGGCAGTGGGATGCGGGAGCGTGAGCTTCGCCGGAGGACGCGGGTTCGGGTGAGGGGGGCAGTCGTGGAGGGGTAGGACGGCTAGAGGGGAGGTGTTGCTGGAGAAGGAGGGGGAGAGGGTGTTGTGAGTTTGGAAGGGAGGGTTATTTTTGTCTTTTTTTTAAATTTTGGGTATCAACATAAAATTATTATATAGTTGAGGGTATTAAGTTAGCACCTATCAAAGTTGAGGGTATCAAGTTGAACATTTTGGATATTGAGGGTATCAAGTTATAATTTAGCCGATTTTGAGACCTAAATCAGTGCCTAAAAAAAATTGAACAACCAGAAGTAAGTTTTATAAATAGTCGGTTCAAAACACTCCAAAACCGGTTCAAGTAGACCCTAGTCTTTATATGTGTTGTTATGACTATAATAGTTGCTAATTTTAACATGCAAGTACAAAAACTTGCAAATTCTGACAAATTTATGTTATTTAGTTCCTAATTAGCTTGATCCATGAGAAAACATGCTGCCAACGATGTTCTGATGTCATACCTTCAACATCATAAAGTTTAGTCGGCTGATGGAGGGGTGGTATAATGCTACAACGCTTCAGGGGTGCCCAAGAGGTGTTCGACAAAATGTGCTATACCTACATCGGGTGTCGGCAACCAGGAGGTCTCGGCCGTGGTCTCCCCTCACAGTCCTTGCCGGAGTCCACCTCCTTCCTCCTCCGGAAACAGGCCTGATCCCTGTCTCTGTGTCGTCGAACCCCAAAGGCACCAAGGTAATGCCCGTCCACTGTTTGAGGAAATCCTTCACAGAATTTAGAGTAGGTGCATAATGTCGCAGGTGTGCGAGCAATTGTTCAAATGCCTTGGCACAAATTCATCTACAACTCAAAGTTAGTATATTGCTGATATATTATATATAGTAAGACCTAGCGAGTTGCTCACCACCACTAACCTCGTGTCGACATCTAGTCATCATTCCCATCCATGTCTCACATGTACAAGGAGTGTTAACCCGTCAAATGTGCAGAGATCACATCAAATGATTGATCCACTTATGTACATGTACTCACATTGATATGTTTCTACCCATGTATGCATCATGCATGCACGCACGTATGACCCACAAGCAGGGAACAACTGATTTCGTAAGATATATGCCAACTGTACACACACATCGTATCATCGATTCACTAGATTCAAAAATTTGAGTCACAACTATGCCTTCCTTACGGGCATGTTGTATCTACTACTTGGCTAGCTATATGGAGATGGATGTGTTATTGTTAATAGATACACAACTAAATTCATTCAGATCCAAGTTGTGTGATTCATCTTTGGCATCTGGGCCGTACTAACATCATAGCTTTCCACCGTCCGAGTTGACCTATGAGGAGATTTTTCTTGATCGTCTCGAGGTCTCATTTCTCCAGACCCATGTATCTCTATCTCTTGTACATTACTCCGCTATGCTTCTCTATGCATGTGGATTTTTTTCTTTTACTCCATTGTTATGTGGTGCCAGATTTAGGGGCAAGGGTACATCAGATTTGACTCACTGTATTCATTCAGGAAGAGGAGGAACGAAGTCACTCAACAAAAGGAAAGGGAGAGGTACTTAATGAAAGGGGGAAATGGAACATGTTGCTGACATTAAAGCGGCATGGCCACACTAATGATAAATCTTGGACACGTCTTCAGTTGACAACTTGGCATGTATTTCTTATCCATCCACAAGGTCTCTTATTTAATATAATCCTTTTCCTATTTATCGTCATGGATTTCATAATGGAGCCACGTGCTTATTATTTTTCAGTACATAATTATTACTTGTTGGCGATGATTACTGGATTCTTATGATGTGGCCCCTTGCCCAATACTCTCCCAAGAGCAGGGGGCATACACAATAGGAATAATTTTCTCTTCAATCAGCTCTATCAAAACCATCATCACAAGAGCCTCGAAGTGGTGTCATGTCTCCCTTACCATAGTGGAATCTATTTCCTCTAGGTAGGTTAAACTATAGAAGCGCCTCTATAGCACGGGGGCACAAACCCAATGTATAGTCAAATATCAGCTTACGAACTTACAGTATTTCAGCCTACGCGTTCTCTGAGCCTTACAGTGACTACTGTATCGTTGCTTTAATCTCGGCCTTACATTACTCTCTAGGACTTATAGCTCACTGCATCGCAGCTTCACATGAGGAGCCTATTTCAGCTTTGTTTCACTCACTCAACTGTAGCATTATTACAAGGAGCCTATCTCAGCCTTGATCACTCTCTCAGCCTTATATGCTCACTCCGCCGTAGCTTCACTATGAGGAGCCTATGTTGGTCTTGCATCACTGGCTCAACCATAGCATTATTAAGCCTAATCTCGGTCTTACATTTCTCTTTTGGCCTTACATGCTCCCTCTACCGTTGTAGCTACACTACAAGGAACATCTTTTGGTGTTGCACTTCCATCACTAGCTCAATAGTAGCATCGTTACTAGGAGCTTATCTCGGCCTTACATCATTCTCTCACCCTTACATAGCTAATCATGTTGTTGCTTCATTACAAGGAGCGTATCTTTAATCCTGCATCACTCCCTCAAACGTTCATTATTTTTAATCTTCATTTATTGTGACTACACTGAACGAAAAAATACTAATTATACCAGATTGGCGGTATACTATACTCGACACATAATTAATCCAAGGTATTGATGTATAGAACAAACAAGTTATGCAGGTTGCAGCGGTCCTGTGGATGTGTTTCTTTATGAGAAATTTTGACTTACCCCCCACTTGCATTACCCATATTAAAGGTGCACCCCACAGTTTTGCATTAATGAAGAAATACCCCTATTTTTGACGGAAACCGTCAAAAAATTGAATTATGGACGAAAATGCCCTTGGATTCTTCCTTCCTCTTTGTTTTTTCTTCCCCCTCCCTCCCCGGCCACCCCCCCCTCCCCGCCACCCCGCTCTCCCCCCTCCCAGCCACCGCCACCGCCACCGCCATCGCTACCCCCCCCCCCGCTCCCCACCTCCGGCGGGCGGCGGCAACAGCAGCGATAGCGGCGGCGGCGGCGGCAACAGCGGCGGTGGCAGCAGTTGCAGCGGCGGCGGCAGGAGCGACGGCGGCGGCGGCAGAGGCAGGGAGGGGGAGGGGAGCGGAGGCGATGGCGGGGAGGGGGGGAGCGGTGGCCGGGGGGGGAGGGGGAAGAAAAAACAAAGAAGAAGGAAGAACCCAAGGGCATTTTCGTCCAAAATTCAATTTTTTGACGGTTTTCGTCCAAAATGGGGGTATTTCTTCATTAATGCAAAACTGTGGGGTGCACCCTTAATATGGGTAATGCAAGTGGGGGGTAAGTCAAAATTTCTCTTTCTTTATTTGAGTTAGCTGGGGAGTCACGATATATTGCCAGGTATCACTAATGACTTGCAAATGACCTAAATTTATTCATTAGGGTACTGAATGAAAAGTATGTCAGTAAGTAACAAAATTGGTTCAATTTTCATGTATGCGGCTCAATTTGACGAGTACTCGATGAGCCATATATCAATGGAGCTTAGTGTTTCTTGAAATCATTTAGGATTTTTTTTGTATATTTGAGAAATTAAAAATAACCCCTTATTAGGAATTAATTAGGACCGCTGTGAGCTAGTACTCACGATGGCCTTAATTAAATCTTTACCCTTGATTAAGTCTTCTATATTGACGAGATCTCGTATAAGTAAATTATGACCCTACACGTCTTTATGGTTGGGGGGTTCGAACCCTGTTGGTTTTGCTTGGTGTCCATGCTGATTTCCACATGATCTACAAGCGCTGGACAATAATTTTATTGACATAAGTATTAATCTAGATATCTTCATCGACTTCCACTCCACTCTCCCACGTCCAAGCTCATAAAGTGGAAGTGGAGAATGCCAAAATTCAAACCACGAAAAATGCGGTTATACACATTTATATCAACTAAATTTTTACTCCAAATATATCTTAATAAACAAGTTTCTATTAATTTTGATCATGGCTAATTGGTTAGGAGTAAGAGCATCCACAATGGAGACACTCCAAACACGTAGTCCAAATTATTAAAAATTGTGTAAATTATTACTTTTGGAGTGTCTTCTTGATATTGTCACACAATGGTACACTCCAAATAAATACTCTAAATTAACATCTTCCATCATTTTTCTTTTATTTGTTCTTCCATGTTTGGTAAGATTTTTTCTCCCTATTTTTTTTCTTTATTTTCTTTCCTTATTTGGTAAAATTGGTTAATGTTGGTGGGCCAAAAAATTAATGTAGTGAAGTTAGCACATGCTCCAAATCTGGTGTGTCTCTTAGCTTTCTATCAATTTTTAAGTTTGGACAAGTGCCCACTGTAGCCTTCAAGTGCTGCAAAATTTGGCTACAGTCAAAATGTAGCACTTAAAATCTCTTCCACTGTAGCCTTCAAGTGCTCCAAAATCAAGAAAAATCAAAATAATTTTCCAATAAAATATCCAATTACTAATATTTCCCAAAAACATGTGTAGATGATTTATTTAATAAAAAATGTTTCATTGTTAAAGAATTATCGTAATATTCTGTTGATAAGCACGAAAGCCTTAAAATATACGAATATCCTGTGGTTGGGAGTATGTTGAATTGTTTCATTGCTGTTAGTAAGATCTTCATAACTATCATATAATACATTGATGAAAGTAGTCATCACCTCACCTAGGTATAAGCTCGTTTTCATTTTCTTTTCCAATTTTCTCTTCTTGTTTTGCACTAATATAATTGTAAGGTATGGGATTAAAGAATAAGAGGAGAATGCTAGTGCATCCAAAAGCTGCTTGTGACTGTATATTTTTGTAATTTTATATTGAAATTGGGAAAGGTTCATTTAGCATATTCATAAACCATTAACACTCTCTTCTTCACATGCATTTATTTATTGTAAAGTCATGACAATTTCTTTAAGGAAAAACTCATTAAAACAAAATAAAAAAAGAAAAGAAAAGAAAAACCTGTGCCAAATCTCCTTTGCTTCACAGAATCATGGGGTTGGGAAAGTAAAGTAATTACTTTCCTACGTTTGGATGCCAAAGGAATTAAAGAGGAAAGGAAAGTGATTCTCAATGGAAGAAAAATTATGGGAGGAAAATGATTCCATATATCCAAGCAAAGAATCACTTTCCCACTTTAAAATATTCGCTTTCTTTTCCAAATTCCTTGACATTTTCAAACATCAAAATGAAAAACCAATGGAAATTGTAATTTCCCAAAGGAAAGGAAACGCCAAGGAATTGTTTTCCCTTCCATTCATTTCCACGAACCAAACAATGATGGATTGGGTGAAGAGAGTTGAGTGAGGAAAAAAATTAATTATGTTTGGTTTGAGGATGTGGGTTTAAGAGGAAAAGTCATAGAGGGTTAAGTGAGGGTTTGTTCAGCCTTCTTTCACATATTTTTTCAACTGCCAAATAGGAGGGTTAACAAGGGGAAGTGAGGGTTTTGTTTAGCCTTTTAATTTTATGCCATATGTAATAAGAGTATTTTGATAACTATTGTATTTTTTTATTAATGATATTTTGGTAACTTTTATAACCCAAATCGGAGGGTTAACCGGCGGTATACCGCTGACACTGATACCGGTATTCCAAAGTTTATGACACGCTCAAATCGAGCTACCTTTGTGGCCTTCGACTTTCCGAGCTTCTTCGACACACAGATGAGGCTCGTCCTACTCCGGAGTCTTCTCCACATAGGTTGAGAACCCCACCCAACACTAGCTTATTTTTCCCCCTCAATCAAAGCAGAGGCTTAATGTTGAGGTTTAACCTTTTTGTATGCCGAGACCACATCAATATTCAAACTTACCATAAAGAGGTTAATATTCATGTTCCTTGTTTAAGCAACTAGAAGAAAATAATAATGACATGAAGCATACAAGTTCACTGGTTCTGTAAAGTCTCAGTGGACTTCCAAACTACAATATTTCATGCCTATATACATTGTCTTTTCGCTTTGATGGTTAAGAAAAACATTACATATTTCTCTTGGTAAGGGCGAGAATGGTGGATACCATCAACTCACAATCAATTGGTTTGGTGAGATATGCATCCATCCCTACTTTTAAGCATTTTGCCTCGTCGGATGACATCGCATGGGCTGTCACTGCAACAATTGGAATATGTGAACTAGTTCCTGCTTCGAGTTTTCGTATCGCTTTTGTTGCTTCATAACCATCCAGCATTGGCATCTGTTCAGAAAGTAGAAGAATTATACATTTTGATCAGATATACTTCTTAGTATAATGTGAAGGATATATAATCTTAAATTTGACAATGGACTCATAGCCTTGAAAGGCAGTACAACTCATGACTTTTCTTTGTTAACATAGTAGAACATACTTAAGAGCATCCTTATGCTGTTTCGATATAATTTTATATTGAACCCTCTGCACATTAAATGAAAACCTTCTAAACACATTGATTTCAATATAGTTTTATATTACAAATAGGGAGAGCAAATCTGCTGTCTAATTTAATCATGTCCATTTCTGTCCCCCTACATATTACATGTGGGCCAAGATATCTCTTGTACATTACTCCGCTATGCTTCTTTATGCATGTGGGATTTTTTTTCCTCTTATTCCATTGTTATGTGGTGCCAGATTTAGGGGCAAGGGTACATCAGATTTGACTCACTTGACTCACTGTATTCATTCAGGAAGAGGAGGAACGAAGTCACTCAACAAAAGGAAAGGGATAGGTACTTAATGACATGGGGAAATGGAACTCGTTGCTGATATTAAAGCGGCACGGGCACCCTCTCGAGAAATCTTGGACACGTCTTCAGTCGACAACTTGGCATGTATTTCTTATCCATCCACAAGATCTCTTATTTACCATCATCCTTTTCCTATTTATCGTCATGGATTTCATAATGGAGCCACGTGCTTATTGTTCTTCAGTACATAATTATTACTCGTTGGCGATGATTACTGGATTCTTATGATGCAGCCCCTTGCCCAATACTCTCCCAAGAGCAGGGGGCATACACAATAGGAATAATTTTCTCTTCAACCAGCTCTATCAAAACCATCATCACAAGAGCCTTGAAGTGGTGTCATGTCTCCCTTACCATCGTGGAATCGATTTCCTCTAGGTAGGTTAAACTATAGAAGCGCCTCTATAGCACGGGTGCACAAAACCCAATGTATAGTCAAATATCAGCGTACAAACTTACAGTATTTCAGCCTTACGCGTTCTCTGAGCCTTACAGTGACTACATATCATTGTTTCAATCTCGGCCTTACATTACTCTCTAGGACTTATAGCTCACTGCATCGCAGGTTCACATGAGGAGCCTATTTCAGCTTTGTTTCACTCAACTGTAGCATTATTACAAGGAGCCTATCTCAGCCTTGATCATTCTCTCAGCTTTATATGCTCACTCCGCCGTAGCTTCACTATGAGGAGCCTATTTTGGTCTTGCATCACTGGCTCAACCATAAAATTATTACAAGGAGCCTAATTTCGGTCTTACATTTCTCTTTTGGTCTTACGTGCTCACTCTATTGTTGTAGCTACGCTACAAGGGACATCTTTTGGCGTTGCACTTCCATCACTAGCTCAATTGTAGCATTGTTACTAGGAGCTTATCTCGGCCTTATATCATTCTCTCACCCTTACATAGCTAATCATGTTGTTGCTTCATTGCAAGGAGTGTATCTTAATCTTGCATCACTCCCTCTAACATGCATTATTTTTAATCTTCATTTTGTTGCGACTATAAGGGTCTGAACGAAAAATACTAATTATACCAGATTGACGGTATACTATACTCGACACATAATTAATCCAAGGTATTGATGTATAGAAGAAACAAGTTATGCAGGTTGCAATGGTCCTGTCGACGTGTATCCCTATTTGAGTTAGTTGGGGAGTCATGACATATTGCCAGGTATCACTAATGACTTGCAAATGACCTATATTTATTCATTAGGGGTACTGAATGAATTAAGTATGTCAGCAAGTAACAAAATTGGTTAAATTGTCATGTATGCGGCTCAATTTGATGAGTACTCGATGAGTCATATATCAATGGAGCTTAGTGTTTCTTGGAATCATTTAGGAATTTTGTGTATATTTGAGAAATTAAACATAACCCCTTATTAGGAATTAATTAGGATAGTTGTGAGCTTGTACTCATGGTGGCCTTAATTAAACCTTTACCCTTGATTAAGTCTTCTATATTGACGAGATCTCGTATAAGTAAATTATGACCCTAGCTCTAAGACTCAAACCATTTATCTAGTTTTTCCTTGAGAGGAAAAAGTAGGTTTACTTTTTTCTTAAGTGAGAAACCAAGGAGGAGACTATGGAGATTCAAAGAAGGTGAAGCTCGGGTGTGGATGCTTCAAGACACCTTATCCTTGGTGTTCTCGGAGCGACATCCAGATCCATACAGTGATTGGAGGTGAAATCTTCTTTTTCTTCATGGGTGATCCAAGAGTTGGATCTAAAATCAAGGGGTTGCATTCAAGAAGAGATCGATAGTTGTGATGTTTCTTCCGTTGTGCTTGAGGATCGCCATCAGATTCAAACTTTTATATGTCTATCCTATTCTCTTCCAAGAGAATATGAATCATCTTCTATCTGTTGTTTCTCTTGTATACGTATGAAGATCTCTCATCTGAGTTTATATAGTAGAGGATAGAGAAATGACTCCACCAAATCCCATCTATCCATTCCTTCTATATAATTCTATTGTTTATATGGAGATCTTTCATTTGAAGATATATAGTAGAGGAATAGAGATATGACTCCAACAAATCCTCATCTATCCATATAACCAATAGAAGAAACCATCCCTTATCCCCAAACACACAACTCAGTACATATGCTTATCCTCAACCAACCATATAGGAAAAGTCAACTCTAGACCTGGTAGGACCTACAAGGGTGGCCAACTGGTGCGGATACACTTGGAGTAGCTAATGAACCCGATTCGGGCTGGGTATAATTCCCACATGCATGAGTGATGATTGTCATTTATTCTTAATTTCTTGTTCACTATTTATGCCTAGATATCTAACTTTAACACTTGAAATCTCCTTTTTTTTAATAGGTATCACATTATTGGTTCCTCTCAACTTGAAGTCATCTTTCATCTCGAACACTGATCAAGGCGAAGATACTTGCTATGCCTACTAGCATAGTTTGCATTATCGGCCGATACCTATCCTATATGGCCGATACCGATACGGTTTGGCATGTCGCGATCCGATACCGAACGATACCCGATACTGACCAATACCGGCACTGGGGGTGTCTTTTTCGATCAATTCTACGAAGAAAATTGAACAAAAAAGACCAATCAACAAGGGTGTAAAAGAATAGTAAGATTGTAAAAGCATGTATAAGAAGAAAAGTTATTTATCGTATATATACCAATCAACAATGGTGACTACTATTTCGTTCAATTTCAAAACTACTAATAAACAATACTTAAAATTATGCCTAAATGTATAAGATACATTTTCTAAAATGTAATAATTTATTAATAATTATTTGCTTTCCGATACGAAAAATCCGATACTCTGATCCGAAACCGCCGACCACGATACGAAAAATACCGATACTGCGAACCTTGCTTACTAGGCTTTTGTTATGTGGGTGTACATGCAGAAGCTATTGTGTTGTGTCAAATATTCTCTCTGTGTGCACCGTGTCAAATATCCAATTACTTAAAAGTGATTGGGTTAATCTTTTAGTTCCATATGACAAAGCTTATAATTTTTGTAATTAAGACGTTGGATATGGATTATCAATATTCAATAGTTAGTTAATTTCGTTACTATGTTACTGTTAGAGAAGCAGTGATCATAGGTCTACCTGATTTGATCCACATCCCCTGTCATTTAAGTAGTGTTTCTCGACATTCTTGTTTAAAAGTCACTAGAAGCATGAAACTCACTGATCTGTATGAATTATTGAAGAACTGACTTAACTATAAGCTAGCTATCATAAATTATGATGCATAAAATGGAGTGCTGAGAGATTGTTTAAACTTATAAGGCTTGACTTATCAGATTGGTGCTTACCTGACAATCCATTAGAATCAGATCGAATGGCAGATCTACTTTTAGCTGTTCCATTGCTGTGGTTTTGACATTTTGCCCAAAGGAAGACCGTCTTCTACCCTCCTCTGGACCGATAGCACATTCCAAAGCGTTTACTGCCTGCATGCCGTCACCTACAGCCATGACAGTAGCTCCCACTTTTTCCAGCATCATTGTTGCAACCCGTTGAAGTATCGGGTTATCTTCGGCAAGTAGTATATACAAGCCTTCAAGAGTCTTTTGGTGAGGAGCCTTCTTACTTGAAAGGTAGCGATCATCTTTAAAAATGTTGTACTGCTCATGTCGGTTGCTACTTCTATCAATAAGCTCTGTCACCTTCTGTGTGTTGTGCCGTCCTTTCACTAGTTCTGCTTGTTGGATGCCTGCTGCTGATTGAGTTCTCTTTTCTGTCATCTTCCGTCTTGACTCATCCATGTTAAACAAAGTGGAGTTAGAATGATATTGATCATCTTGCTTTGACCTGCACATCTGATTTTTCTGAGTGACGGCATTTTTAAATTTCCCTGTGAAACTAACAGCTGGACAAGGCTCCAATTCATGTAATTTCTCTGCTTTTGCAGTTATCATATTTTGTTTCTCGTCTTTCTCCTTCTCATTGCCTGTTGAATCCTCCATCCTATTGATTGCATGGTTGCCAAAATTGGCAAACTTTTTCAGTTCATCTGGCATTGTTTCTTCTACAGGCAAACTATTGGGGTTTTGGAGGCTGTTATCCAGGAGGACTTCATGGGAAGACTCTTTTACTGAATCAAATGTCTGGTCACAAGGATGGTGAGATATTGCAATGAATTCTTCTGTTTCTTCTAGGAGATGAGAGGCATTATTTCTCAGATCCACATTTTCTTCAATATCTGAAGACTCGTGGGAGCTGACAGCTTCAAAATGAATGGGATCTATCTCATGGCACTCATGCAAGCTGTCAGGTATGTTTGCAGATCGTGCACTTTCACATCTTTGATTCTCCAAACTTTTCTCTTTTATGACAGAATCTAAAATATGTATCATTTTTGTCTTGTATAGCGGTTTGTTAATCATTAAAAACTGGCTTCTTCGTCGTAGCTCCATCTTAATGTCATTGGACGTGTCATGACTTAGAACCCATGCAAATTTTGCTTCTTTATGGTACTGATCTAGAAAAATCAGTTGTTCTTTCCATATGTTTGTACTCTGGTCCAATAAATTGGTGTCAACTACAATGACTACGTTGGAATTGTTCAGGTTTGGAACTTCAGTTTGTTTGGGGACAACTCTCATCCTATTCAATATCAAAGGTTCACTTGTTGAACCCTCGTCAAGGCCAACCTCAAGAATTCCATTTCCCTTAAAAACTTGCTGAAGGGTTTGTGCGAGTCCATTCCAGTCAGATGTTTCCCAAGTGAACACTCCATTTCTTCTTAGCCATTGACATGCGATTAATCTGCCTGTGCTGCCTTTTACTGCAAGTAATACCTGCATGTGCATTTTCAGGAGTTACCACCTCAGTCTTCACCGTGTATGCGTAATTCAAAAAAAAAAAAAACTTGTGTCCAATAGCTTATTTCTAAAGAATAAATTGGGGATTTTTTTTCTTTCTTTTTGTTGCTTCATTGTCAGTACACTACCTGCAGAGAACTCAGAATGTGCACTTCATGCTCGTTATCAAATGTAGAGAAGAAGTAGGTTGATATGCTAATGTGCATATCCATCTTATTTTATGTTTTATTGCTAAAGCATGAAGGTTACTCATGTGACCAATGCTGATAATATGTTTTTTTTGTGAAGCAATCATTCAGTTTACTAGGAAGCAATTATTATCTAGTAATTCACCCATTCTGTTTCATCTTAATTCATAACCGTCCGAACCTATGCATTTACACATCCTGTTCCACTTTAGTTTCATAACCCTATTCAAACCTATGAATATTGGTGGTCTAATAGTAATATGTTTTTCTGTTCTGTTTACTGTTACAGATAGCTCCTAGCATTCATGAGAAATGCTGGTTAAAAACTAGGTAAGTAATAAGTTCACACGTCAATTGATTTATTCAATTGCTAACTTAAAAAAACTGTTCTTTGAGTTGTTTCATGCTGCTTTTCACAGTATAAAATGCTCATACCTTGTTACTATTCTACTAGATCTCTTGAGAAGTTATGGACAAAAATTTCCGTGCTTACTTTTCTGAAATCTTCCATCCTTTGGGACATGTTGGAAATAAGGGACCAGATTCTGTTCCCGCAAAACTGGAATTTTGGTGGTCTGAATCTTGAGTCAGCACTCAGCACCAATTTTTGGTGTGTTTTAGGATTAGTATCCTATGGTTTATAGGTTATTTGAGTCAAATATTTAAGATTTAGTCAAAATTCAGTGTCCAATCTTTATTTGATCATGTTTACTATTTGAGTCTTATCTTTGTAGAGTGCGTCGAGAATCTACTTTACCACCTTAACTCTTCCTTTGTATACTTGAGTTTATCGTTGTATTCTTGACTTGTTATAAATAAGGAGAAACTCTCCTATGGAGAGCATGCTGGTTTTCTCCAGAGGAGTTCTCTCTCTACAAATTTAGTAGTACCTGCCATTTCTTATTCTCCTCTATATATATAGAAAACAACATGGGATCAGGTCTTGGTATCATAAAAAACAAGAAACACAACTGAACATCCCTCTCTCCTCGAACACCATGGAAGTCAAACTTTGGTCTTGAAAATGTGGTGCGAAAAAAGTCCACTGTCTCATCCCACTTTCCTTTTTCAACTCAAGGAGCAAGCGAGGAAAATGATGATCTCAACCTTGGTGTCTTAATTTTTACCCAACTCTGGTGAAAGATTCAAATATTCTTGGTGTTTATTCTTACATGATATGTCACTTATGTTTGGGGAAAACTATACTTTTGGTCCCTGAATATTTGCAAAACTTAAGTTTTAGTCACTCCCTATATATATTTTTGGTCGTTGAGTGACTAAAACTTAAGTTTTGCAAACATTCAGTGACCAAAAGTATAGTTTTCCCTGTAATGTTTGCATTACTAAGGTTTTTCCGGAAGTACCTCATTAGTAAATGATACATAACAAGCAACTTTTTATAAAGGAGAATTAATAGACTCACCATCAAACGATGTTTGCCAAATTCTGCTTGGAAGTGCTTTCTATTTCCATCCTCGGGCATTCCAAGGACCAACTTTAGTTGCATTAAGGTCCCTGGACCATCCTTCTTAACAACTTTTATCTCTCCATCCATCTTGTTAACCTAGGCACATTTACAATTGCAAACTGTTACTATCTAAATTGCGAAGCTGTGCTAATGATACAGATTGAAGCTAACAACAAAATATCTGATTGTTTACTAACTTGCATGGTAGAAAAGTTTCAAAGCATGTATAAACATAGAAAGTCGTTAATCTCTGCAAGAGATTATTCATACTATTAAAGTTTTGTAATATTCCTCTAGGATTCTGAATGTCAAGCTTGCCCATAGTTGAAAGCCAGTTAATTGTTTCTTGCAACTTTATAAATGAAAAAAGTGAATTGGATATTTTGCAAAAGTATTAGTTTAGACATTATGTTTTTTCCCCACATTCAACTCCTATCTCTACACTCACCTCATTTCTTTCTCAACCGTCACTCTCTCTATTCCTCTCTCATCTGTCTCTCACTGTCTTCCTCCCTCTCTTTCACTTCTCTTTGTCTTCTAAACATTCTTCCATTTCTCTTCTTTGCTTTTAGAATTCATTTCTTCTCATCTCTCTTTTGTTATCTTTTCTAAGAAAGGCATTTTTTGTAACACTTAATTAGATTATTTTACTATTAGAACTAATTTTGGGCAGTTTTAAACATTTACCATTGTTCTTTTTCTAATAGAAGTTTTCTAATATTAATTAAGGAATTAATATGCAAACACAACTTAAACTGATAGTAAACTAGAATAACTAAATTATGAAGTGTATTACAATTGACACCACCTCCAATTTTCCACTAAGGCACTCATTTTTTTAATCTTGTATTTCAATACTTTACTACTTATTATAAGCATGTTCATTTCGACTATAAACATTTTTTTGACTAGTTTGTTAGTTAGACATTCTTACATGTAACCGTAGTTTATCTAATAGTTGTAAAAGAATAATCCTCTATCTTCAATGCCTACATCCTTTTGAACCTCAACCGTATCTGTCACCATAGATTTGTTCTTTCAACTTTAAGGTTATCTTTGATCTCGTACTTTCCGCTTCAACCATCCAACTTCTTCATTATTAAATATATCCTTTTAACTTCTTCAATATGATGAACAATGATCCTAATTTACAAAGACTTATCACTTTGATATCTCTCTTGGCCATCCTTCTCAACTTCTTCTATTGTACTAAAGAAACCCTTTTCAACTTCTTCACCATGGTGAACGAATGATCCTAAATAGCAACGACTATCAATTTGATCTCTCTTGGTCATCAATATGATTTACCCCTTCCCTTTTTTCTCTTGAGCGTCTCTTTTGGTTTTACCAATTCTGAATCCTCTAGATTCTATAGCTTCTCTTCATGTTTCTATTTTATAAGCTAACTTTTTTATACTTTCATCAACTAGCATAGTATTATCGGCAAACAACATAAACCGTGGAAAATCTTGCTTCATGTGCATATTAAGTTCATTTATAACTAGTGCAATTTATAGGGGTTTATTGCTGATCTTTGTTGTAAATTTTGGTTTCCAAGTTATTTTATTTCAGAGTTTGAAGTCGGCAAGCTCTTCGGATCAAAGCTTGTGGTTGTTGAAGTCGGCAAGCCTTTCGGATCAAAGCTTGTGGTAGTAAAAAGTTGGTGAGCACTTCGGATCGAAACTCGTGGTGTAAGCTATTACTCAAATTTGGATTAATATCGAGCAAAAGTTCTCGGGACTGGACTAGTCCTCCACGAGGGAAATCAATATATACATCACGGTGTTTACGTTTGTGACTTCTTACTATGTTTACTTTCCATACTTGTTATTATTTTAGTTGGTAACTAGCCTTAGTTTTATTGAATAAATTGTGACACACACTCTATTCACCCCCCTCTAGAGTTGCTTAAGTTGCCTTCAATTGGAAGTCAACCTTCATTAGAGAATTGCTGCTCAAGTATACAATTATAATGACTCTTTAGTCTGGAAACCAATACTAAACTATGCTATCCTAAAATTCTAATATTATCCTTATAATCATTTTTTGTATTTGGTTGTCATAGTTCATAAGATAAAAATTCATCTTTGGAGTTGTTTTAGAAAACTAGCGATGTTTCTACATGAGAAGTGATTACGTCACCATCCTTGTCATCTGCATGAAACTTCGACGAAATTTCATTAAATATTTGCATACTTGGTAAGTTAGACTAATCAAATAAGTTCAAACAATGGGAAAGTATAACTGACCAAATTTCGCACAATGCATAGTCCAAGACCAGTTCCTCCGTGCCTGCAAATAGTCGTACTATCTTTTAGTGTGCCCATGGAGTTCTCATATTCTATTTGTCATAAGTTGATACTTATTATTAGTATGAATAGTAATCATGTTTAAACTCAGTCATCATGGTATATCTCTGGTATATAAAGCATCCCAGTACTTCAAAGCTCCCCAGTAATGAAGTGTCTGGGGAGGGTTGAAGCATACATAGCTTTACCCCCTTATATGGAGAGGTTAATCCCGTGTCTTGATTCCACGTGTATAGGCTGCAAACCGTGCTTACAATCATTGCTCAAAGCGATGCCCGATTTGGCTAAGAAATGCTAGTTACTACCTAATATATATTAGATAAACAAGTTGATGAAACGTAAGTTGGTTACTCTTCTTACTTTCTTGTTGTTGATGGATCAGCTTGCTCAAAGCTTTCAAAAACCGATTCCCATTTGCTTGGATCAATTCCTGTGAGTGTTAAAACCTTAATAACTGTAATGAAGTAATTATAGATCATACAAAACTTAAAAGACCCAGAATGCAGCTTACCATATCCTGTATCTTCTACTTCAAAGCAAAGAGTGATCCTGTCATTTTTCTTGCAATCTGTCTCTGTACTGCTCTCGTCTTGCTTGAATTTTCTTTTCGGTGTACTTTGTGATATCTTTTGAATATTGGCCAACTCGGGCATGCTCGAACCTTTGAAACTTTCACACCATGCACGCAAGATAATGTGGCCCTCTGAAAGACATTACTAGTAAGAGAGGATTAAAAACTTTGTGGAGCCGGAAGGAAATTGCCTAACCTATTCTGGAAGTAAAAAAGAGAGAGGAAAGATTCCATCGTTTTGTTACTTAATTTGAGTTTTTACTGTTTTTTTTCGTGTCACACCATTCTGCACGCATGCTTAGTGATGTTTGATACCCTCTTTCAAGCAAATGAACTAGTGATAGTTGGACCTCACTGTTTGTTTGAATTTATTGTCTAATCTTGAACAGATGTAAATGGTTTTTTTCCAGATTGATAAACCATGGATAGTTTTTAGATTAGCATATTAGTTCTAGTTTGTGAGACAGTAGTAGAGTTGTTTCTCACTGTAGCTCTTTGTCATGCTAGCCTAGTGTTCATGGAGGTAGACTTTGGTAGGAAAGTTTCTTTCTTCATGACACTATATATTTGAGATTGGTTGCTTAACTGAGTTTTTCGTCTTCCTGAGGGATAGATGTCTGACCATTTTCACAAGTACAAGTCTATCTCTATTTACTGTCTAACCTCAATATTTCATATAAAAGAACAAGGTTCGTAGAAGTTTATTATTTTTATTCTCATAATTCTCCCAAACAATGACAATTAAATTTCTGCAAGTAATCTAGGATTATGTTGAAAGCTTACTAGAAATTGTTTATTTCTTTGTTCTGGGATTTGCTTCTTTACATAAAAATAGTGTTGTCATAGGTTGACTCTACCACGGAAGAAATTTAACCTAATGCTCCTGTTCACGCAATAGTTGGTTGTTGCATGATCTCACCAAAAGAAATGTTAGCTTCCAGTTAAACTGCTGTCTACAAAATCCTTTTCTGGTTCTACCTGTACGACTTGCAAGTTGCTTCCCATTGTGAAGCCATGTTCCATTTCAAATCTTATCTTAGTTATCTCGATATTCTATATTCCATCCATTAGATGTTCTCAGTTGGAATTCTTTCCATTTTGGCTCTTGGATTCTTTTGCTACAGAAACGGTGATCATATAGCAAATCTTTCGTCTTTTCTAGTTAAGGGAGACTTGACCTACTGCTCCTTACTTATGCCATTTCATGTGCTTAAAGAGAGGGCATGTCTACCTAGTCACTAACTGTTGTTTGAGTTTCTCTCGTCAGGCCACTTTTTTGCTCATGAAAGAAACTGCACTGGCAAGAGTCAGCTCCAACCTAGAGGGTTGACAGACAACATGTCATAAAAAATACTCAATTCTTCGTGGAGATTTCTTGAGGGAGTTTAGCTCCATAGCTAACCCCATCATGATGCTATAATGTCACGGACTTAGTGTTTTTGCTAGCACTTCGTCCCGTGGGGCGCATTATCTTCCTTCTCGAAGACTCGTGCAAGCCTTCCCAACACGACTTAGCTAGATCGCTAAGGAAATTAAGAAGAGTGGAGCAAAGATGGGACTCGTAAGAATTTCTTTATTGCTTGGAGAATGCTTACAAGTTTTAGGTGGTGAGGAACAAATGAGGCCTCCCCCTTATTTATAATGGCTCATAGAGCTTTACATAGAAACTTCTGGAAGGAATATTCCAGAGATTATTCTTCCTACATAACTGGAACGACATATTCCAGGATTATTCCCTAAGAACATAAAAGAAAACTTTATGGGCCATTCAGAAGGATTTTGGGCCATCTAGAATGATCTTGGACCTTCCGGAGAGATCCACTATCTTCTAGAGAATCCCGCCATCTTCTAGAATGTTCTGAAAGCTTCCTGTATAACCTTGGTCCGTGGAAAGGTTATACAACTTGACCTTGGACGGGACGCAACATTTGGGACGTTACATTCTCCCCCACCTAAGGCGTTGACACCCTCGTCAACCATACTCGCTGAGAAACGCCTGGATCTCGGATTCGAACTGATCCAGCGTATCAACACGTTCCCAGCTAGACTCGCCATAAGACATGTCCTTCCATTGGATGAGGTACTCCACATACGGGGACACACCTCGCAGACGAATGGTCCTCTTATCCAGCACGGCTTCCACTTCCTTGTCGAAGGACGTCGTCATGGTCGCTGTGGGTCGCTTCGGAACTCCTCGCTGGGATCCTCCAAGTCTTCATAGTACGGCTTTAGGCAACTGGCATGGAAGACTGGATGAATCTTCAGCTTGGCAGTGAGTTCGAGCTTGTAGGCCACCTTGCCTACCTTTTTTAGCACGGGAAAGAGGCCTTCGTACTTTCGAATCAGTCCTTTGTGCACTTTCCGGAACACCTTGAACTGTTGCGGTTGTAGCTTCACCAACAACATGTCCCCTTCCTTGTACTCAACTGGCCTTCGCCTCGCATCGACCCACTTCTTCATCTTCCTTGCGGCCTTCTCCAGAAATGCCTTAGCAATGTCCGCCTTTGTCTTGAAATCTGAAGTGAACAGGTTGGCTGCGGGACTTCTACTCGAGGATGTCGCACTCAGCGTGTGCGGGACAAGTGGCTGGCGACCCATCACCAACTCGAATGGGCTACTATGCGATGACTCACTCCGTTGAAGGTTATAGTAGAACTGAGCGACGTCGAGGTGATGCACCCAATCCCTCTGGTTGGCACTCACAAAGTGCTGCAAGTACTCCTCGAGTAGCGAATTGACCCGCTCGGTCTGTCCGTCTGCGGGTAGAAGCTGGTCGAGAAGTGCAAATCCGTCCCGAGGATTTTGAACACTTATGTCCAAAACTTTCCTGTGAAGCGAAAATCTCGGTCGCTAACAATGTTCACCGGGATGCCCCAAAACTTTACCACGTGGCTGATAAACAGTCGCGCGGCCTCCTCTGCCGTGCAATATGTCGAAACAGCAATGAAGGTCGCGTGCTTGGAGAATCGGTCCACCACCACGAGAATGGACCCAAGCGTCCCCACTTTCGACAGTACGGAGATAAAGTCCAACGAAATGCTCTCCCACGACCGGCTCGGCACGGGAAGAGGCTCCAGCAGCCCCCGGGCTTCTGATGGTCCACCTTGTCTTGCTGGCACACAAGACAGGTACGCACATAGTCCTCCACATCCTCGCGCATGTGAGGCCAGTAGTAGGCGGCCTCCAGCAGCACCAAGGTTTGCTTCTGCCCCGATGTCCAGCCCACTTCGTATCATGGCACTCCTTGAGCAGCTGTCTTCTCAAGCCACTCCACTTGGGTACGATCACCCTGTCGCCCTTGGTATAGAGAAGCCCGTTTTTCAGCCAGAACCTTCTGGTTTTGCCCTCCTTGACAAGCTTCACTATAGCCTGTGTAAGCGGGTCCTCCATGATACCCACTCGAACACGGTGCAGAACGTCCCCCTTAAGCAAACACACTGATTCGAGCTCGGCCTTCCTGCTGAGCGCATCGGCCACTTGATTTTCCTTGCCGGGTTTGTACCGCAACTCCATGTCGAACTTGGCTAAAAAATTTTGCCATCTCGCCTGCTTCGGAAACAGCTTCTTCTGGGACTGGAAGTAGCTCATGGCAACATTATCCGTCATGACCACGAACTTAGTGCCGAGAAGGTAGTGCCGCCATGTCCTCAAGCTGTACACAACCGCGGTCATCTCCTTCTCTTGCACCATGTAGCGTTTCTCAGTATTATTCAACTTGCGGCTCTCGAATGCGATGTGGTGCCCTTCCTGTACCAACACCCCACCGATGGCGAAGTCGAATGCGTCCGTATGCACTTCGAACGCCTTGGAGTAGTCCGGCAGAGATAAGACCGACTCCTCCGTCACAGTCCGCTTCAGTGCCTCGAATGCCTCTTCACATAGGGGCGTCTAGCTCCACGTCCGATCCTTCCACAGCAGATCGGTCAGAGGCGTTGCGATGATGGAATATCCTCGGATGAACCGCCGGTAGTAGTTCGCCAGGCCAAGGAAGGATCGCAGCTCCGTCGGCATGGTGGGAGCCTCCAACTCCAGTATGGACTGGACTTTTGCGTCGTCCATCCATATCTTGCTATGTCCGATCCAGTGTCCCAAGAACGACACCGCTTCTTGAGCAAATGAGCACTTCTCCTGCTTGACGAAGAGTTCGTTCTCCCTCAGCACTTGGAAGACGGCCTTCAAATGCTCAATGTGCTCCTCCATCATGTTTGAGTATACCACGATGTCGTCGAGATAGACCACGACGAACCAATCCAGGTAGGGATGAAAGAGCTTGTTCATCAAAGTACAAAAAGTCGCAGGAGCATTTGTTAGACCAAAGTGCATAACTAGAAACTCATATGCGCCATACCTCGCGACGCATGCTGTCTTAGCCTCGTCGTCCTACGCAACCCGGACTTGATAATACCCCGAGCGCAGATCAAGTTTGGAGAAGTATCTTGCGCCTCCCAGTTGGTCGAATAGGTCCGCCACCAACGGGATGGTATATTTGTTCTTGACAGTTACCTTGTTTAGTGTACGATAGTCGATATGCAAACGAAGGCTTCCATCCTTCTTCTTCTGAAACAACACCAGTGCGCCATACGGGACCTTCGACGGTCTGATGAAACCTGCATCTAGCAGCTCCTTGAGTTGCCTCTTCAACTCATCTAGCTCGGGCGGGGCTATGCGATATGGAGCCATGGCGGGTGGCTTCGTGCTCGGCTCCAATTCGATGCCATGGTCTACCTCCCTTTGTGGAGGTAGCCTCTTTGGCAACTCCTTCGGCATGACGTCCCCGAACTCCACAAGGACGTCAGCGATCTCAGACGGAAGATTCCCCTGCACGGGCACTTCCTTCGTCTTGAGCACCGCAAGATAAGTCATCTCTCCGTGTCGCATCCCCTTCTTGAGTTGTAAGGCGGAGAGAGCTTTCCCCTTCACAAGCTCGCCTCGTGCAATAGTCACCATGCACGGGGAGCTCTCCTCCATGATCCCGACAACTCCCAGATGTGGCATTGGGATCGCCTTTGCTGAAGTGAGGAAGTCCATCCTAAGGATCATGTTGAAGTCGTCCAATGGTGCGGCCGTGAGACTGGTAACACCCATCCAGTCTCCCACTTGGATCTTCATGCCTTTGGCCACCCCCTGCACGGGGCGCGCCTCTGAGTTGACCGCCTTCATCTTGCTTGAGTCTTTTTCAAGCACCAGACCCAAGCGTTGGATCTCCGCGTCCGAGATGAAGTTATGGGTTGCCCCTGTGTCAATCATCGCCCTTGTGTTGTGGCCGTTGATCTTCACATCCACATACATCAGCTCTCGATTCGGGGCTTTGGCCACGACCGTCTTGCTCCTCAAAGTATTCATTAGGCGCAGGGCACACATTTAAGCCCCCTTTCTAGGCTCTTCGTCCTCCTCGTCTTGGACTGCGTTCACCCTTTTGCCTTTGTTGGGGTAGTCTCGTGCGAAGTGATTCCCATCGCACACGAAGCACTCAATCTTTCGCTCCTTCGTAGGCTTCGCAGTCTGCTTGTCCTTCGGCGGGGCTCCCTTTCCGTTGTTCTTCTTGGCTCCCCTACCATTGAACTTGGTGGTGGTCTTTTCTTTGGGCTCGGGGGCATCGCTCCGTCGATACTCCATCAGCTTTTCGGTCGTCGCAACGGATCTGACATGCGTTGCCTCTGCAACTCTTGCGCCGCCCATGGTTGTAGACCCTCCATGAAGAAGAACAAGCGATCTTCTTCGCCCATACTGGAAATGGTAAGCATCAGGCGGGTGAACTCCGCCACATAATCTTTGACGGACCCGGTGTGCTTGAGTTGTCGCAAGCTCCGTCTCGCAACATACTCCACGTTCTCCGGGTAGAACTGAGACTTGATCTCCTTCTTGAGATCCTTCCAAGTCTCGATCGAGCAGAGTCCTTTTTCTATCTCGATGCACCTGCGTCGCCGCCACAACATAGCATCATCAGAAAAATACAGGGACGCCGTGTTTACCTTGTCGGTCTCATCCTCAATGTGAACCGCCTTCAGGTACCGCTCGACATTCCAAATAAAGTTATCTACTTCCTTCGCGTCTCGCACGCTAGTGAAGGATTTGGGTTCTGGATATTTCACTCTCTGTGTTGCCTCCCTCCTCGGAGTCGCACCACCAGCAATGGCCTTCTCGAGGATCGTCGTCTTGGTTTTTAGCTCCTCGCGCAGTTCGACAATCTCCGTCTTAGTAGCCTTTCGTTCCTCCTCGAACTCGGCATGCATCTCGCGGAGTTGCTCCTGGAACTGCGCCATAGCAGTGGAGACGTCGGTCTCCAAACCATGGACGACCTCCTCGTGAGCCATCTGATTTTGCTCCACTTGGAACTCGACGCCCGTCACACCTTTCTGCAACATCTCTATCCGCGACGTCATCTCGCTAAGAGCCCGTTCTACCGATAGTTCCTTGCTCTTGTCCTTCTTCGAGGGCCTCGTCTTCTCCTTAGGCCATGCGGACTGCTCGTCGAGGATTGCTTCGGTCGAAGACATAGGGGCGATCGAATCTTTGCTTTGATACCACTTGTCACGGACTTTGTGTTTTTGCTAGCACTTCGTTCCGTGCGGCGCACTATCTTCCTTCTCGAAGACTCGTGCAAGCCTTCCTAACACGACTTAGCTAGATCGCTAAGAAAATTAAGAAGAGTGGAGCAAAGATGGGGCTCGTAAGAATTTCTTTATTGCTTGGAGAATGCTTACAAGTTTTAGGTGGTGCGGAACAAATGAAGCCTCCCCCTTATTTATAATGGCTCATAGAGTTTTACATGGAAACTTTTGGAAAGAATATTCCAGGGATTATTCTTCCTACCATAACTGGAACGGCATATTCCAGGATTATTCCCTAAGAACATAAAAGAAAACTTTATGGGCCATCCAGAAGGATTTTGGGCCATCTAGAATGATCTTGGGCCTTCCGGAGAGATCCACTATCTTCTAGAGAGTTCCGTCATTTTCTAGAATGTTCTGGAAGCTTCCCGCTTAACCTTGGTCCGTGGAAAGGTTATGCAACTTGGCCTCGGGCGGGGCTCAACATTTGGGACGTTACAATAAGGTCTGAATGATGTTGATGTTCGTATAAAGATTCTTAGTTCTTGTTTGCTTTTCCTATCCTTCTTATTCAATAACCTGGAATCGTGACAAAGAGCTCTGTTATCCATTAGCAGAAGCTTATATATACGTAGTAGCTTGACCTCTGAAAATATAGTTGTCTAATTTTAAATTTAATTTAATTTAATTTTTTGGGAAAAATGTCTAACACTGATTTAAGTATACAGCCAAGTTGTAGCTTTCACATTTCTGTTTCCAATTAGGCAATTGACATTATCTCTTCAACCCTTTTTTGCATTAAAGATTATTTATACCCTAAGCTTCAACTTGATGAATCACAGTTTTACTTCGAATGTGTACTCTGTAATCTGTATACAATATTTCCGAAAAAAAGGTGTAGCATAGACGGATATACAATTCTTGCTTGGCCAAAAATTTCCTTGTTACACTCTAGTTTTCCTTGAGATGTTCACATGCATAATGATATGTTTCTCTTGACATTACAGATAAGTCACCAATAATACAGTTATGCAGGCTATAGCTAAGGAAAAAAAGAAGTACTTACCCATTGTAAACTTTATTGAATTGGTGATGAGATTTGTAAATATCTGAACAACTCTAGCAGAGTCTCCTTTAACTTTTTTTGGCAGGTTATCTACAAGAAGTTAGTAAGACTTATTAGCATGTCATAGGAGGACTTCAATTGAAACAATAGACATATCATATGGAAGATGCACGGTTTAAATCATTCTACTTGTATTATATTATAGAATATTAACTAAATATTTGTTTGCAGGTCATACTGTATTGTAAATAAAAGTGGTCAAGTTCTTTATTACAAACTCTCAGTTTCATTAAGGTATGGAACTTCCACACACAAGCAATTTTTTGTCACCAATTATGTGCAGATGATGATGAGATATTCTTCATAGTTTCATGTTTGCACATGAGCATATTGATATTATAATTCTGTCACTGTATCTTGCGGGACTAGTTTTGTGATTTTGTGAAGCTAAATTGGGCCTATTGACTTTAGTTATCATGTCAGTCATTTGCTAGTCGATTCATCCATATCACATGCTATGCAATTGCATAATTGTGCAAATATTTTTATCATTCACTATTTGCTAATTAGATGTCTTTAAACATGTAGGGGCATTTAATTATATTTAAACTCATTTCTACTTGACTAAGATTTGAACTGGAAGATATTGTAGTTTTTGTATTTGGTCAGTCCTAGTGTGTTGAATCAGATTCTTAAATTCTCACTTGGTATGTTAGTCAATTTTTGCCCCATGTTTTCTAATGGCTGAGCATTTTTAATGGCTTAGCTTGATAACAATTTTTTTATGGAACCTTCAATTTTCGATGTTTTAAAAGCTTATGACATAGTATGCAGAAAAGACTAATTACTAAATAAAGTGTGTTAGAATCCTTTAAATGCAGTCGTTTATACATGGAACTGTCATGTTATTAGTGTCCGATGGAAGTTGCATGCACCAATTAATCAAGATCATTCATCACTGGTTTTCGTGATCAGAATTTCATATAAACAGACAATATGACACGCTGCTGATTGATGATCAATATTCCTTGGCAATTTAGAAGAACAGTACAGTATTAAGGAGCTTTATATAATTAGTGGCTGGCATACCTGAGAGATCTAGTATGATCTCCACATTATGGTTTATGCACTGCACTGAGAACATATCTGCAAGTCCTTCAAGCTCTTGCCCCAAGTCAAATTCAGCTTCTTCAAGTATTAATTTTCCGGATTCAACCTACATGGATATTAAAGGTTAATCTAAAAGCAATAGAAATTGTGAATGGCAGAATGCCAACAAGTTATATTGGCCAACGAGTAGGTGTACAACAAAGGATGACAGATTTTGTACCACAAATTCTAACCAGTCAGTGGTGTTACATGACTTAGTTCTCTTACTTTTGATATAAGTTGCTAAATGCAACTGCAGCAACAACAAACCCCCTAAATCTGTGGGGCTGGCGAGTAGAGACATATATAATTTCTTCTATCAGCTCTACTAATGGCCATCTCCTTGCAGCATTAGCAATTATCATATCCTTTCTAACTTCATGTTTGTAATCTACCCGTAGGCCTAGCAGCTCCTTCAAATAAAATGCTTGTATCTTCCAATACGTGCACATGTTGATCTTTGTGTCATATCCCTATCATACCAAAGTACTTTCCTTTGTGCTCTCCTCGACCGGAGCACCTCTAACTTCCCACAAATATGCTCATTTCTTAACTTTTCTTGTTTTGCTGCTCAATCATCTCAGTACTCTCTTGTCATTTATGCTCAGTTTTGGACATGTTGCAAATGCAATAGTATAAATTTATTTAAATGCTCAAAATATATTTCTTCCTAGAGATATGACCTCTATAATTTTATTTAATCATCAGTAACTTCAATGTTTTGACATATCATTTTTGCTATTTTTAGAATAGTAAATATGCACCATATATATCCCCTGTTGTCCTTGTACAATAGGGACGTTTGATTTCAGATGTATTAATTTTATGCTGTCTATTTATATTTAGCTCACATACATATACAACTCCTTAACCAACTTTTTAGTTTCTATAACCTACAATTTATTTCAAAATAAAATAAAATAAAATCTTGTATAACCTACAAGTTACAGTTTATATCCTTGAAAGTATAAATATCTGCACTTGTTCCTTCTGATAAATCTATCCAATGGCCATGGGGGTGTTATATTAAATATTTTGAAACTCCTCTAATGAAATCCCTATAAACTAATTATATAAAGAAAAAAAATGAAATAATAATATAATCTAAGATATACGATAAGATTTGGCAAATTATGTTCAAATTCACTGACAACCATGAGGACTGCCTCAAATAACCACTGGAATTAGTGGCAGTCTTCTGTGCTGCATGTTGAATCAGTGATGAGTTTGAGTTCTAGAGATCAAATTAAGAGGGGGTGTGTCAGGTAGTTTACAAGTAGGTCGTGGTCGGGAAGGGACCGGTCTTCGTCGTTCCCCTCCTTGTCAGGCTCGATGATGGCAAGTGAGGGCAAAAACCCGGGAGAGGGGGAGGAGAAATAATGGCCAAACCATTCATCTCTTGTTATTATTCTCTCTTTTTAGTGCTTTGAAGTTTTCTCCTTTTTAGTGCTTTGAAGTTTTCTTATTGGATGGAAGGTAACTTCATTATGTTCATTCAGTTGTACGAGCAGAATTGAGAAAATAGTGGAAGGTACATAAAATAACAATGGGAGGGGGTTTCGATAATTTACCTTACTTCCAGTTTTTGAGAAAAGCTCATACAACCAAGAAGAACCCTCCAATTTTTCCTAGATCGTGAAAGAGTCTCTAAACAAAGAGGTAGAAATAATTTTGCTATATGGCGTATTTGTGAAACCCAAAAATTTAATAACCACAATATGGGATGAGAGTTTTATTGGTTTATATTTGAGTAATTGGGTCCTGTATATACATCTGGGCTAACCATTTTGGCAACATGGGTTTAAGTGATGTGCACTTGTGTCGCAGGTAGGGGGTCATGTCCTGGTTGCCCATGTGCCGAGGTGTGATAAATCATATCAGGGCTACCTAGTAAATATGTTCCACTGCTGTCAGACTTGGGCATTCATACGGATTGCAACAAGGACATTACACCTTTGAGTGGGGGTGAGATTTAGTTTACTATTAGATATTGGATGAGAGTTTGATTGATTTATATTTGAGTGCTTAGCTCTCTCATGTATACATCTGATTTAACTATTTTTGGTAAATTGGACAATGCACGGGTCAATTTCATAGCCGAATCGCACTAGCACTCTTTTATATATTTATTTTGACTTTACTTTCATTACAATAGCAATATACTTTTTTTTTCTCGTTCCCATACCTTGTCAATTGTTGGGCCTGAAATCTGAATGGAGTTCCCAAAAGTTGGTTCCCATGTTTTTCTACTCAGTTTCTCTTAAACCTAACTCCCTTCACTACAATTACTTTCCAAACAATATGCATTGTTTGTCACACTGCCATATACGAGGTGATTCGTTGATCATGCATATCAACAAACATATCGTTGGTACTTCTGTTCTTTCCTTCTTTCACCCGCCCATTATATATATATGCCTTTATTTTATTCAAAATTTTGTTTCTAATAAAAATATATGTATCTGTTTCAGTTTTTAAGCCAAACTTTTTGGTTTGATACATTCTATTTGTGGTGCCCCAAAAAAGATTTGTGCCATTTGAGGATATGGTTTGTACATGATTGTTTATCCATTTAGCAGCTTTCCTAATTACTAGCAATGTGCCTCATAATCTTTTGACATGCCTTACATCATCTAGGATTCTTAATTTACAACATAGTGCATCTTGTTTTATGGAAAGAGAGATGGTTACATACTGGACCCATTACATCCAAAATGAAACTGGAAATGAATTCTACTACCATGATGAGAAGATATTTGGAATGTTTTTAGTGTTTCAAAGGCATAATAAGTATGGTTTGTCCTTGCTGCTCACTACATAAATGTCTAATGATTACTTGAAAGGGTATTGTTTATACAATTATCACTAGTGTATGTGTGTCGAATGCTTGCTAAAAGCATGCCCCATAGTTCATGTGTTATTACATGATAAATATGTGGTCTCTTGCTGTTCAATAGTCTGCTGGTTATGATGATAAGTACCAATCATTTTAACTTTCAGTTTGGGAACAATAAAAGCATCACCATTTATTGATTTAAGCTGATATATTGGACTCTTATTCATTTTTGTCATTGAACATGCTACAATATTACATCTGATTTTAGGTTTTAGCGTTACCTTGCTAAGGTCCAAGATATTGTTAAGTAGCCGGAGTAATGCTGTTGAACATTTGCGAATCTGTTGGATCGTGGAAAATTGCTCATTGCTGAGACAGCCATCATATATAAGAATGTCCAACAAACCTATCACTGCAGCCATAGGTGTTCGCAGCTCATGACTGAAACATAAAAGAATAAACCTGAAGTTAATCAGAAGCAGCTAGGGATCAAGCAGACATTCATTTGAATGAATTGCATATTACATGATAATGAAAATATATTTCAATTGGGATTAATATTCAGTTCTGTTGTACCTTTGAAAGTCTCAAATTGAGAATGAGTACACTTCTAGAAAGATGCAAGTAGAACATGTAATGTAGAATTGGTGTGGCAGTGACATTTGTATGCAGCACCAAGAACAACTTAGAGAGAATAGGAAAAATAACGGGAGAAACAATAGGAATAATGCTCGCATCCCAAAGTTTAAATGGATGGACCTTAATGTATACGCAAATGACCTACATTGGATGAAACTACTCCAGTGAAGAGAAACAATAGGAATATGCTCGCATCCCAAAGTTTGTAGCAGTCTACCCATTGGACCCCTTGGGAAAGAAGAGATGAATATAGTGGTAGAACTGGTCATCTTGATTTAGGTCTTAGTCTGCCTTGGTTATACTATATAGAGAATAACATTCAACTGTCTGTTGATGGTATATCTTGAAGGGCTTAAATGAGAATACAACATTCAACTGTTAAGATTGGCTGTTTAACTTGTCAGACTCTACTCTAGGATCCTACATTCCGAACAAGCCCAACAAGAGTATGCAGCTGATAAGTAATTTGATGATCATATTTTGGAATCATGATGGATGATAATGTCTCACATGGATGAAAAAGGTACATGAAGATGCACCAAAATTAATTTATAATCTTAAACAGAGACGTCCCTTCTACATTTTGACATCTTATGTCGAAATTAATAAGGTGAACATTTTTGATGAAACCTGATGAACATATTGATGAAGTATCCTCATCGTTTAGTTAGTATTGGGAAATCTGCAATTCAAAGTAAGAAAGATAAGAGCATAGAGCTCATTGTTCGAGAAATTGGAAATAACTTGCATATTATGAAAAGTACGAGTAGCTGCCCCGAAGATCACTCTGTAGTTTACTTTATAGACAACTAGATAAACTAAAATAAATTGGTAATTAACATCTCAATGGACCTTTGGAGGACATTTGGATCTTTAGTGAAGAAGAGTATCATATATAACGATTTTTCGATTTGAAATATTAAGAAAATCAATATCAAGGTTTTATTGTTATCCATTTGGGTCTTGTTGATGCTTGCTAGATTGTAGTAACTAAAATCATTAACTTCCATTTTTTTTAAATCGAAGTTAATTTATCCACCATAATTTAGAAACTTTAAGATTATGGATAGGTGTTCAGACATCCCTTCTAATCAGGAATCCATTTTTCAAAATTCATCAAATATCACGAAAGATCATGATTTGCTGGTACATCGAAACACACCCTTAGTGTTCCTTTTTTTTCCGCATGAGGATATTGGCTTTAAACTGTGAGAAAAGAAAATATGAATATTTGGCTGTTTGTGCACATTGAAATGCTTACTAACCTCATATTTGCGAGAAATTGACTTTTGTAGCTGCTAGATGCCTCTGCTCGTCTCCTTGCATCTAAATGACTTATTAGCTCTGCTCTTAGTTTCATTGCCCTTGATACACCACTTGTCAATATAAATATGCAAATGCATCCAATAACCAGAATACACATAGAAGCTGATATCAGTATAACCAATGTTGTAAAACCTATTTGATCGACCTTTCCCATTATGTACTTCCTTGGAATAATGATCACACCTACCTGAAGAAAGCTTAACAACCATCAGATATCAGCATACTCAGCTGAAAAAGTTATCTAATATGAAGAGACCAAACAGTCCCGTGGCAAAATACGTAGAACTACAGCAGGCAAGAGTCTCACTGTTTATCTTTGTTTTCTTGTTGGACTGTTGTTTCTGTTCATGTCTTAACAGTTTTCGTAATCATGACATTAAAAAAAAATTAAAAAAAATTCTAATATAATGCAAAGTGACAATCACAAACTTCTTTTGGATTACTTGTATAATGCATGTTGTACATTTTTGCTTAGAATCATGAAGTAATAAAAATTGCAAACCTGAGTGGTGCATAATCACTGTTGTACACTTTACGGGAATCATTATATCGGGTGTTTACATTTTAAATCCTGTTACAGAACTCAGATATTAATTAATATACAAATTCTTTTATGTGCTAATGATTCTGGAGAACTTGACTTAGACGATCCAAAATGCATGGCTTGCTTCTTCCTGTAAATACAAATTTGTGCACACTGAACGATTTATAATTTGTATCCACCCTCCGTTTCAAACGAATGACCTCAGGTGAATTAAGGTGACCATATGTGATTGGGACTAGATACTTAGGATCTTTTATTTATTTAGATTTATGTTATTTTATTTATTTAGACTTATAGACTTCGGATCTAGATATGTTTCTCTTGTTGAACTTTGGATACAGTTTATTTAAAAGAGTTTGAATAGGAATCACAGTATACCTTATCTTTTGTAAGGCCTATATATAGCGCTTAAACATCTTGTTATTTCTGGTTGAATGGTTAATAAATAAAATTGAGACTTTCATGGACAGTTGGATCATGGATGTGACTCCTTGGTGTGGTTCCAAGATATTTACCCATGGTGTGAGATCATCCCATCTTATCGAGTGATTCAGTAAATGTACCTTATGTTCTTTCCTTCTTTATTCACCATCAAACTCATACATTATTCCTATTCAACCTAAAAGTTCCAAATCGATATTCTCAATTTTCCTTTAAGTTCACCCTAATGTCTACAATACCCTTGTCTCGGATTTCGAATGCTTAAGATATTTTTCATCCAAAAATTTGAACCCAGTTTGGTTGTGCAGGCATCCTACATTGTTACTATACCTACACGGATCATGCTCTTATAAGCTCGGCTGTTAACCATAAGCAATCTGATTAAGGTAATCCACACCAAGAACCAAGCATCATTTTATCTTAATTTTTGCAGTTACAATATCAATCCATACCAACAGTCATGTAAACATGCATAGTGGCATCGAACAATAGATTAACATGCGTAGTGGATGAGCATCTCCACATAGAATGTAATTTCATATATATGATCCTCAACATAAATCTTCAATTGTGTTTCATTCCTACCAAGCAATAGTTCTTTGCTTTGACTGGTGGCTCTTGTCCAGAAATACACTAAGGATGCTATTACCCCCACTTGGCACTGGACCAACCTGGTTTTACCTGATCTGGACCTGGATCCAGTTTTGGGCAGGTAGTTTCCATTACCAAAGTAGAGTGGTCCTAAAAAGAGTAGGATTCGGGTCCACCTAAATCCTATAGGACCCAGACTTTGACTCACACCAGATATAGAAAGATTTTAGACAAAATATATGAATTATAAGTTTTTAGTTACTTTTTATATAGTGCAGTGAACCCGGACCCAACCCGAGTTGTATGGCGAACAGGTAGACTACAGTTCTCTGTACAGACGACCTGGTCCCAACCCTTAGCATGTATAGGCAGGGCTTGGGTCCAAAATTTGGATCCATAGGAGTTACTAGTCCGGATCTATTACTACCCGGACCGACACGATAGCAACCCTAACAATGTGTCGAAGATGTTGACTGTTCTACGCTGCACTTAACAATACCTATCTGGTTACTGGTCTTACAGAGCTACAGTTTAGATGATGATAAATATTAGCTTAACCTTAATAACAGATAGCATACATACATTTTTTTGCAGAGGTAATTTTGGTGCGTCACCCAGGGGGAAATGAACGAAACCGGTCAGTTTTATGTCTTCAAGTGCTCATCACTTGGGGCTGTGCTTGTATTCTTAAAACGACTATTGTACCGTTGCTACTACAACCACTTATTATGGTCAGTTTGTGTCTCCAAATGCTGATCCTTTGGGGCAGTGCTTGTATACTTAAAAGGACTATAATCTCGGTGCTAGTACAACCACCTGTTAATTTTGGCCATCTTCTATGGCTATTATATTTACATAACAAACGACAAATATCTAAACCAAAAACAGTACAAACTCATTGAATAACTCCACCACATTGTATAAAAAGATGCATAAGTGAGTAATTAGTAATACAATGTACATCTGTATCAAACACTTATTGCTTGGACATTCTGGAAATCGTGATGTACTCCATCAGTGTAACATAAATACTAGAATATAGAGCCTAGACAGTAATGGACCACCAAAAGTGTATAGATCACATAATAAGTGAGGCTCTATTTGAGTTACTACAATATTGGTCTCTATCATCAACTCATTATCTACTCTACTTAATATAGTTTATCAACATGTCACTTGAAGTAACTATGACAAATTACCTATAGTACAGAGTAGTTCTCATGTAAAATCCATGAGCTTGTGTGTGATTTCTTTTAGGCCTACAGACATAGGAACTTCTTTTTTTTCCTGATTTCTTCAGGCACCTCTCAGATGAATAAAACATACTAATCTACATCCATTTCTTACCTACCTGATTCATGACTAGAAGCCTTTCTAGGACTATGTTTGTAAGGCTATTCCAATTCGTAATAAAGTCATCATAGGACTTTAAATCTTATCCTATGGACACAAAATATTTATCCAGCTTGAAAACCACTCATTAGTAATGACCTAGAACGTGTTTATCATCTAAATCCAAAGATTTGGAGGTTTCTTATTCTTTCACTGAATGTATGTGAGAATGAACAATTTTTATGAATTTGTTTAGTATATTGTATGATACTCCCAATTTAATTAACATTCTACGTTATGTTTTAGCATATAGGATCATGACAAAGGGTGTAAATCTTGATGTATTTGTCTGTTATGGCCAAGAATGTAAAGCTTGATGTCTTTGCCTGTCATGACCAAAGGTGTGATCTTGATGTACTCGTCTATGGCACTTGCTATAAATAAAAACAATTTATTACTGAACGAAAACCATATACTTTAGCCACTTAATCCACACCATCTTATTCTTGTTTATGCACGAAGAATGATGATACTGAATAAATGAACTTTGAGAATTATCCAGTAGAAAGTAATCTATCAAGTGTCTTAGAATAGCTTGATTGTATATCCTAGGTTAATGATACAAAATGATAGACATGTGCAACTCACCAAAGGGAGTCTCTTTAGATTTAGGAAAAAAGAATCGATGTAATATTTCTTCTTTCCCAAGATAACATTCTGAGCGTGAACTTCATGATTGATAGGAAACTGATTTCCATATGTGCTCTGCAACCATTCTGCTCCAGATCTTAGAATGTAATTGTCAGAGTCATTAGCCAACACGAGCCTCAAACCAGCTGTTGTATTCCTCAATAGGGGAGCATTTGTGGATGTGGCAAGTACATAACCCTCCCTAGTAGCCAAATACATGTAGCCACTATGAAAGCCTACTAGCTCTTTCATCAGCTGACCTACACTTTTAAGTGCTGTGGTGACACCAACAGCCGCCACTATGTTTCCTCCAGAAGGATGTCTCACTGGCATTGCTGCTGAAAGCTGTGGCGAGTATGTAAATTTGCTCACAGTTACCCGCCAAGATGCCACCCCGTCACTTACTTCTTGGAGTTGTGCAATATCAATCAAATCATCTGGTGGTATTCGTCTCTTCTCACCTATCGTCTCACCTGTGATAGGATCGAGGGGTTCCCTATACCATATGGATGAGACATTTCCATAGTTGGATCTTTGGAGTTGGTTGCCCGGTTGATTCTTGTGGGAAGAGGTATTTACTAGTTCTGAGTAGATGTAGAATGTAGTATTACTCTTAACATCTCTATGAAATGCCTGGACAAAGCCATTCTTATAACTTATAGTGATGGCGTTGAGAGCTTTTCTGCTTGCAAAAAGTGCCCATGTAATGTTCTTCATCATTCGATATAGCTGTATAACATCAACATTACAAATAAATTAAAGATAAACCAATAATATAAAACTATTTATTCTTCTGGAGTGGGGAAAGGATACGAGTTCAGAGAGTAAGAGAAAATTCCACCTCATCTTGCTCTTCTCGGGAGACTTGAATGTCATAACGACCAATTACATATTCGGAAAGCTTAACTTGTGCGATAATTATTTCAACGGTGGAGTTCAAAATGTTCCACATTCTTAGTATGGGTCGCTGCAAAAGCTCATAACGGAGCCCATAAGCTAAGCTGTTTAAAGAGGTGGTTGTATATACCCTTGTAAAATGCCATGTCAGTATAGTCAACATTCCGATGAGAATGGCCAGCATGACCTGTATTTAGAAGTAGGAAATGGTGAATAATATGCATCTAGGACCACTCGGCGAGAAATTGACTTCTATGCAGATCCAGAATAGTATTTTATTTGTCGCAATATGCTACCTATGGAGTAATGCAAAACTATGATATATATCAATGGTTGAAATCTTAATTCTTTAAGCAAAGATTCAAGTTGGAGGAATGTGGAATAAGTGTGAATGCATGCATAACTAACTATTTGATGTGGAGTAGCCAGTAAAAGCCGTCATTAGACATGCAGTGTAATATAGCTTTCTAGTGCATAATCATTTTACCAAGAAAATAACTTAATATCGAAACCTTTAATCCTTCCACAGATTATATATGAGAAGAGCATAGGCATTTTGAAGCACCATATGAGCCATTGAAAGGGTGAATGTTGATTGAATGGAAATACCAGATACGCCAAAATGTATTCTTATATGTTTTAGATATTTGTCTAAAACATTTAACTATTCCTTATGTTACGAGCAAGTTAGCTAATATTTCTGTATTGGAGGGCTATGAATTTAGTCAAATGAAATGTGTCATAATAATTGTGAGAGATTAGAATCATGAGTAATATCAAGTTTTGATATTTCACGGTGAAATCCTCTGGAGATTTATATCACAACACCTTTCCAAGGGAATCATAATTATATTTTATTTTACCAATTTTCTGTGTTAGCAAAATCATTGTTGGAGATGTATAATTAAACGAACCCTGAGGCGAAAATTATATTTCTTATACATAAAGTCGGGTAGGAGGATCTTTGCAATTAATGTTAGCATTCTAAGGGTTAGGTTTTTAAGTAACTTCCACTATCATATTTTTAATATGCTTAAATTTAGAAAAGACTCAAGCCACTAAGGAAAGAAGCTACATGTCATTTGTATATGGATGTATTGTCACGAGTATGACTAGGTACATAACATACTTTACCAACATCAGAAAAGCTAATTTAATATGGTTGCTTTTATATTCTACTGACTACATGCTTTTAATATAATGCATTATGCTAATTTTACTTCCAGTTCTGCTGTATCTCACTTTGTTTACTGGATCTTGATGCATCAAATTATGGAGATGATCAAAGTTATATGTATCTGTATGGACTATATGAACACTTTTTGTAAGTCACACTTCATATGCATATATATGCTTTGAAAAATTACGCAAAAACTTGAATTGTTTGGTACTCTGCAGGAACCTAAAGCAAACAAATGAAGAAAAATCAACTTACCATCATGGCCATGCGTGCCACAAAGATGCTGTAGTAGGAGGAGAGGCAGCGCGTAGTTGGGTGGCTAAAGCCTTCTTCATCTGCCTCCCCATGAACTAGTCTCCTCTGGCTATTCATGGAGCATGATCTTTCCTCTCCAGGAACGGCAGACGAATAGAACTTCTTCAGGATCTTCATTAGTTGCATCTTCACTATCGCATATCTGGAGTAGAGGGCAAGAGAAAGGTGGCTGTATATATGAAAAGAGCGTGTAGCTTTGTCACCGCCCACTCTCTGGGATAGGATTGTTTAACAATCTTGCAAAAGTAGCTTGCTGATCTGAATAGTCGGTCATATTCTTTCTTTCAACTGCTATGTCGTCTACAAGCTGATACGTTGGAGGGGAGATTAAAATGGGATATGGTATAAAGTTCCTTGAATGACCTCTGGAACATAATATCGCTCAAACGTCTATTGCTTCGGTCAATTTTTTGTTGTGCAGTTTTGAATCAGAGTCAGAAGTAATATTATTAGAGTTGTAAACATAAAACTTGTGCGTTTATGTTACAGAATATGAATGTTAAAGTCCCCTATATCAAGTGCAAGAATCTTGAGAACACTGATGATGTTGGTTTAGTCTTAGATTCAACAAATTCCTTCATTTTCAAATAATACTTCTGATAACCTCCATTCTTAATTAACGTATTCATTATATATCTATGTTCTATGGAGAAGTTCAATATATATGCAGCCAATTTTTTGTATTGATATTAATATTTTAGTTTTGGTTTTGGTATTGGAAGAAGAGGAAGATGAAAATGCAGCCAAATGCTATTTGGCCGGCATTGAAGTTATAACAGTAATTGTTAGAATTGATCAGCATTATCAGTTGCTATGGGCTTCATATCGGTACCTTGAAATTGAGATTGATGTCAAGCTTCGAATCTCCCTTCTGAGATCTTTTAAACAAAATGTGCGCTTGCAAAAAAGTTATTAGTTATTATGCTTCAATTTTGAGAACTTATGCAATAGTCCTTGTCAGACTCATTGGATCCTCCCTGCAAGTAGGGGTGAACATTCGTGTTTAACCCAACTGAAATAATCAAAATCGAATAAACCAAAATAGTCAAAAACAGTAACTAATGCCGAACAAAAATTAGCCATAACCGTATTTGTTTGGTTGAACTATTTTTATTATTTAATGGCTCGGGCCCAAAGCTAGGATTGTGGTTTAGTTATATTAAAAAATTATCATTTGTATACATATGTTTGTTGTATTTCAAAGTCCAAAATTGGACTAGTTGTTAAATTATCAAAGTTGGGATTTAAAACATGTACATACATAGAACTATTGTTTTCAAAATATACACATTTTAAATCATAAATTATGTATAAATTTTGAGGGTATTTAATAATTGTACAAGTTTTATTCGATTTTCAGTTTTTGACCGAAACCGAAGGCCAAAACTGACCGAAACCGAATTAAGTATTTTCAAAATAAATTCGAACCCTTTTTTCTTCAAACGGACCGAACTCGGTTCGGTTGTAGATCCAAAACCGAATAATGCTCACCCCTATATCTGCAAGTAAGGATGGTGCAAAGTTGTCATTCTAAAAGATGAAGGATGAATAGATGTTGTTAGGTCTCTTCTTCTCTCCCACTTGCAAATTGCAATGCTGATTGTTTGTTGTATACTTGTACTCTACAAACCCCAAAATATACTAGTAGTGTTGCTTTATGAAATTCTTCAAGGAATGCATGCAAGATGGAATCACGTTCTTCTTAATCCTATATATAATTGATGAATCAGAAATCCACTGCCTGCCACTAATAAATTGGTATCCTTATTATACCTAGAGCTAGAAAGGAAAACTGGAGTAATGCATGCCACTTATCATGTTAGATTGATTACTCAAAAGTACCACTGATCTTGAAGAACATTTTATCCCCTCCTTGACCAATTTTTATTCTTGCAAAGTTGCAAGTGGTCAGTTTTTTTTTTTTTAGGGTGTCCACTTCTTAATGGTGCTTGGAATCATGTCTTCAAGGAGACTCGAACCCGTGCCACTGCGCCAGGGTTCTCCACCGTTTCCAACGGGCTACGGCCACTGGGACACTGGGACTGAGTGGTCAGTTGGTTCCAAAGAATATATATAGTAAACGAGAATGGAAATTTTGGACTCCACATGCCATTTCAAAGTGGTCAGTGGAGTCTAAATTTTCCATGGCATGCATATCAAATAATAGTTTAGTATTCTGCAAGTGAGTATATAGTAAAAATGATTCCAGATTTCCTCAGGGTCAGAAATCTTACTCCAACTTGGAAAAGACAATAGTTGATATATAGCAACTTGCAGTAGCATATGTTGATCCTTTTCTACCAGCTAAAGGAAAAAAACGTGTCCCATATATATATATATATATATATATATATATATATATTAAAATCTGGTAAATTGTTTCTAGAATCGTTCCCACTGGAATTCGAACTCCTGACCACTCGGACCGCATGCATCTCTCTTAACCACAAGGCTAGAGGTCATTTGCTATATATATATATATATATATATATATATATATATATATATATAGAGGATGAGGGAGGTGAGGTGCCACCCTATGGAGGGTGTCTACCTCCCTTATTATATATATATATATATATATATATATATATATATATATATATATATATATATATATATATATATATATATATATATATCTTTCTGGTAACCTCTGTCGACTTCTTATTGAACTGAGATCACTTCATCATATTCACCCTCATCTTTTTAAAATGGAAGGGGAAAAAAAACCTCATGAGTTCCTAATTTTTAAAACTCGGCCATGAAGAGCTGTTGGATTATATGTATCTCATTCCTTGAATTTTTTTTCCAAGGGACTAAAACGAAAAATAAGTACACTTTCCGTGTTAGTGAAATCCACCTTTCACATTTATGTTGCAAGTTCTTACTTGAACGTCTCTAGACTATAGTAGGGGTGAACATTTGATTAATTCGGTTCCAACCGAACCGAATATCTAAAAACCGAATTCGATCGAAATCGAACCAAAATAGCCCATAATCGAATCAAACCGAACCGAATTAAGTCGATTCGTTTTTCGGTTTATTCGATTTTTTGGTTTTTGTTGTATTTTTTTTGTTAATATTTTTTTTTTGTTAATATATATATATATATATATATATATATATATATATATATATATATATATATATATATATATATATATATAATATTTTTCTTTTTTCGTTTTTTGGTTTTGGACCGAAACAAAAATCCAAAACCGAAATCGAAATCAAACAAAAAAAATCGTAGTTTCAAAACCGAAATTGAACCGATTTTTTTTAACTGAACCAAACCGTTTGGTTCGGTTTTCGGTCTAAAACCGACTCACCCCTAGACTACAGTCGAACTGAAAAAAAAATGGTACAAAAAAGAAAAGAACTTGTGAACAGAGGAGCACAAACAGTGTTTGGTATAACTATTTAACAGCATTCTTTTCTTTAGTGAATACCCTTCCTCAAGATATTTGGAATTTGAATTCCGACGAGACAAAATCTCATGTTGTTCGGTGCTGTCCATAAAAGTAAATCCAATCAACTTAACAAATGTTGCAAGAATTCTCTATATTATTACAACAATGGTTATTATATAGCAGAAATGACAATAACAACAGTTACTGCAACATTTGTGCAAAGATTAGTAGTAGAGCAGCTGCATAATCATCTTACAATAAATGTTAACACTAAAACCTTTTCCTTTTTTCTTTTTACTTAACCAAAGTATTTTCCTATTCGCCGCAACAAAAGCTAAACACGAGGATTCCAAAGTACAACTAACAAAACATTGGTTAATTAGACTTTGGGTTTCAGAAACATTCGAAAATTGGCATTTGGCTCCTAAACATGTCCAGTTTAGAATTTGGTTCCTGAGATGACTGATGATCCATGTTGACCATCCAAAATATGTTAATAAATATTTTATGGTTAATTAATTTAGGGTCCCATAAACAATTTTTTTAGTTCTAATTCAATTTATTTTAACATATTTGGGATGGTCAACATGTAACCGTCAACTCAAGATCCAAATCCTAAGTTAGACATCTTTAGGAAACAGAAATGCCAAAGTCTAGCTAACCCTTAGATTTACATATATTCAACATCACTTGATCAACAAATGTTGCACTGTAGTTTTACTTGCATGCACCAGCCAATTACCAATAAATCATTCTTTTCCACCTCTTTGGGCCAATAGCCTTTGTTGCTGGTTGGGTCATCTTATCTGAATATGTAAAAAGAGTAAAGGGGGAAATACAAAAATAAAGTTTCGATAATGTAGCCAAATTATGAATATTTTCGTAAGTAGCAAGTTGACTATCTTTATTAAATAGCTAATGTAAACCCACCGATAGCAATCAACAACAACAACAATCAAGCCTTTATTCCAAATTTTTGTGGTCTACTGTTAAGAAACTCTCTTCTTGCATTATGCTCAGTAAGTAAATATGGTCTCAATTTCTTATGGCCACAATCCAAAACATCTAAGAACACTAAGAACACTACCACTTGCAGAAGTATTTGCAAATATTTGTTCTAGAAAAGGAATCATCGATCAACTTCGGTAAGTAACCAGGTGCTTAATCCGATAAAATCGATCAGACAATTAAATAGAAATTTCAAGACAATCCACATAAATGCGATGGCCAAGTAATTTGATCAAATGGAAATTAGCCATGGAATGAATGCCATAGCAAACCGCTTCATTTTGCAAACTTCTTTCCTACCCAACAGATGAAACTATATTGTACACTATATAGCCCCTCATCAAGAAAAATACCTAAACCAAAAAAGATTGCAGAACATATAGAAAAATAAATAATGTACTGCATAACTACTTTAAAGTTTATTCTCCGGTATCCAATAGCACCATATCACGAACTTCTCCTGACCTGAGTGAGTCTAATTTGGGATTTTATCAAGCTTAGTCCCGGGAAAAGACATTATTAAGACTTTGTAAGAAATTCGCATTCATTTCCATAACCAGATTGATGAAGGACAGGAGTAAAGGACAACAAATATACAATTTATGATACAACAATCACTCGGGTGCACAAAAACTATGGTCTAAACTAAAAGGATAGTGCTTAAATAGTCTCTAAAATTAACCCTAAAGATACTATGATGCAATGCAAATATAGAACTAAGGCTATGATACAAAACCCTCTGATATATCAAAGTCCAGCGATTAAAACTAATGTAGGTATGCACAAAACTAGGTGCAACAAGCAAGAACACTCATATTAGCACTGTATGAGAACTAATTAGATATTCCTGTTGCTATTGGTCTATTTGGATCAAACCATACATGTCTACCGACCATATCTCATGTATTATGACAAGTCTGATTTTGCAACAACCACACTGTGGAACGTTATGGTGTTGCCGACCAGCTCAAGTAATTTGATTTTTTGACAAGTCTGATTTTGTGACAAATATCCTGTGGACTTCATTCTATGGTGTTGCAAATCAATGGAGAAATTCCTTTGGTAAATCACCTGTTGCAAATCAATGGAGAAGACGATTGTTGAAGATAGAAGATATGGAAGTATAGTTGTGAAAGGAGAAACACAATGTTTTTATGACCACTTGGCAATCAAGAGGAACAGCAAATAACACCAGCAACAACAATGATTAGCTTTGCATGCTGAACGGTTCGATTCCAGAGAGAAACAACAACAGCGGAAGCAGACTGGGTTAATTGCTCGTAGTATCAAAGATGTCCTGCGACACGCGGAAGGTCACACAAACAAATATTTCACGATGACGAGAATAACAAGGCACAAATTAACCGAACAATAATTAACAACCAAGAACAAACACGCAAACACACAATATAACGTGGTTCAGTCAAAAGCCAGACATACTTCACGGGGCAAGAGGATAAATAACTTTATTGAATCAATGAAAGAAAAGTTTATAAGGATTACAAACACAATAATGTAATGTGAAACCTTCCCTTACGAGATCTCCAACGAGTTCTCCTTCTTCCTCTCTCTAGATTCCCTCGGTGGCTTCCATAGCAAATCCTAAGAAAAAGGTCGTTCTTGTTCAAGAACTCTCAAGTAATCCTTATGACATCCAAGCTTCTTCAAGTCATCAAGACACCCAATCTAGGACACAAGGTGTAATGCCCATATCTCGTATTACGTATTTGGAATACGTGTACGTATTTTGACCCGTATTGCATGTCTCCCTGCTTGATTTATTTTGGCATTGATTGGTTTATCTTGATTCGGTTCGGTTTGTTGGCTTGGTTCGGTTTTTGCTTGATTTTATGTGAACCAAACCACTCCCACCTACCACCACCTTCATTAAATATCCCACCTACCACCACCCTCTTCATTAAATATCCCACTCCCATTTCTCTCTCCACATTAACTTTCTTCTTCCCCACCATTACTTCTCCACCAACCTGAGAGAGTGGAGAGCTTAGGCAAGTGCATCTTGCTTCATGAAGGAACCACATTTTTTATTGTTCCATTGTCTTCCTTATGTGTTTCTAACCCACTTTAGTATTTAGCATTTTTCATTTCCATGGTTAAATTCTTGTAGATCTAGTTTTGTGGTATTTTCGGTTTCCATAAATTTTGATCTATCAAACTTGCATATTTTACTAGTTGATGGTTCCATGTTGTAGAGAATTTCACTTTACTCAAATTTGACCTACGGGAGTCTGGATTTGGGTTCCCATGTTGTTTGGAGGAGCATGGAAGCCATAGTATTTTCCATGGACATGTTCTCCGTGGGAACCATTAATTTTACTTCTGGCCGCATGGCATTTGTATTTGCATGCCCCTTTTATTTAGTTGTTTGCAAGCTTGCATGCATTTGCATGCAACTTGCCTGGACCGCATGGCCAATTGCCCTGGCCGCATGAGAATTAATTTGTATGACTTTTTATTATTATTTATTTAATTGTAGTAGCTGGCCATCTCCTCTGTTGGAGAGCTTGCATTTTGTATGGCCAATTAATTTGAGTTGACTGCATGCATTTTTTTTTGCATAGTAGCATTAACTATGTAGTGGGCCACACGCCATTTATTATTTTGGTCGCATGGCCTTTGATTTAGTAGCTGGCCGCATGGCCTTAAACCTTCCTGGCCGAAATGGCCATTAACCACTTTAGGCCGCATGGCCTTTGTAGCTTGCATGCCTTAGCAAATGCTTAGCTTTGCATGCTTTAGGCTATGCATGCAACTTAATATATTAGAATGGTTTTCATGCTTTAGAATGGCCCTCTAATTGCTTCAGCCGCATGCAACTTAATATTTTGGCCGCATGCTATTACAATATTAGCATGGCCATTCACTTGTCATTCTTTGACCGTATGGCTCATAATCCTTTAGCTGCATGGCCAGCCATATCTTACGGCCGCATGGCCATTTGCATTCTTAGGCCGCATGGCCATGCAGTTCATCTCAGGCACTTAGTTGCATGCATATATTTCAATGGACGCATGACTATTGTACATTTTGGCCATTATAGATTTGGCCGCATGGCCAAATATTGGTATTGGCCGCATACATATTGCTAGCTGCAAACTTGGCCTTGCATGCAAGTGCTTGCATGGCATTGATGTTATTTTGGCCGCATGTAATATTTTGGCCGCATGACCCTTGTTTGATGGTTGCTGCGTGACAATTTTTGGTGTTGGCCGCATAAGCCTCCCACTCTCTTTGGCTGCATGCTTGTTCTCCCACTTTTGGGCCGCATGGGGTCCACTTTGATTGTTTAAATATTTTATTTGCCTGAATTGTGGTCAGAATTTCTTTTCACTCCCAACATAAAAGTTGTAGAGTTTCTCCCTGACTTCAAGAATATATATATATATATATATATATATATATATATATATATATATATATATATATATATATATATATTATTTAATTGTGCAAGTTTTTTCCTTCCTTGATAAATGACATGACTTGATAGTGACCCGCCGTGGTGCACTTCTGACAAGATAACTTGACCTGACAAGTTTTGACATGATAACTTGACATGATAATTCTTGATAGTGGCCCGATGTGGCGCACTCTTGACATAATAAACCTGACATGATATTCCTTGAATGCTGTTACGACGGCTAACACGACTTGACAAGAATAAATGGCCTGGACACCGTGGACGATTGTACTTGTACAAATGAACCCTTCTTGTCTTGCATCATGTCTAGGACGGGGATCCTTGAGTACCACGGTCAGGGCTACCCACTGAAATCGACTAAGGCTAACAACTAGAATAATCCAGTAGCCATGAAGAGATTTTCCAGCTACAGGCAATCCCGTTACCTGGGCGCGCTTGTGGATTTGTAGCCTGCCGACGAGTAGGGCACACTTCCAGCACACTGTCATGTATTGCACCCTTATTGTACTAATATTCGCCTGGATAACCTGGATGGTCTGCAGGGCTTGTGGCTGTGGAATAATGTCACTGCATCTTGCTAGTAACTAGGCATGTGATAATCCTAGTTAGTTAAAGTATCAAGCCATACTTATTACTTGGCCGTGAATGTTGGATGGAGTTTACTCAGTCTAGTCTTGTCTTGATCCTGTACAAGATTGTTGCATGACCTGTTTTCTTATTTTATCTTGCCGATAAATGGTGGGAGAAGCCAAGTTCTGTTCAGACGAAGGATTACAATCCCGGTCCTTGTTTGGTTTACGGGTTGTAACCTGGCTATCTGAATAGTCCCATGGTTATCTCATCGTATATCACTTGTCATGCTTGATACGTTTTACCTTACCAACAAGATTTGGAGACGGAGTTCTATTCAGGCGAAGGGTTACAACCCCGGTCCTTGTTTGGTTTAAGGGTTGTGACCTGGCTACTTGAATGGTTTCTTCGTACTCAGTTGCTGTTGTTATTAAGCCTTTTTATTACTGTCTTTTATGTAATTATATTCTTGTGCTAATTGCTGGTTTTAGTTCCTAAGTGAAACCTCCTTTGTGGCACTTGCTCTTTCTGGGATCTGCCCCAGCTGGTTTTGTATGGCCAGATACCGGAGCAGCACCAGAGGATCTACCGACCTTCCAGCCACATGGTGACCACTAGACGGAACCCTGGCAATGAGTGGGTTATTTTTGGCTCTCCCACTCTATTATAAAATTATTCTTTTGAGACGTTTAGCCGCCGAGCAAGGGTTAGCTCGTGTACATTTTTACTTACTGTCTGCCGGGCTGTAACATGATTGGCAACCTAGGGTTGATCATGTATGACTAAAACTCTTGCTAGTCCTCACATTTTGTAACGACTAGCTTCATGATCAGCTGAATATGTAATATTTGGGACGCCTTACTATTGTATATTTGGTAATCGTACATCTTGTAACATCTACTTACTTGCTTGTGATTGAGACACTAGGCTTGTTATTGACCTTAAGAGACTGATGGCTTGTAGATAAACCTTCATATATCTAGACAGCCGTGACCGTATAGTAGAGTGGATCCCATTTCATTATACGTAGCTGGCTATGTCTGCCCCCGCTCTCCAGTGTTCTGGTTCTGGGGCGTGACATGGTTTAAGTGGTGGCCCATGCAGGTCTTGTAAATTAAGATATGTGAGGGTTTACCGAATAGATGTCTCAATCAGTACTCGCCCTTGATCTCTGTTCGTATCCTCTGAATCCCTGAAATTCTTGTCCTGATCACATGTTTGTATCATTGATCTGTCCTGGTCCTTCCTTATTGTTTCCTATGTCGTCTTCTTCAGCGGCATTGTTCCTGGACCTGCTGATCAGCAAGGCGGAGCACCTCCCGTGGACCAGCAGCAACAAGAAGATCAGGCCCAGCACTCAGAAGCAGCCTCCCGAGTCTTGCCTACCGGGGATCCCGAGCCACCAGTTCAGCCCGTCCAGCCTGCAGAGCCCGATGATGGCACTTTGGTGGGTCTCATCAGGACATTGTTAGCTTCCCAGGATCGTAGAGGAGATGCCTTGCACCAGGCAGTGGAAGATGCTCTGAACAGAGGCGGTCGTCATGGGAACAGTACAGCGAACAGTTTCAAGCGCCTGAACCCTCCATTCTTCGATGACAGTGAAGATGCTATCGCCGTAGATGCTTGGCTTCAGGACACATAGGTGATTCTAGAAGCAGCCAGGACCCCAGAAGACGAGAAAGTGGCCGTGGTGCGCCTACAGCTACTGGATCTTGCCCGCAGCTGGTGGGCGGCGCAGGCCGTGGGATTAGTGGCACCTATTGCTTGGACAGTATTTCGTGAGAGGTTCCAGACCAAGTACTTCGATGCGGTGGCTCGGTACGACCTACAGACCAAGTTCACCAATCTGAAGCAGATGGACAGGACGGTCGATGGGTATGCGGCCGAGTTTTCAGGCTTAGTCGGTTTGCTCCCACCCTGGTGGCGACCGAGTTCGACAGAGCCCAGCAGTTCCAGCAGGGGCTCCATCTCGAGATTTTGTTGGCAGTAGAGCAGTTTGAGCATCAGACCTTCGATGCAGTATTGAGGGCAGCCAGGAGGCACGAGTATACCTCCCACAGGATCGTGGACAGGACCGGAGGTCGGAAGCGATCTCACGGCCAGATGACCCAGTCGACAGCACCAGCCCCGACAGTCAGGGCTTTGACAATTGGAACTCCGAGGCAGACGGCCTCAGTAACGTCGGTCACATCCCCTTAGCAACAGAAGCAGAAGCAGTCTTCCGCAGTGGGCTGCACTCATTGTGGAAAGCCAGGACACGTTGTTTCGGAGTGTCGCAGAGCACAGGGATTGTGTTTGGCTTGTGGGGCTCTTTCACGTCCCGCTTCCGCAGGAGTGATCGTCTTCGCTAAGGCGTGATGCCGCACGGGCCTAGGTTGCGCCCGTGCAAGGCCAAGTCCAGAAACGACCGATTTGAGCTAGGCCACAGAGTTGCACAGAGTGTCCCCATTTGCAGCGGAAAGTAAATGAACACAAGTTAAAGCGAATTCAAACTCTTTTATTGATTTTTAAGAAGTTTACAAGCGGCGCTAGGCCGATATTACAAATAGCTCAAGCTCTCTCTCTCTCTGAAACATAAAAGGCATGCCAAGTGGCTTACAAGATGGAATAATTCATGGCGATGTTCCGATACATTATGTCCTGTATAGGGTGCTTCAGCTCCTTGCAATGCTCCAAGGCTCCAGAGATAGCTCCGCACCTTAGCACGTTCGATGGAAGCTCCGCACCCGCCGGCGTCTCCTGCATCCTGCAAGCAGACTGTGGGGTTATCAGTACATTGTTATGCACTGGTGGGGAGGCTAGCTCGCCCACAACGCTATCATTACCAAATACGTTCCATTTACTTTTGTGCATCTCTATCATTCATTGTCTTTCTAATCTTGCCTTAGGATCAATTTCATGGCATATGTCATAACCTATCTCGTGTTGCCAAATTCAAGTGTCGCATGGAAATACATGTACGACTTACCCATACTTACCGTCCGGCCTTCCCTGTTCAACGTAAACCAAGTTAGTCCACAATTCATATGAAATAACTTAACATAATTCAAGTAAACTTTCAATGTCCAGGGCGTGTCCCTGCCTCGGGTTCTAGCACATCGTAAGCACGTTATCTAACTCACTTGCATGAATTTCTCATTATCATTTGGTGTGTTACATTTCAAGCATATTCATAAGGCACTTCATTTAGTTAACTTAGACTACTTTGATTTTAATGCAAGGACTTGCACGTGGATCGCCACCAGCAAAGCCCACTTAATCTATATGCATCGGTCGCTGGCATCACAAGCCATCCTGGACATATTCTCCTTAGTATTTTCTCACCTATCATGGCGTACGGCTAGTACACCCTGATAGTCTCTTGAAGAATACCCTGCACTTACGTTTCCCGTTGTGGCCAAGCCCCCACCCAGGTCGTCCGTAAGCCCCTTTTGATTTCGTTCGGACCAGCAAGTCCTTCATACTTTGACCATGCCGCGGAATCCCTTTCTCTTTACGGCACAGCATACGCCACCCCTCGCTCATACCGTTTGTCCACGACCATTTCGTATTAACTTGTCTTTTTAACTTAACGGCTGTCTCTGAGCCGTAGGCTAACCCTTAGCCTTCTTGCGTTATCGACCAGGTTGGCGTCCGTGCAGCACGGGTAGCGAGCCCCGTTGCACGTGCCCGTCACACCTGTCGCTAACCATTCTTTTCTTTCTTATCTTTCATTCATTCTTTTTTTTCTTTCTTTCTTTTACTTGTTCGTTCGTTCATTGGTTCTTTCACATATTCGTTCATTCATTCGTTTGATTCATTCATTCACTTATTCATTCATACATTTTGCAACTCCCTGTGCGGGAGTCGCCCTGGCGACCCATTGGTCCTATAGCCTTTCAATGTTACTAAACTCTACTCAGAACGACTATGTTGATAGTCTTTCCATTTCATTGTTGTAAACCATTCATTGTTTCATTGTCGAACGCAAGCTTGTGCCTTAGCACGGGCGTGGAGCGCGGTGCGAGAGTTCTCGTATTTTTCATGTTCTTTTCCATATTCTATACAAGCATACAAGATGGGATTAATCCCTTAGCTAGGTGCGTTGGGTCATTTATTAGCATGCGCGGTGTTATCGCCTAACGATTTCAGTGATAGTGTCCGTATTGTTATGTGTCTAGGCTAAGCAAAGACGGGTTCATCGGAGCCACCCACCTTAGCGATATTCGCATCGGTCGAGCGATCCTCCGAGCGCGCCTTCGATAGTCTAAGTCTGAATTCATCTTGTCGGGCCAATGTAAGCCTTGCATCGATTCGCAACGATACTTCATCGGGTCGAAGGAACTCTTCGGGTCGATGGCTCGTTTGAGTCGTTGCACTTGCCGTTTGGAATCGACGTTCCGCTAGGGCGGAGCGGGTCACTACAGGCTCCAGACCACAAGATAGGGTCCTGTCCGAATAGGGCCAGTTCGTCATCGGCCCAGACTAGTCCCTCGGTAAGGGGACCAGCACCAGCACCAGTGCAGCAGCAGTACCAGCCTCCGAGGCCATTGCCGCCTCAGACCCAAGTATTCCAGCAGCAGGGACCCCAGCAGTATGTCCTGGTCCAAGCTCAGATTCAGAACCGGCAGAGAGGTTTCTAGCAAGATATCTTCCCTCTTCTTCCTTCTTCCTTCGAAATTCCTTGCTTGCATGATTGATTGTTTGATTGATTGCTTAGTATAGCTTGTCCTTGCATCTCTAGCCACTTGATTAAATTCTGAGGACGGAATTCTTTTAAGGTGGGTAGAGTTGTAATGCCCATATCTCGTATTATGTATTTGGAATACGTGTACGTAATTTGACCCGTATTGCATGTCTCCCTGCTTTATTTATTTTGACATTGATTGGTTTATCTTGGTTCGGTTCGGTTTGTTAGCTTGGTTCGGTTTTTGCTTGATTTTATGTGAACCAAACCACTCCCACCTACCACCACCTTCATTAAATATCCCACCTACCACCACCCTCTTCATTAAATATCCTACTCCCATTTCTCTCTCCACATTAACTTTCTTCTTCCCCACCATTACTTCTCCACCAACCTGAGAGAGTGGAGAGCTTAGGTAAGTGCATCTTGCTTCATGGAGGAACCATATTTTTTATTGTTCCATTGTCTTCCTCATGTCTTTCTAACCCACTTTAGTATTTAGCATTTTTCATTTCCATGGTTAAATTCTTGTAGATCTAGTTTTGTGGTATTTTCGGTTTTCATAAATTTTGATCTATCAAACTTGCATATTTTGCTAGTTGATGGTTCCATGTTGTAGAGAATTTTACTTTACTCAAATTTGACCTACGGGAGTCTGGATTTGGGTTCCCATATTTTTTGGAGGAGCATGGAAGCCATAGTATTTTCCATGGACATGTTCTCCGTGGGAACCATTAATTTTACTTCTGGCCGCATGGCATTTGTATTTGCATGCCCCTTTTATTTAGTTGTTTGCAAGCTTGCATGCATTTGCATGCAACTTGCCTGGGCTGCATGGCCAATTGCCCTGGCCACATAAGAATTAATTTGCATGGCTTTTTATTATTATTTATTTAATTGTAGTAGCTGGCCATCTTGTCACTCCCCGTTTTCGGAATACGTAAATTTTTGATTTTTCATGTATATGATATCTGGCACCTGTATCTTTATTATATTTATCCTGTATTTGTAACTGGCCATGGCATGGAACAGTATCTCGTCGCGGATTAGTGTGCCACCCCTTGTCCTTGTCTGGTTGTAGGCGTGGTTCACTGTTTCGATGATAAGATTTCTGAACCATGTTGTGGTTAGGATTTTATTTAATTAATTTAATTAGTTGTATCATGTAGCATTTAACATGTCATTAGTCATGTGGTTAAGAGCATGCTTAAGCTTAGGGTTTCTTTGAGTCAACCCAACCCCTATATATATTCTCTTCCTCACTCTCTCTCCTCATTCACTCTTTTCATTTCTTTTCCTCCCAACCAATAGGCAAGTACATCTTGCACCAAATGGAGAGATTATTGTATTTTCATTTCTTGATTTTTTTTATTTTATTTGTCTATATTGTTCTTCTCTTCATTCTCTACAAGTTTAGTTCTTGGAGTTTTTGATTTTAATGGCTAGTTTGGTGTAGATATAAGTTTCTAAAACTAGGGTTCTATGGGTTTCCATGGTTTTGATCTATCAAACTTGGTTGTTTTCAAAAACTAATGGTCCTATGTTGTAGGAAATTCAATTCTATCCAATTTTGACCTTTGAAAAGTTAGATTTCGACTTGATTTGAGGAAGTTATGGCCAAAACAATTTTGGTCAAACTTCTATGTTCATCTGTCCTGATTCTGGCAGGGACGATGAATAGTGTCTGGCCGCATGACCATTTCTGGCCGCATGAGCATTTTTGGGCCGCATGACCATTTCTGGCCGCATGACCATTTCTGGCCGCATAAGAAATTTTGAGCCGCATAAGGCTGATTTTTGGCTGATTTTGATTGTTTGATGCTCTTTTTGACTGATTTGTGGCCAGAATTTCTCCAAATTTCCAACATAAAAGTTGTAGATCTTTGTCTTGGCTTCAAGGACCTTCATGTCTCACTTTAACCAGAATTTACATGTGACTTTTATGTCACGAGGGGTCCACGCGACTTCCTGACTTGACCGTGTTTCTGACCTGATTACCTGTATACGTGCTGGTCCTATTCTAAGTGTGTATTGAGATACAATATTAGTATGCACTACGGTGCTATTTAACGAGTGCACTGAGGTGTGACTCTACGTGCTAAGTGATCATTCATGTTATATGTCAATACATGTGTACCTTCCAGCAAGTCATGGTAATTAGTCAGTAATAGTGTCGTGGTAAATGATTGTTGTTTGATGCATTACACTAAGCATGGATCTAGATTGAGCCGATGTGGATTCATACTTAGGGTACGCGTACTATGGTACGACATATAGGAGGATGACCATGTGACCACGACATGTAATTCCATATCAAGATAGGGTTAATCTAAGAAACTCAAATTGTAGATGCATTGGGTGGGAAGAATCCCGAGATCGTGCCATACTGGCCACCCCAGGTCATGTCCTGACGTGTCGGGTTGGTCGCCACGGATACAGTTTCATCCGCCAATAGTGGATGACTATATCCGATTCCTACGCGCTATGTGTTATATGTTTTAGCACGGTGGCCTTACGGGGGACCGGTGCATAATCAAAGTGCTATGTGTATATGTATATTATATGGTTTGGCTAGCCCTGCTGGGTTGACACGATCTGAGGATTCCTATATATGCATTACTGGGATAATCCAGACAAATCATAGAAAGCCGTAGGATTGATTGGCCGCTTGTAAGCTGACTTGTTTGTGATATGTTTTCTTCTGTTAGCTACCGAGGAACATGGACTATCGTGGTGCGTGGTCCAACCCATGTCCTTGTTTGGTTATTGGGTTGGACTATTGTGCTGCGATAGGCTATGGACCAAAGTCGCGATTAGAAGCCCTTTTTACCTGCCCATGGTTATAGGATATATCTTATCTCGGCACGATATTGGCACCGTTTGTCCTTGTTTGGTTGTAAGGGTGTCGTATTGTCTCGATGATATGGTATAAGCCTATAACTCGTGAATCAGGTCTTATTTAACTCATTGGATTTATCTCACTCTTTTGTGCTCCCTTGTGGTACTTGCTATTCGGGGCCTGACCCCGCTGGTTTTGTTTGGCCAGATCTCGTAGCAGCTCCAGAGGATCCAGCCTTCCACCCGAACAATGGTGCACACCAGGAGTATGGGCGCCAGGGACCATGAGTGGGTTTCTTCTTCACCGCTCTGATATCTTCTATTTTGTACTTGGCGTTTAGCCACCGGCACTTGTTTAGCCGGCAGTTCTGGACACTAGTTTCCTTTGCATAATTATAATTAAATCAGACTGCAGCTGACTATAGTTATGTACTATTGACTCTCGGAACTAGCTCATCATTTTGTATAGCTAGACTTATGAATCATTCTGATGAAGCGTCGGGGACGCCTTACTGCTTTGTCTTATATGATCATTATTTACTGCTTCTTGTTTTGATTGATTGAGACATAGATGCTCTGTAGGACCATAGGAGACCTGATTGTAGCATGCACCCCCTAGTCTCTTGACAGCCACGATCGCCGTATGATGTTTATATACCTCATACGGTATAGCTGGCCTAGTCCGTCTCAGTATTCCGGTACTGGGGCGTGACACATCTCCTCTGTTGGAGAGCTTGCATTTTGCATGGCCAATTAATTTGAGTTGGCCGCATGCATTTTTTTTGCATAGTAGCATTAACTATGTAGTGGGCCACACGTCATTTATTATTTTGGCCGCATGGCCTTTGATTTAGTAGCTGGCCGCATGGCCTTAAACCTTCCTGACCGAAATGGCCATTAACCACTTTAGGCCGCATGGCCTTTGTAGCTTGCATGCCTTAGCAAATGCTTAGCTTTGCATGCTTTAGGCTATGCATGCAACTTAATATATTAGAATGGTTTTCATGCTTTAGAATGGCCCTCTAATTGCTTCAGCCGCATGCAACTTAATATTTTGGCCGCATGCTATTACAATATTAGCATGGCCATTCACTTGTCATTCTTTGACCGTATGGCTCATAATCCTTTAGCTGCATGGCCAGCCATATCTTACGGCCGCATGGCCATTTGCATTCTTAGGCCGCATGGCCATGCAGTTCATCTCAGGCACTTAGTTGCATGTATATATTTCAATGGCCGCATGACTATTGTACATTTTGGCCATTATAGATTTGGCCGCATGGCCAAATATTGGTATTGGCCGCATACGTATTGCTAGCTGCAAACTTGGCCTTGCATGCAAGTGCTTGCATGGCATTGATGTTATTTTGGCCGCATGTAATATTTTGGCCGCATGACCCTTGTTTGATGGTTGCTGCGTGACAATTTTTGGTGTTGGCCGCATAAGCTCCCACTCTCTTTGGCCGCATGCTTGTTCTCCCACTTTTGGGCCGCATGGGGTCCACTTTGATTGTTTAAATATTTTATTTGTCTGAATTGTGGTCAGAATTTCTTCCCACTCCCAACATAAAATTTGTAGAGTTTCTTCCTGGCTTCAAGAATATATATATATATTATATTATTATTTAATTGTACAAGTTTCTTCCCTCCTTGATAAATGACATGACTTGATAGTGACCCGCCGTGGTGCACTCCTGACAAGATAACTTGACCTGACAAGTTTTGACATGATAACTTGACATGATAATTCTTGATAGTGGCCTGATGTGGCGCACTCTTGACATGATAAACCTGACATGATATTCCTTGAATGTTGTTGCGACGGCTAACACGACTTGACAAGAATAAATGGCCTGGACACCGTGGACGATTGTGCTTGTACAAATGAACCCTTCTTGTCTTGCATCATGTCTAGGACGGGGAACCCTGAGTACCACGGTCAGGACTACCCACTGAAATAGACTAAGGCTAACAACTAGAATAATTCAGTAGTCATGAAGAGATTTCCCAGCTACAGGTAATCCCGTTACCTGGGCGCGCTTGTGGATTTGTAGCCTGCCGACGAGTAGGGCACACTTCCAGCACACTGTCATGTGTTGCACCCTTATTGTACTAATATTCGCCTGGATAACCTGGATGGTCTGCAGGGCTTGTGGCTGTGGAATAATGTCACTGCATCTTGCTAATAACTAGGCCTGTGATTACCCTAGTTAGTTAAAGTATCAAGCCGTACTTATTGCATGGCCGTGAATGTTGGATGGAGTTTACTCAGTCTAGTCTTGTCTTGATCCTGTACAAGATTGTTGCATGACCTGTTTTCTTATTTTATCTTGCCGATAAATGGAGGGAGAAGCCAAGTTCTGTTCAGACGAAGGGTTACAACCCCGGTCCTTGTTTGGTTTACGGGTTGTAACCTGGCTATCTGAATAGTCCCATGGTTATCTCATCGTATATCACTTGTCATGCTTGATACGTTTTACCTTACCAACAAGATTTGAAGACGGAGTTCTATTCAGGCGAAGGGTTACAACCCCGGTCGTTGTTTGGTTTAAGGATTGTGACCTGGCTACTTGAATGGTTTCTTCGTACTCAGTTGCTGTTGTTATTAAGCCTTTTCATTACTGTCTTTTATGTAATTATATTCTTGTGCTAATTGCTGGTTTTAGTTTCTAAGTGAAGCCTCCTTTGTGGCACTTGCTCTTTCTGGGGTCTGATCCAGCTGGTTTTGTATGGCCAGATACCGGAGCAGCACCAGTGGATCTACCAACCTTCCAGCCACATGGTGACCACTAGACGGAACCCTGGCAACGAGTGGGTTATTTTTGGCTCTCCCACTCTATTATAAAATTATTCTTTTGAGGCGTTTAGCCGTCGAGCAAGTGTTAGCTCGTGTACATTTTTACTTACTGTCTGCCTACGGGCTGTAACATGATTGACAACCTAGGGTTGATCATGTATGACTAAAACTCTTGCTAGTCCTCACATTTTGTAACGACTAGCTTCATGATCAGATGAATATATAATGTTTGGGATGCCTTACTATTGTATATTTGGTGATCGTACATCTTGTAACATCTACTTACTTGCTTGTGATTGAGACACTAGGCTTGTTATTGATCTTAAGAGACTGATGGCTTGTAGATAAACCCTCATATATCTAGACAGCCGTGACCGTATAGTGGAGTGGATCCCATTTTATTATACGTAGCTGGCTATGTCTGCCCCCGCTCTCCAGTGTTCTGGTTCTGGGCGTGACACAAGGAGACCCTTAAATAGGGTTCACAATCTTCCCAAAGTCATAAGAAATATGGACCGACGATGGCAACCAACTTAGATCTTAGATCTTGTAATGACCCGCTCCGTCCTAGCGGAACGCCGATTCAAACGGCAAGTTCAACAACTCAAACGAGCCGTCGACCCGAAGAGTTGGCATCGACCTGGAGAAGAATCGATACAAGGCTTACATTGGCCCGCCGAAGATGAATCCAGACTTAGACTTTCAAAGGCGCACACGGAGTGTTGCTCGGCCGATGCGAACATCGCTAAGGTGGGTGGCTCCGATGAACCCGTCTTTGCTTAGCCTAGACACATAACAATACGGACACTATCACTGAAATCGCTAGGCGATAACACCGCGCATGCTAATAAATGACCCAACGCACCTAGCTAAGGGATTAATCCCATCTTGTATGCTTGTATAGAATATGGAAAGGAACATAAAAAATATGAGAACTCTCATACCGCGCTCCACTGTAGTGCCCCGTCCCGCAAAGTCAATCGGAGGAATCGAAACGTCGGCGGAGTTCGGACCTAGCCTTGCAACGGTTGCTCGAAGGCTCGCTCGGTCAAGGCGACCGCTCGCTCAGGTGGGGTAGTTTCGGTGAACTCTCCTCATCTTTGCCTTCACATAATAAATCGTGTTTTCAACTTGCACAAGTTAGGCTTGATAATAAAAGCTACGCATCCACATAGCTAAGGGAATAATCCCGATGGTTTGAATCGAGTTAGAACATGGAAAACGTCCCATAGTCGGCTTAGAGTGGTGCACGGCGTGCTTTGAAAATGACACTCGGTCCTTCGTCCCGTGGCTTGGGAGAAGGAAAGTTGGTCTTCGGTGCAAAAGCTGAGAGTTAGCCTAAGTCATAGGCGTCGCCCGCCGAAATGCTTGCTAAAGCATGCACGGTCCTGTCCCGCAAGGCTTGGCATAGCCTTTGCTCGTCCCTTGGATTATGTTGTAGGCTTGAGTGGGTTAGGCAAAGTTATGCCGGTCGACCTAAGTTATTCTACATGCTGTCCCGCTCATTCTGCGGTTGTCAAGATAAATAGTCCCACGACCCCAAGGCCCATCATATGAAGTATGACTTGGGCGATAGCGTTGCGTAGAACACGAGTCGGTTTAGAGGCACGAGCCACAGTTGGTTTATTGGAAAGTTAGCCACGGTCTATGGCATTTAAGGAACACGTTTGGTTTAAGTTAAGTTGGAAGGCTACGTAGTAGTCGTTCCCTCGAGTTCAAAGAAGTTCGAGGCGGTCCCTCGGTTGGGAGTCTCGCGTTCCTATCCACGTTAAGTAGTTCGAGGCGGTCCCTCGGTCGGGAGTCTCGCGTTCCTATCCACGTTGAGAAGTATGAAACGGTCCAGAAATGAGGAAGTGGGTTGAGTCTGCATGGTCATTGGACAACTTGTGTACCAGTGCACAAGGGTTTTGATTTTGTTCCTCAGACAGTTGCCGCGGCCACGGGACTGATCTGGCCTAGGAGGAACACGTGCCTACGGGACCCTTGGACGGGGTGCGACCTACCCAAGGGGTGCGCCGTAGAGCGGGTATTAGGGGAAATTCGGCGAGTTCGTGCCTCGTTATATACGAACGTACCCTAATATCCAATGGAGGTCCAATATAGCTTGTCGTGCTAGTGACCAAGTTCATATAGATGTTGGCATGGCGGCGACAATCCGCGAGTGTGCCTTTGGATTTAGTCGAGTATTGAGTGCGCTATATCAAGGAGTCGAGTTGAAGGTGTGTGTACAAGTTAAAAATATAATGTTGGGCCTAAGATTTGGTATCAACGTAGGCGTCGTGTTTCGGCACGAGTTGTGGCGTCGAGTGTAAAGTCGAGAAGGGCCGTAGGGCAAGTTAGTTGAAAGTTATGTCGAGTTGCTGGGCACGACCTCAAAATACGAGGCACGGCCGCGTTGTCACAAGACAAGTCTGAGTCGATATATTGACATTGTAAGAAAACGGCAAGGTTTCGAGACTTAAAGATAAGGATGTTATCAGTATGATAGCACGGTCACACAGAAATGAAGTCTATCGTGTAGTTGCGTCCCTGATTTTGGTCGTAAGGCAAACACGACTTGATAGGTTACGTTGTTGGCACAAGAAGGGGTCTAGAGGCAAAGAATGAGTCAATGTTGACATTACAAGCACGGGATGGTTCTGATACACAAGTTGCGCCAAGGCGCCGGTCCAAAAACTGATCCTAAGGCAAGATTAGAAAGACAATCGAAAAGGGATTTAAGCTGCACAAAGTAAATGAACGTGTAGGTTTTGTATGGGTGGGCGAGGAGCTCACTCCACCAGTACAGTGGTACTGACACCCACACAGTGTTTCATGTGCAGGCACAGGTAGAAGCTCGTGGCGCAGCTCGCTTGGATGCGTCGAGGCACGGAGTTCCTTGGCGAGTCGAAGCGTGCGGCCGCATGAACTGAAGACTTATACAGGACATAATGTATGGACATCGCCTTCCGAAGCTTCTGCTGGATTCAAGTATTGTATCGAGAGATGAGAGAGAGGAGAGAGACTTGTAAACGAGAGAAAAGTGAGCACGAGAGACATTGTAATTTGGCCTTGCGCCCACAAATGTAATCTTGTATTCCATATCAATAAAGTGATTTCTTTTGAGTTACTTGTGTTCATGTGTTCTTCTTTAAATTCCGCTGTAAGGTATTCAATAATTCTGCTTGGGACTTCTGTGCGACGACCCCGTCACCGTCGATATAATCGGCCGTTATGGAACTGCCTTGCACGAGCGCTATCTAGGCTCGTGCGGCATCACGCCTTAGCGAGGACGATCGCTCCTACGGGAGCGGGGTGTGACATAATGGTATCAGATCACGGCTTTACGTCCTTGGACCGTCGATTGAATTCTTTAACTTTGATGTTTTTGCAAAACTCTGTTGCTTCCGCAAGTTGTTATCGTTGGTGCGCTCTCTCTCAGATGTCCCTCGACATGTCCATACAATAAGTCTAAATATTTTCGATAGCTCGTACAAGCGTTCAATCTAACGCATCGGTAGGCCGTTGCCAAATGCGTCGATAGGGCCTTTGTGTCGAACGTTACAAACTTGACTCGATATAAAATATGTGCTAATGTTAGCAATGTCGCACGTGTGCCCGAATAGTCCAACGTCGACAATAGCAAGTCGCGTGCGTGCCTAATTAGTCCAATATCGACCCTAGCAATTGAGCATGCAAACTCGGAATGTAGTCCGCACAGGAATGGCTATGCACACGGCCTTTTGGCTAAGTTGGGTTTCGCGTCGCGCACCGCGACCCTAGGTGCAAACGAGTCGTGAGCGACATTAAGTATTGCCCGATCGGGAATGGAGATATACTTAGGGTGTCTATCGATAGGAACGCTATCGGACAAACGCTTAGGCGTACTGGAAAAGATTGATTTGGATTTCGAGGAAATAGTACGAACGACTTAGTGCGTCGATACGACGCGAGCGACTACGCTAGCGATTCGTCGAACGAATCTGAAGGATGTCTTAGCGAATGACGCGAACGTGATTGAGGACTAGATCGTGTGGCTTGAATCCGAGTGGTGTATGTGATAGGTTCGGAGAAGAATAAGAATGAGTGTCGACGACTAGTCGAGTGGCTCGAATCTGAGTGGTGTATGGTTCGTCTTGGGAATTGTTCGAGTGAATATTAAGGATTACGAGTATGTCGGCGAGGCGATGCGGTCGTGCAAAGCCTTAGAACGCATCACGCTTAGTTGGTCGTGACTTCGAATGTCTTGAACGAGCATCTCGTTCGGACAACTTGTGAATGAGCAATGCGAGTTAGAAAACCGATTCGGAACGATGAATGAAAATGAATGGTCTTGATCGAGGAAACTTAGAGGATCGCGCGTGCGATATTGGATTGATGCAAATGAAATGTGACTTGAGTTTTGAATAACGATCTTGAAACGAGCTTGAGGAAAAGCGACTGAACTTGATCTTGAGTATTGAAAAAATTATGGAATATCCAACTCGGACAACAGCATCAACGCATGACTCAAAATTGGTTGCAAAGGAAGATCGTCAGGTTACGCATATCGTCGATGGTATTGAGGCGTATCAAAGATCGATATGCGATAACTTGGGGGTACTCTGACTCGGCAAATGACGATCGTGCAAATGTCATTGTTCCGATGGATGCTATAATCGGGATGTTAAAATGTGTCGAGGAAAAGATGGACTTGGCTCGAGGATTTTCTAAGTTGAATGAATGACGATCGAATTATCGAACTTGGCTTGGATGGAAACTGGAATGTTTGGATTCGCTTTGTCGATAACCACAACGTTGATGTTCTTGTCTTATGCGAGCGCTACTCCAGCCTCGCACATGCGTCACGCCGATTTAGGCGATCACTCTGCGTGAGCGCTGGTATGGTGATTCATACAGCGGGAGTGGTCGAACTTGCACGGTGCGACAATTTGTGCTTTGACTTGTGGTTTGATGCGAAGATGGACTCGAGATTGAATTGGTGTGCTTGTCGATTGAACTTGAGGATTGAGTAGGTCCAATCCGTGTATCGAGAATGAATGAGTCTAAACTCAAACAAGAGTTACGTCCCGATGAGAATGATTATTCCGCAGGAGCATTGCATGGTGATTCATGAACCACCGTGGATAATCAGACTCGCGTGAGATTGGGGCACAACGTATTGTCGAGCGAGACGACCTCGTGATCGAATACATGAATTGGTTAGAATCGATGAATTGAACGGATTTGAATTCTGCACAACGAACACATTGATGCGAATAGGTGATCGTGCTCGATGTTTAGAAATCTGAGTGACGCGAGCTTGGATAGAAAAGTCCCGTACTATCGACTTTGGTTTGACCCTAGGATTGGGGTCAGTGTTGGCATTATTGTTGGGGAACTATGATTCCAATCCTGACATTGACTTAGCCTCGCAAGGATCGGCCTAGTGGTTAGGCGAGACGCCCTGTTACAAGTGTTAGCAATCGAAAGGATTGATCTTGAGGATTGGCACGGATGGATAGCATGAATCACGAATATAGGAAACCCTGCTCATGAGATTCGGCTGACATGCATGTATTTTAGGGACGCTTGAGTATGTGCACGATGCGACTCGAGTGAGAATGACAAATTCTTTATTATACGGCTTGGTTGAATGCATGTGTTTTGGGGACGCTTGGAATGCGTGCACGATCCAGCCAAGTGATACGACGAGTTCAAGCAAGGCTTGAAGGATGGGAGTGTGTCGAGATCTGGAAATCGTGTTAAAGGAAAGATTGATAATAGTGCGAGCGTGGCTCGGAATCGAAGGAATGCGTAGGTGTGTGCGTACGATTAAGTCTTGGCCAATAGAAAAGGGTAGGATGACTTGCCTTCAGGAAAATCTCGAGGACGAGACTTGTTCTGAGTGGTGTATGTTGTAGTGCCCCGTCCCGCAAAGTCAATCGGAGGAATCGAAACGTCGGCGGAGTTCGGACCTAGCCTTGCAACGGTTGCTCGAAGGCTCGCTCGGTCAAGGCGACCGCTTGCTCAGGTGGGGTAGTTTCGGTGAACTCTCCTCATCTTTGCCTTCACATAATAAATCGTGTTTTCAACTTGCACAAGTTAGGCTTGATAATAAAAGCTACGCATCCACATAGCTAAGGAAATAATCCCGATGGTTTGAATCGAGTTAGAACATGGAAAACGTCCCACAGTCGGCTTACAGTGGTGCACGGCGTGCTTTGAAAATGACACTCGGTCCTTCGTTCCGTGGCTTGGGAGAAGGAAAGTTGGTCTTCGGTGCAAATGCTGAGAGTTAGCCTAAGTCATAGGCGTCGCCCGCCGAAATGCTTGCTAAAGCATGCACGGTCCTGTCCCGCAAGGCTTGGCATAGCCTTTGCTCGTCCCTTGGGTTATGTTGTAGGCTTGAGTGGGTTAGGCAAAGTTATGCCGGTCGACCTAAGTTATTCTACATGCTATCCCGCTCATTCTGCGGTTGTCAAGATAAATAGTCCCACGACCCCAAGGCCCATCATATGAAGTATGACTTGGGCGATAGCGTTGCGTAGAACACGAGTCGGTTTAGAGGCACGAGCCATGGTTGGTTTATTGGAAAGTTAGCCACGGTTTATGGCATTTAAGGAACACGTTTGGTTTAAGTTAAGTTGGAAGGTTACGTAGTAGTCGTTCCCTCGAGTTCAAAGAAGTTCGAGGCGGTCCCTCGGTTGGGAGTCTCGCGTTCCTATCCACGTTAAGTAGTTCGAGGCGGTCCCTCGGTCGGGAGTCTCGCGTTCCTATCCACGTTGAGAAGTATGAAACGGTCCAGAAATGAGGAAGTGGGTCGAGTCTGCATGGTCATTGGACAACTTGTGTACCGGTGCACAAGGGTTTTGATTTTGTTCCTCAGACAGTTGTCGCGGCCACGGGACTGATCTGGCCTAGGAGGAACACGTGCCTACGGGACCCTTGGACGGGGTGCGACCTACCCAAGGGGTACGCCGTAGAGCGGGTATTAGGGGAAATTCGGCGAGTTCGCGCCTCGTTATATACGAACGTACCCTAATATCCAATGGAGGTCCAATATAGCTTGTCGTGCTAGTGACCAAGTTCATATAGATGTTGGCATGGCGGCGACAATCCGCGAGTGTGCCTTTGGATTTAGTCGAGTATTGAGTGCGCTATATCAAGGAGTCGAGTTGAAGGTGTGTGTACAAGTTAAAAACATAATGTTGGGCCTAAGATTTGGTATCAACGTAGGCGTCGTGTTTCGGCACGAGTTGTGGCGTCGAGTGTAAAGTCGAGAAGGGCCGTAGGGCAAGTTAGTTGAAAGTTATGTCGAGTTGCTGGGCACGACCTCAAAATACAAGGCACGGCCGCGTTGTCACAAGACAAGTCTGAGTCGATATGTTGACATTGTAAGAAAATGGCAAGGTTTCGAGACTTAAAGATAAGGATGTTATCAGTACGATAGCACGGTCACACGAAAATGAAGTCTATCGTGTAGTTGCGTCCCTGATTTTGGCCGTAAGGCAAACACGACTTGATAGGTTACGTTGTTGGCACAAGAAGGGGTCTAGAGGCAGAGAATGAGTCAATGTTGACATTACAAGCACGGGATGGTTCTGATACACAAGTTGCGCCAAGGCGCCGGTCCAAAAACTGATCCTAAGGTAAGACTAGAAAGACAATCGAAAAGGGATTTAAGCTGCACAAAGTAAATGAACGTGTAGGTTTTGTATGGGTGGGCGAGGAGCTCACTCCACCAGTACAGTGGTACTGACACCCACACAGTGTTTCATGTGCAGGCACAGGTAGAAGCTCGTGGCGCGGAGCTCGCTTGGATGCGTCGAGGCACGGAGTTCCTTGGCGAGTCGAAGCGTGCGGCCACATGAACTGAAGACTTATACAGGACATAATGTATGGACATCGCCTTCCGAAGCTTCCGCTGGATTCAAGTATTGTATCGAGAGATGAGAGAGAGGAGAGAGACTTGTAAACGAGAGAAAAGTGGGCACGAGAGACATTGTAATTTGGCCTTGCGCCCACAAATGTAATCTTGTATTCCATATCAATAAAGTGATTTCTTTTGAGTTACTTGTGTTCATGTGTTCTTCTTTAAATTCCGCTGCAAGGTATTCAATAATTCTGCTTGGGACTTCTGTGCGACGACCCCGTCGCCGCCGATGTAATCGGCCGTTATGGAACTGCCTTGCACGAGCGCTATCTAGGCTCGTGCGGCATCACGCCTTAGCGAGGACGATCGCTCCTACGGGAGCGGGGCGTGACATCCACGCTCGTGCTAAGGCACAAGCTTACGTTCAAGTCCCTTATGCGTTCAAACAATAAAACAATGAATGGTTTACAACAATGAAACAGGAAGACTATCAACATAGTCGTTTCGAGTAGAGTTTAGCAACATTGAAAGAATATGGAACCGATGGATCGCCAAGACGGCTCCCGTACTGGGAGTTGCGTAATGCTTGAATGAATGAATCAATGAATGAATGAATGAATGAATACGTGAATGAATCAATGAACGAACGAGCAAGTGAAAGAAAGAAAGAAAAGGAAGAATGAATAAAAGATAAGAGAGAAAGGAATAGTTAGCGACAGGTGTGACGGGCACGTGCAACGGGGCTCGCTACCCGCGCTGCACGGACGCCAACCTGGTCGATAACGCATTGTGGCTAAGGGTTAGCCTATGACGATAAAATACAAAATGGTCATGGGCGGACCCGTGCACGGGTGATACGGATTCTGCGGCATGATCAAAGGGATGATCGTGGCCGACCTAGGCGGGATCAAGTCAAGGCTTACGGGCTGCCTGGGTGCGGACTTGGCCACCCGGGGGACGTAAGTGCTGAGGTATTTCATGAGACTAACGGGGTGTGTGCCAGTCCTCACCCTACGCTAGTTGAGAAATACCACGCTGGGATGTGTCCAAAATGGCTTGTGATGCCAGCGACCGGTACATATAGATTTAAGAGGGCTTTGCTGGTGGCAATCCACGTGCAAGTCCTTGCATTGAAATCAAAGTTGTCTAAGTTAACTGTACAAAGCACCTTCTGAATAGGCTTGAATATAACACACAAAATGATCAAGATTACTTCGAGCAAACGAGTTAGAAAACGTGCCTACGACGTGCTAGAACCCGAGGCAAGGACACGCACTTGATATTGAATGCTTTCATGAACTACGTTAAGTTATTTCATATGAATTGTTGACTAACTTGGTTTACGTTGGACAGGAAAGGCCGGACGGTAAGTATGGCTAAGTCGTGCATGTATTTCCATACGACACTTGAATTTGGCAACACGGGATAGGTTATGACATATGCCATGAAATTGATCCTAAGGCAAGATTAGAAAGACAATGAATGATAGAGATGCACAAAAGTAAATAGAACGTGTTTGGTAATGATAGCATTGTGGGCGAGCAAGCCTCCCCACCAGTGCATAACAATGTACTGATAACCCCACAGTCTGCTTGCAGGATGCAGGAGACGCCGGCGGGTGCGGAGCTTTTCTCGAACGTGCTAAGGCGCGGAGCTATCTCTCGAGCCTTGGAGCGTTGCAAGGAGCTGGAGCACCATATACAGGACATAATGTATCGGAACATCGCCATGAATCATTCCATGTTGTAAGCCACTTGGCACGCCTTTTATGTTTCAGAGAGAGAGAGAGTTTGAGCGATTTATAATATCGGCCTAGCGCCGATTGTAAACTTCTCGAATGTCAATAAAGAGTTGAATTCGCTTCAATTTGTGTTCATTTACTTTCCGTTGCAAATGGGGACACTCTGTGCGACTCTGTGGCCTAGCTCAAATTGACCGTTTCTGGACTTAGCCTTGCACGGGCGCAACCTAGGCCCGTACGGCATCACGCCTTAGCGAGGACGATCGCTCCTACGGGAGCGGGGAGTGACAGATTGGTATTAGAGCACGGCTTTACGTCCTTGGACTTCATTTCGATTCTCTCAGTTTTGAAAGCTCGTTGAAACAAAAGAAGTGTACTCTCTCTCTCTCGTTGTGTCTTGGGATGTTCCATACAATAAGTCTAATATTTTTAAAAGCTCGTACGAGTACTTGGTTGGACGGGATCGATAGGCGAAGGCCTTTGTGCCACCACGACGAACTTGAGTTGGAAGGAATCGATGCTAAGAGTTAGCAAATGCAGTGCGTGCTTGAATAAGCTTACGCTGACAATAGCAAACGAAGTACACGAGACCGGAGTATAGTTCGGACAGGATGATTATGTACGCAGCCTTTTGGCTAAGTTGTGTGGAGTATCGCGCACCTAGACCTTCCGGTACAAACGAGATGCGAGCGAGATCGGTTATCGCTCGAACGAGAATAAGTGAGCGTGCAAACTCGAATATAGTCCGTACGGGATAGCTATGCACACGGCCTTCTGGCTAAGTTGTGTCACGTGTCGCGTACCTCGACTTTTGGGTGCAATCGAGTTGCGAGCGATATCAAGTACCGCTCGGTCGGGAACGGAGATACACTTAGAGTGTATATCGATAGGAACGCTATCAAACTAACGCTTAGGCGTGCAAGAAAGATTGGCTTGGATTTTGAGGATTAATGCGAACGACTTAGTACGTCGAGGCGACGTGAGCGATTACGCTAGAGATTCGTCGAACGAATCTGAAGGATGTCTTAGCGCATAACGCGAACGTGATTGAGGACTAGATCGTATGGCTTGAATCCGAGTGGTGTATGTGATAGGTTCGGAGAAGAATAAGAATGAGTGTCGACGACTAGTCGAGTGGCCCGAACCCTGAGTGGTGTATGGACGTCATAGAAATTGTTCGAGCGAGACTAAAGGATTTACGGATCGTACGAGTATGTCGGCAAGCGATGCGATCACGCAAAACCTTAAAACGTGTTATGCTTAGTTGGTCGTGACTTCAAAAGTCCCGAACGAGATGTCGCTGGACAACTTGTCATTGGGCAACGCGAGTTAGAAAATGGTTCGGAACGATGAATGAAAATGAATGGTCTTGATCGAGGAAACTTAGAGGATCGCGCGTACGATTTCGGATTGATTCAAATGAATTGTGTCTTGAGTTTGAACAACGATCTTGAAACTAGCTTGAGAAATAGCAGTTGAACTTGATCTTGAATATTAAGTGAAATTGTGGAATATCCAACTCGGACAACAGCATCAACGCACGACTCGAAATCGGTTGCAAAGGAAGATCGTCAGGTTACGCATATCGTCGATGGTATTGAGGCGTATCAAAGATCGATATACGATAACTCGGGGGTACTCTGACTCGGCGAATGACGATCGTGCAAATGTCATTATTCCGTTGGATGCTATACTCGGAATATTGAAACGTGTCGAGGAAAATATAGACTTGGCTCGAGGATTTTCTGGTTGAACGAATGATGATCGGACTATCGAACTTGGATTAGATGAAATGAAATGCTTGGATTTGCTTCGACGATAACCCCAACGTCGACATTCTTTTCTTATGCGAGCGCAACTCCAGCCTCGCACATGCGTCGTGCCGATTAGGGCGATCACTCCGCGTGAGCGCTGGTATGGTGATTCATACAGCGGGGGTGATCAAACTTGCACGGCGTGGCAACTTGTGTGCTTCGACTTGTGGTTTGACGCAAAGATAGACTCGAGAATGAATTGTGTGTTTGATAAATCGAACTTGAGGATTGAGTAGGTCCAATCCTCGTATCGAGAATGAGTTAGTCTAAACTTAAACAAGAGTTACGCCCCGATGAGAATGATTATTCCGTGGGAGCGTTACATGGTGATTCATGAACCACCGTGGATGATTGGACTCGCGTGAGATTGTGACGTAATGTATTGTCGAGCTGGATGACCTCGTAATCGAATACATGAATTGGTTAAAATATATGTGAAGTATGTCGATTGGGTGATTTAATGGATTCGAATATGCACAACGAATACATTGATGCGAATAGGTGATCGTGCTCGATGTTTAGAAATCTGAGTGACGCGAGCTTGGGTAGAAAACCCCCCGTACTACCGACTTTGGTTTGACCCTAGGATTGGGGTCAGTGTTGGCATTATTGTTTGGGAACTGTGATTCCAATCCTGACGTTAACTTAGCCTCGAAAAGAGTTAGCCTAGCGGATAGGCGGATGACCCTATACCGAGTGATTGAACCTGTGCGATTGATATTAGAGTATCGTCTGGACGGACGATAGACTTGGGGCAACAAGACTTAGAGTAGGACGAAAATTAGGAGTGTGCGTGAACGACAACGAGAATGGCCCCAACGAAGGAAAGGATAGGAATGGATGATGCGCAAGTAAAGTTGGAATAACGAATTGAATCATTGGTCGGAAGACGTACTCGATAATAGTACAATACTTGGTCTCGAATCGGACGGAAATTACTTAGACTTGGTCGACTCCGCTAAGAAGAAATCGTATTAATTTCGTTGACAAGAGCGCTTGAGAAGCGAATCGAATCATCTCGAGGACCGAGATAAACGATATGTGATACACACATGAGTTCGGTTTTAAATCGAAGTTAGCAAAACGATCGACAAATCGAAACTATCACGAGTAGCTTGTCCGACTTTGCTAGTCGCTAAGCTTGGTTGAAAGGTACGTATTCGAGGGACACCTTGAATGCGTGCACGATCCAAACTCAGCGATATGATGAACTCGAATGCAGCTGCAAGTGGGTGTTGAGATGCGCATGAACGAATGAGTGAGTTGCCTCTGCCTACGAATCTCGTGTTTGAGAATTTCAACGCACCTCGTGCGACCGTTTCAGTCCCATGATACGTCGAAATAGCAACCAAATCGAAGAAACGCGACAATTGAATAAGAACCATCAACTCTGAAATAAATGAAAAGCCATTCAATAAAATCGACCAAACGTATGCGACACGGAACTTGGAAAGGTACCGAGCATGGTTCGATGCCATCGAACGATAGAGCCGTTCGATAGAATTGTCTATGAAATACGATGACACGATTTAAGGAATGGTAGGATGACCTGCACTCAGGAAGTCTCGAGGACGAGACTTATTTTGAGTGGTGTATTATGTAATAATCCGCTCCGCCCTAGCGGAACGCCGATTCAAACGGCAAGTTCAACGACTCAAACGAGCCGTTGATCCGAAGAGTTGGCATCGACCTGGAGAAGAATCGATGCAAGGCTTACATTGGTCCACCGAAGATGAATCCAGACTTAGACTTTCAAAGGCGCACTCGGAGTGTCGCTCGGCCGATGCGAACATCGCTAAGGTGGGTGGCTCCAATGAACCCGTCTTTGCTTAGCCTAGACACATAACAATACAGACACTATCACTGAAATCGCTAGGCGATAACACCGCGTATGCTAATAAATGACCCAACGCACCTAGCTAAGGGATTAATCTCATCTTGTATGCTTGTATAGAATATGAAAAGGAACATGGAAAATACGAAAACTCTTGCACCGCGCTCCACGCTCGTGCTAAGGCACAAGCTTACGTTCAAGTCCCTTATGCGTTCAAACAATGAAACAATGAATGGTTTACAACAATGAAACGAAAAGACTATCAACATAGTCGTTTGTAATGCCTGTGGTTCGTATCACGTATTCTTGGGATACGTGTACGTATTTTATTGCATGATTTCCTGGCTTGGTATTTCCTTCTTGGCTTGGTCTATTCCTGGTTCGGGTTGGTTGGTTCGGCCTGGCTTGGTTTTGCTTGGGTTCATGATGAACCCTTGGATGAACCCCCTACCTACCACCACCTTTGATATTTATTGCCATTTCTTTTTTCTCTCTCTTTATTACTCATCTTCTTCTTCCTCATTTACTCCTTCACCTACCAAGAGAGAGAGAGTGAGCTCTAGGCAAGTGCAACTTGCTTCATGGAGGAACTCTGATTTTATTGCTCCATTCTCTTCTTTACTACATTCTAAAGTACTTTAGTACTTGACATTTCTCATTTCCATGGCTGAATTCTTGTAGATCTAAGTTTATTTCATTTTTGGATTTCTTGGGTTTTGATCTATTTAATCTTGTTATTTTCTAGTTTTGATGGTTCCATGTTGTAGAGAATTTCGTTCTACCCCATTTTGACCTATGGAAGTTCGGATTTAGGCTCCGGATGATGGAGTTATGGAGCTTGAGGACTTGGCTCTCATGGTGTTCTTCTTTTCTGAAATTTTGGAGAAGATGAACAGTGCTTGACTTGACCGCATGAATATTCTCGCGGCAAGTATTCTATCCAGCCGCATGACTGGAAGTTCTTGAGCCGCATGAGAGTCGAACTCATCTGGCCGCATAACTCGCTCAATTTCCAGCCGCATAAGTTCTGAACTCTGCAGCCGCATGCACCATTCCCGCTGGCCGCATGAGACTTGCTTGATCCAGCCGCATGAGGACTTCACCCTGAGCCGCATGAACTCAACACTCGCGAGCCGCATAGGCATTGCTCCCCGCAGCCGCATGGGTTGCTTCTTCTCGAGCCGCATGGAACCACACTCTTCCCCGGCCGCATGTACCTGATTGGCCAGCTAGCCGCATAAGACCCATTTCCCCAGCCGCATGAGTTTCCTATCTTTCTGACCGCATGCGCCCCCTTGTCTTAGCCGCATGGGACCCAGTGACCCTGGCCGCATGCGCTCTCCTAATTGGGCCGCATGAGTCTACCCTTTCCTGACCGCATATGCTTTAGCCGCATGGCTCTTCTATAGCCCTGAGTATTGATATTTTATTAGATGTTTTACGTCCATTTTATATCCTTACGTCTTTTGTCATGAACTTGATAATCATAGATTTGTTTAATATGTTTGAAAATGATACCTGAGCATGACACGATAGTGACCCGTAGTGGTGCACTCTTGACAAGAAAACTTGACATGACCTGATAGTGGCCCGTCGTGGCGCACCCCTGACAAGAACACTTGACATGATAAACCTGACATGATATATCTGATAAGCTGTTGCAACGGCTACCTGACATGACATGACCTGTATAAATTACATGGACACCGTGGGCGATTGTGCTTGTACAAATAAACCCGTCCTGTCTTGCATCATGTCTAGGGAGGGAGCTCCTGAGTACCACGGTCAGGAGTACCTATTGAAATGGACTAAGGTTAATAACTAGATTAACACATTAGTCATGAAGAGATTTTTCAGCTACAGGCAATCCCGTTACCTGGGCGCGCCTGGGATCTGTAGCCTGCCGTCGAGTAGGACACATTTTCAGCACACTGTCATGTGTTGCACCTTTCAAGCTACTTAAGGGTACATGCGTTTCCTAGACGGTGTACCCTCCTGAATTCAACCCCTAATTTCGACCTGGGTAACCTGGATGGTCTGCAGGGCTTGTGGCTGTAGAATAATCTCACTGCATCTTGCTAGTAACTAGGCCTGTGATAACCCTAGTTAGTTAAAGTATCAAGCCGTAGGTCTTGTTTGGCCGTGAAATGATTGGATGGAGTTTAACCAGTCTAGTCTTGTCCTGATCATGCTCCAGATTGCTATATGACCAGAATGCTTGTATTTATTTTACCGATAAATGGTGAGAGTTCCAAGTTCTGTTCAGACGAAGGGTTACAACCCCGGTCCTTGTTTGGTTTACGGGTTGTAACCTGGTTATCTGAATAGTTCCATGGTTATCTCGTCGTATATCATCCTGATGTATTTTTTTTTATTTCCAGTTCTTACTTTTATTTATATCTTGTACTGATTGCTGGTTTTAGTTCCTAAGTGAAGCTTCCTTTGTGACACTTGCTCTTTCTGGGGTCTGACCCAGCTGGTTTTGTATGGCCAGATTTCGGAGCAGCTCCAGAGGATCTACCGACCTTCCAGCCAGATGGTGGCCACTAGACGGAACCCTGGCAACGAGTGGATTTATTTTTGATCTCCCACTTTATTGTAAAAATATTCTTTTGAGGCGTTTAGCCGACGAGCACCTGTTTAGCTCGATTGCACTTTACTTACTGTCTGCCTACGGGCTGTAACATGATTGACAGATCCTAGGGTTGATCATGTATGACTAAACTCTTGCTAGTCCTCACATTTTGTAACGACTAGCTTCATGATCAGCTGAATATGTAATATTTGGGACGCCTTATTATTGTATATTTAATGATCATACATCTTGTAACATTTACTTACTTGCTTGTGATTGAGACACTAGGCTTGTTCATGACCATAGGAGACTGTTGGCTTATAGTAAACCCTCATGTATCTAGACAGCCGTGACCGTATAGCGAGATGGAAACCATTTCAATATACGTAGCTGGCTATGTCTGCCCCCGCTCTCCAGTATTCTGGTTCTGGGGCGTAACATGGTTTTAGTGGTAGCCCATGCAGGTCTTGTAAATCAAGATATGTGAGGGTTTACCGAATAGATGTCTCAATCAGTATTCGTCCTTGATCTCTGCTCGTATCTTCTGAATCCCTGGATTCTTGTCCTGATCATATGCTTGTATCGTTGATCTGTCCTAGTCCTTCCTTATTGTTCCCTATGTCGTCTTCTTCAGCGACATTGTTCGTGGTCCTACCGACCAGCAAGGCGGAGCACCTCCCGCGGACCAGCAGCAACCTGGGGATCAAGCCCAGCATTTCGGAGTAGCCTCCAGAGTCGTGCCTTCTGATAGAGAGCCACCAGTTCAGCCAGTTCAGCCTGCCGAGCCTGATGATGGCACATTAATAGGACTCGTCAGGACCTTGATAGCTTCTCAAGATCGTCGTGGAGATGCTTTACAACAAGCAGTGGCGGATGCTTTGACCAGAGGCGGTCATCCAGGGAACAGCGCAGCCAACAGCTTCAAACGCCTGAACCCTCCATTCTTTGACGGTAGTGAAGATGTTATCACAGCAGATGCATGGCTTCAGGATACTGAAGTGATTCTCGACGCAGCCAAGACTCCGGAGAATGAGAAGATGGCCGTTGTGCGCCTGCAGTTGTTAGATCTTGCCCGCAGCTGGTGGGCGGCGCAGGCCGTTGGATTAGCAACACCCATTGCTTGGGCAGTATTCAGAGAGAGATTCCAGACCAAGTATTTCGATGCCGTGGCTCGGTATGATCTACAGACGAGGTTTACCAATCTGAAGCAAGGAGGCAGGACGGTCGATGGATATGCGGCCGAGTTTTCGAGACTCAGTCGGTTTGCTCCCACCTTGGTGGCAACCGAGTATGATAGAGCCCAGCGATTCCAGCAGGGGCTCCACCTGGAGATTTTGTTGGTAGTTGAACAGTTTGAGCATCAGACTTTTGATGCAGTCTTGAGAGCAGCCCGGAGGCATGAGTATACCTCCCAAAGGATTGTGGATAGGACCGAAGGTCGGAAGAGATCTCACGGCCAGATGAATCAGTCTTCAGCACCAGCCCCGGCAGCCAGGGCTTTGACTATTGGAGCTCCGAGGCGAGCGGCCTCAGTAACGTCGGTTCAGCATTCCACCCTGACGTACCCTCAGCAGCAGCAGAAGCAGAAGCAGTCTTCCGCAGTGGGATGTTCTCATTGTGGAAAGCCAGGCCATGTAGTGGCAGAGTATCGTAGGGCACAGGGATTGTGTCTGGTTTGTGGAGCACCAGACCATAGGGTTGGATCCTGCCCGAACAGGGGTGGTTCATCATCGTCCAACCTTTCTAGCTCTTCGGTGAGAGGACCAGCACCGGTCCAGCAGCAGCAGCAGCAACAGTACCCACTGTCGAGGCCCTTGCCGCCTCAGTTCCAGATGTTCCAGCAGCAGAATCCCCAGCAGCATGTACAAGCCCAAGCCTTGAGTCAGAGCAGGCAGCGAGGATTTCAGCAGAGGGGACCAGCACCCCGAGGGCATGGTCAGGCTATGGTGATGACCGCAGAGGAAGGAATGGCACCAGGAGAGGTAGTGGCAGGTACTATTCTCGTCAACTCCTTTCCAGCTTCAGCTTTATTTGATTCTGGTGCATCGCATTCATTTATGTCTGCACGATTCGCGACACGGGTAGGATTGGAGCCCGAGTCATTATCAGTAAGGCTCAATATACTTACTGGTAACGGACTTGTGGGAGTAGATAGAGTATTTTTCTCGTGTCGGATCGTAGTTAGCGGTAGAGAGTTCCCTGCTAGATTGATAGAGTTCCCGATGGCCGATTATGATGTGGTCCTAGGGATGGATTGGTTGAGGAACCAGTATGCTAGAATAGACTGCCATATTGGTAGGGTTGTTTTTAGCATTCCAGGCGAGCCGGAGTTTTTCTTTTCCAGAGGAGCAGTTGAGCCTTCTCCTCCGATATTGCGGATGGCAGTAGCAGCAGTGCAGTTGCCCAGGATAGTGGATGAGTTCCCAGATGTTTTCCCAGAAGAGCTACCAGGTATGCATCCAGAGCGGGAGATCGAGTTCACTATAGACTTGATTCCCGGGACAGCACCGGTATCAGAGCGAATCTACAGGATGGCACCGTCAGAATTAGAGATCTTGTACAAGATGATTGAGGAACTCAGAACCAAGGGATTCATTCGTGCTAGTGGATCGCCTTGGGGAGCCCCGATACTTCTTGTGAAAAAGAAGGATGGTACGTCCAGGTTATGTGTTGATTATCGTACCTTGAACTCCGTGACAATCAAGAACAGATACCCTCGTCCGAGGATAGATGACTTGTTTGATCAACTCAAGGGGGCTTCAGTATTCTCGAAGATTGATTTGCGCTCAGGTTATCATCAGATCAGAGTCAGAGAGCAGGACATCCCGAAGACAGCTTTTAGATCGAGGTATGGGCATTGGGAGTTCCTTGTTATGCCTTTTGGAGCAACCAATGCGCCGGCAGTATTCATGGACCTCATGAATCGCATCTTCATGCCTTATTTGGATCAGTTCGTGATTGTATTCCTAGACGACATCCTGGTCTACAGCAAGAGTGAGGCGGAGCATGAGCAGCATCTCCGTATGGTTCTTCAGATTTTCAGAGAGCACCAGTTATATGCCAAGTTCAGTAAATGCGAGTTCTGGCTCGATCGCATTTCGTACTTGGGTCATATCATCACTCGAGGAGGAGTAGAAGTCGATCCCCAGAAGATTGTGGCTATTGAGTCGTGGCCGGTGCCCAGCACAGTTACAGAAGTTCGCAGTTTTCTTGGATTGGCCGGCTATTACCGACGGTTTGTATCAGATTTTGCTCGAATATCAGCGCCGTTGACCCAGTTGACTCGCAAGGATGCGCAGTTTGCTTGGACAGCGGAGTGTCAGAGTTCTTTTGAGCAGTTGAAGCGAGGCCTGATAACAGCTCCTATTCTCACGCTTCCAGATGGGACCGGAGGATTCTCAGTGTACTGTGATGCTTCAGGCAGAGGTTTAGGATGTGTTCTGATGTAGCATGGGAAGGTAATAGCTTATGCGTCACGACAACTTCGTGATCATGAGAGAAATTACCTAACCCATGACTTGGAGCTGGCAGCAGTGGTGTTTGCACTTAAGCTGTAGAGGCACTACTTGTATGGGGACAGGGTGGAGATTTTCACCGATCACAAGAGCCTGAAGTATGTTTTCACCCAGAAGGATCTTAACATGCGTCAGAGAAGATGGCTGGAGCTTCTTGTGGATTATGATGTCAACCTGCAGTATCATCCTGGGAAGGCCAATGTCGTAGCAGATGCATTGAGCAGGAGAGCAGGAGTTTATTTCCTAACAGCGCAACCAGAGCTGTTAGCAGATCTTCAGAAGATGGGTATTGAAGTTGTTCTCCCTTCCAGTGTAGCATTCATGGCCAGTATGCAGGTTCAGTCCACTATAGTCGAGAGGATCCGAATGGCGCAGTCAGCAGATTCCAAGCTTCAGCGACTCAGAACAAAGTGTGAGGCAGGACGAAGACCAGAGTTGTACATTCATGAGGATGGTACACTTAGACATGGTAAGCGTCTTTGTGTGCCCAGTAGAGAAATCAGACAGGAGATCATGGCAGAGGCGCACAGTTCTCAGTATTCCATCTATCCTGGCAGTACGCAGATGTATCGAGATATCCGTCAGCACTTCTGGTGGAATGGCATGAAGCGGGAGATAGCTCGGTTTGTCTCTCGGTGTTTGGTTTGCCAACAAGTTAAAGCTGAACATCAGAGACCGGCTGGACTTCTTCAGCCTTTGCCGATTCCAGAATGGAAATGGGAACATGTGACCATAGATTTTGTGACTGGACTACCTAGATCCCCAGCTGGTAGAGATGCTATTTGGGTTATAGTTGACCGGCTCACGAAAGTGGCTCACTTCCTTCCGTTCAGAGTTGGTCAGTCGACAGCTCAGTTAGTAGAAATATACCTCAGGCAGATTATCAGATTGCACGGTATGCCAGTCAGTATCACCTCGGACCGAGATTCCAGATTCATGTCGCACTTTTGGCGTAGCCTGTAGGAGAGTTTGGGAACTCGTCTCCAGTTCAGTTCAGCGTATTATCCGCAGACAGATGGTCAGTCGGAGCGCACAATCCAGACTCTTGAAGACATGTTGCGGTCTTGCACACTTGACTTCGGTGGTTCATGGGAAGATCACTTGCACCTGGTGGAATTCTCGTACAACAACAGTTTCCAGGCCAGTATCCAGATGGCACCATTCGAGGCACTGTATGGCAGGAAGTGCAGATCCCCGCTAGCCTGGGATGATGTTGGAGAGAGGCAGATGCTCGGTCCAGAAATGATCGCTCAGACAGTTGAAGTGGTCAGAAGGGTCAGAGATCATCTTCGAGTTGCCCAAGATCGCCAGCGCCATTGGGCCGATTCTCATCGGCGCCCTCTCGAGTTTTCGGTCGGTGATCATGTATTCCTGAGGATTTCGTCTAACCGTGGCGTCATTCGTTTCGACGTGCGGGGAAAGCTTAGTCCTAGGTATATAGGGTCATTTGACATTCTGGAGCGAGTAGGAGATGTATCCTATCGTCTTGCTCTTCCGCCGTCGCTAAGCGAGGTGCATGACGTGTTCCATTTATCCCAATTACGACGGTATATCCCAGACCCGAGCCACATCCTAGATCATTCGGAATTGATTGTTGGTACCAACCTTTCGTATGAGGAGAGGCCCGTGTCTATATTGGACCGGAGAGAGAAGATCCTCAGGAACAAGACTATCAAGTTAGTCCGGGTTGCTTGGGGTCGTCACTCTTTGGGTGAGTCAACGTGGGAGCGTGAGGTTGATATCCGATCACGATATCCGGACTTGTTTGACTCGTGAGGTATAATGTCTTTCTTATGCCTCATGCCTTCGATTCCTTGCTTGAATGGGTGATTGTCTGCCTAGTTATAGCTTGCATGTGATTAATGTAGCTTGTCATTGCTCCTCTAGCCTCTTGATTAAATTTCGAGGACGGAATTCTTTTAAGGTGGGTAGAGTTGTAATGCCTGTGGTTCGTATCACGTATTCTTGGGATACGTGTACGTATTTTATTGCATGATTTCCTGGCTTGGCATTTCCTTCTTGGCTTAGTCTATTCCTGGTTCGGGTTGGTTGGTTCGGCCTGGCTTGGTTTTGCTTGGGTTCATGATGAACCCTTGGATGAACCCCCTACCTACCACCACCTTTGATATTTATTGCCATTTCTTCTTTCTCTCTCTTCATTACTCATCTTCTTCTTCCTCATTTACTCCTTCACCTACCAAGAGAGAGAGAGTGAGCTCTAAGCAAGTGCAACTTGCTTCATGGAGGAACTCTGATTTTATTTCTCCATTCTCTTCTTTACTACATTCTAAAGCACTTTAGTACTTGACATTTCTCATTTCCATGGCTGGATTCTTGTAGATCTAAGTTTATTTCATTTTCGGATTTCTTGGGTTTTGATCTATTTAATCTTGTTATTTCCTAGTTTTGATGGTTCCATGTTGTAGAGAATTTCGTTCTACCCCATTTTGACCTATGGAAGTTCGGATTTAGGCTCCGGATGATGGAGTTATGGAGCTTGAGGACTTGGCTCTCATGGTGTTCTTCTTCTCTGAAATTTTGGAGAAGATGAACAGTGCTTGACTTGACCGCATGAATATTCACGCGGCAAGTGTTCTATCCAGCCGCATGACTGGAAGTTCTTGAGCCGCATGAGAGTCGAACTCATCTGGCCGCATAACTCGCTCAATTCCCAGCCGCATAAGTTCTGAACTCTGCAGCCGCATGCACCATTCCCGCTGGCCGCATGAGACTTGCTTGACCCAGCCGCATGAGGACTTCACCCTGAGCCGCATGAACTCAACACTCGCGAGCCGCATAGGCATTGCTCCCCGCAGCCGCATGGGTTGCTTCTTCTCGAGCCGCATGGAACCACACTCCCCCCCCCGACCGCATGTACCTGATTGGCCAGCTAGCCGCATAAGACCCATTCCCCCAGCCGCATGAGTTTCCTATCTTTCTGACCGTATGCGCCCCCTTGTCTTAGCCGCATGGGACCCAGTGACCCTGGCCGCATGCGCTCTCCTAATTGGGCCGCATGAGTCTACCCTTTCTTGACCGCATATGCTTTAGCTGCATGGCTCTTCTATAGCCCTGAGTATTGATATTTTATTAGATGTTTTACGTCCATTTTATATCCTTACGTCTTTTGTCATGAACTTGATAATCATAGATTTGTTTAATATGTTTGGAAATGATACCTGAGCATGACACGATAGTGACCCGTAGTGGTGCACTCTTGACAAGAAAACTTGACATGACCTGATAGTGGCCCGTCGTGGCGCACCCCTGACAAGAACACTTGACATGATAAACCTGACATGATATATCTGATAAGCTGTTGCGACGGCTACCTGACATGACATGACCTGTATAAATTACATGGACACCGTGGGCGATTGTGCTTGTACAAATAAACTCGTCCTGTCTTGCATCATGTCTAGGGAGGGAGCTCCTGAGTACCACGGTCAGGAGTACCTATTGAAATGGACTAAGGTTAATAACTAGATTAACACATTAGTCATGAAGAGATTTCCCAGCTACAGGCAATCCCGTTACCTGGGCGCGCCTGGGATCTGTAGCCTGCCGTCGAGTGGGGCACATTTCCAGCACACTGTCATGTGTTGCACCTTTCAAGCTACTTAAGGTACATGCGTTTCCTGGACGGTGTACCCTCCTGAATTCAACCCCTAATTTCGACCTGGGTAACCTGGATGGTCTGCAGGGCTTGTGGCTGTAGAATAATCTCACTGCATCTTGCTAGTAACTAGGCCTGTGATAACCCTAGTTAGTTAAAGTATCAAACCGTAGGTCTTGTTTGGCCGTGAAATGATTGGATGGAGTTTAACCAGTCTAGTCTTGTCCTGATCATGCTCCAGATTGCTATATGACCAGAATGCTTGTATTTATTTTACCGATAAATGGTGAGAGTTCCAAGTTCTGTTCAGACGAAGGGTTACAACCCCGGTCCTTGTTTGGTTTACGGGTTGTAACCTGGTTATCTGAATAGTTCTATGGTTATCTCGTCGTATATCATCCTGATGTATTTTTTTTTATTTCCAGTTCTTACTTTTATTTATATCTTGTGCTGATTGCTGGTTTTAGTTCCTAAGTGAAGCTTCCTTTGTGGCACTTGCTCTTTCTGGGGTCTGACCCAGCTGGTTTTGTATGGCCAGATTTCGGAGCAGCTCCAGAGGATCTACCGAACTTTCAGCCAGATGGTGGCCACTAGACGGAACCCTGGCAACGAGTGAGTTTATTTTTGATCTCCCACTTTATTGTAAAAATATTCTTTTGAGGCGTTTAGCCGACGAGCACCTGTTTAGCTCGATTGCACTTTACTTACTGTCTGCCTACGGGCTGTAACATGATTGACAGATCCTAGGGTTGATCATGTATGACTAAACTTTTGCTAGTCCTCATATTTTGTAACGACTAGCTTCATGATCAGCTGAATATGTAATATTTGGGACGCCTTATTATTGTATATTTAATGATCATACATCTTGTAACATTTACTTACTTGCTTGTGATTGAGACACTAGGCTTGTTCATGACCATAGGAGACTGTTGGCTTGTAGTAAACCCTCATGTATCTAGACAGCCGTGACCGTATAGCGAGATGGAAACCATTTCAATATACGTAGCTGGCTATGTCTGCCCCCGCTCTCCAGTATTCTGGTTCTGGGGCGTGACATCGTTCGAGTAGAGTTTAGCAACATTGGAAGACTATGGGACCGATGGGTCGCCAAGACGGCTCCCGCACTGGGAGTTGCATAATGCTTGAATGAATGAATCAATGAATGAATGAATACGTGAATGAATCAATGAACGAACGAACAAGTGAAAGAAAGAAAGAAAAGGAAGAATGAATAAAAGATAAGAGAGAAAGGAATGGTTAGCGACAGGTGTGACGGGCACGTGCAACGGGGCTCGCTACCCGCGCTGCACGGACGCCAACCTGGTCGATAACGTATTGTGGCTAAGGGTTAGCCTATGACGATAAAATACGAAATGGTCGTGGACGGACCCGTGCACGGGTGATACGGATTCCGCGGCATGATCAAAGGGAGGATCGTGGCCGGCCTAGGCGGGATCAAGTCAAGGCTTACGGGCTGCCTGGGTGCGGACTTGGCCACCCGGGGGACGTAAGTACTGAGGTATTTCAAGAGACTAACGGGGTGTGTGCCAGTCCTCACCCTACGCTAGTTGAGAAATACCACGCTGGGATGTGTCCAAAATGGCTTGTGATGCCAGCGACCGGTGCATGTAGATTTAAGAGGACTTTGCTGGTGGCAATCCACGTGCAAGTCCTTGCATTGAAATCAAAGTAGTCTAAGTTAACTGTACAAAGCACCTTCTGAATAGGCTTGAATATAACACACAAAATGATCAAGATTACTTCGAACAAACGAGTTAGAAAACGTGCCTACGACGTGCTAGAACCCGAGGCAAGGACACGCACTTGACATTGAATGCTTTCATGAACTACGTTAAGTTATTTCATATGAATTGTTGACTAACTTGGTTTACGTTGGACAGGAAAGGCCGGACGGTAAGTATGGGTAAGTCATGCATGTATTTCCATGCGACACTTGAATTTGGCAACACGGGATAGGTTATGACATATGCCATAAAATTGATCCTAAGGCAAGATTAGAAAGACAATGAATGATAGAGATGCACAAAAGTAAATGGAACGTGTTTGGTAATGATAGCATTGTGGGCGAGCAAGCCTCCCCACCAGTGCATAACAATGTACTGATAATCCCACAGTCTGCTTGCAGGATGCAGGAGACGCCGGCGGGTACGGAGCTTCCCTCGAACGTGCTAAGGCGCGGAGCTATCTCTCGAGCCTTGGAGCGTTGCAAGGAGCTGGAGCACCATACACAGGACATAATGTATCGGAACATCGCCATGAATCATTCCATGTTGTAAGCCACTTGGCACGCCTTTTATGTTTCAGAGAGAGAGAGTTTGTACGATTTGTAATATCGGCCTAGTGCCGCTTGTAAACTTCTTGAATGTCAATAAAGAGTTGAATTCGCTTCAATTTGTGTTTATTTACTTTCCGTTGCAAATGGGGACACTCTGTGCGACTCTGTGGCCTAGCTCAAATCGGTCGTTTCTGGACTTAGCCTTGCACGGGCGCAACCTAGGCCCGTGCGGCATCACGCCTTAGCGAGGACGATCGCTCCTGCGGGAGCGGGGCGTGACAGATCTGATCTATTCATGGATTCTAGTAGATTCTGACTTACCGATGTACCGCCAACGTATTGCTGGTATACCGTTGGAAGATAGTGTGAGTGGGTTAAACATGTTGGAACGAAATCTCAGTTCACCGACAGACCGACGGTATACCGACGATACACCATAGACATGCCGGTCTGATACAGTTGGCTCTTTTGAGTCATGTATCGATGCTTTGACTCCTCCCAAACTTGTCCGATCACCGGTCGATGTCTGTCGCACTCCATATTTGAACACGAGTCATATACAACAATCTATCTCCACCTTGGCTTTCAACTAAGAAAATATTGCCGATACTCCATGCTCTTTTAACTTTAGCATCTATTTTCTTTCACCCCATCGGCACGGTCTTTAGCCAGAATCGTGAAACCACCCATAGTTTTGCCCATAACTAAATGCGGTCATCAATACGGTATTTACTTGAAACCGCAAAACTGCCTTGACACGGTCCTTGTCCAGAACGACAACACTGTCACGACCCTCCTACCGAGACCTGAAACCTTCCTCAAACTTGAGTACTTGAATTGAAGTCAATGCGGATTGAACTTCTCCACATGAATAACCTTTGTTAGCAAGTCTACTAGGTATAATCAATCTTCAAAAGATCAGTCTCCTTATTGATACCGTTCATCAATGTATTTCGTACACCCATGGTATACGAAATTCTTCGTGAGATGAATTGCACTTTGATTGTCAAAAACAAAGGAACTTGCACCTTATCGAACTCAAACTTGTCGACTAGACCTTTTAACAACACGGCCTCTTTTTGTGCCTCAAATATAGCTATGTAATTTTTAACTCCGTAGTCGAAAGTGCTACCACATATTCTGAAGTGTCCACTTCCAACTAACTGGAGAACCTGCAGGTGTATATACAAATCTCCTACTAGATATTCTCTAATCTAAGTCACCGACGTAATCAATATTACTGTACCCCTGCAACCCCTGTACCTCAACCCCTGTACCTCCCTCAGGAGACTCCTCCTCCTAACCACTTGAGCTATGACCGCCGGATCTTTTGAGGTTCAGTATTTAAACATCCCTATGCTCGTTACTTAATTTTGTTTTTATATATATATATATATATATATATATATATATATATATATATATATATATATATATATATATATATCGGATCTCCGATCGAACAATAGGTCTGAAGGTGTAAACCTAACATGACCCGTTAGGACAACCGAGCATGGAGCACAAACCCAGGTTGAATCCAATATAGTAGTGGACCTGATCGGCCGGCCCGTGACCGGACCCGATACAGACTTTGGGCCGTCCAGCCCACGTAACACCTTGAGTAACTGAGGGCTCATCTAAAATTTGAGCGAAGCCCTACTTGTAGGGGAGGTCATCATGGGCGAAACAGTAAGGCTTTAGATGGAAATGATAAAGATTGAGCCTACGGGGGCATAGAGGGTTTGGACCGAAATTTTGGCCAGGCCCGACCCAGTTGTACAAGGCAATTGATAAGGGCACTGCACTTTTAGATCAGGGGGTGGGCTAGCCCCTGATCAAAAACTTCACTTTTTTTATAACAAGGACTGTCCAATTTTCGGGCAGTCCTGCAAACTGAATGGACTGCCAGAAAACTTGGCAGTTCTAAGTCTCAGCATGTGAAACAAAAGGACTGTCCATTTTCCTGGCAGTCCTTACTATATGTAGGACTGCCAAGAATTTGGACAGTCCTTATTATAAAAGACACTTCACTTTTTGATCAGGACTAGCCCTAATGGGCTAGCCCTGATCAAAAGTTGTAGTACCCTTATCAATTGCCTTGTACAAAACCTAGGTTCTGCCATCCCACTCAGTTTAATAAACTTAAGCTTGACCTCCATTTTCCTTTTAGGGGGTCAAGTAGCTGCATCATGTGTTTGTAATTGTAGCATATTATTTACCACTAAGCATGTGGTCTTGTCAATGCCTACTGCTTGAGATGTATATATGCCTACCCAAAGGCCTCCCAACTTTGTAGCGGCATAATGCTAAATCGACGACTAGAAAGAAAAAAGGAAAGCCCAAAAGAATGTGCTTCCTCTTCCGATTCGTTAGTTAAGTACCATCAAAGTAGCTTTTCCTATTAATCTCTACTTAAAACCTTCCCACTCCTAATTATTCTCCCACTCACTAACACAAGTGCGTGTCAACCCCAAACAAGTGTTCTAAATCCCCAACCCCACTCGTACTCAGGGCCGACTTGGGATAAGCTGGACAAGTTTTAGGGGTTGGACAACTTTTCTCTGTTAGAACAACCCTCCAGACTAAGTATGATCCTACCAAACATCAGGATCACGAATGATCACTAAGAACAACAAAAATTAAGAAATAACCAAAATTAGTTTCAGAATAAGATAGTCCAATCCTCCGGACCGGTACGGATGCAGGACAAGCGCAAGTGCATGCATCCCGTCCGTCCAAAAAAAAAAAAAAAGAGAGACTATATTCCTTCCTAATCAATTATCAACAAGAATATGTGCCTATTACTGCTAGTGCTGCCATTTGTTAGGCCTAAGATGTTCTCCTCCTTCCTCCTCCACCGAATTATTCCCCAAACTCCATGAGTCCAACTTTGTCTTCCATTAGTTCACTAATCAATTAAAATTAGTTTAGGATTAGGATTAGGGACAGAAATAGCATATCCATATTAAAAAACAACAGGTAACGTGGGAAAGAAGCCTTTTCTCTCCTGTACCACTCAAAAGTGACAGGACAAGCCAAATCAGCTTAGGGACTCGCACGAAGATCCAGCCGTTGGCTTCCCTCCGCCCATAGTGTTTCAAAGGTGAGATCGACGAGTCTGGACTTGAGCAGAAAGAGAGAGAGAGAGAGTATCTAATAAAAAGACCGAAATGATGGGCTATGCTGTCATGTGTCAACTCGAGTCCTCAGCCAGCCAGCTGACGCCGTCAATTTGTCCTTCCTTCCTCCTGTTGCTCCTGACACCATCACGAGAACAACAGCAAGAGAGTACTCACATTTCTTTTTTACGTGTCACTCCCCGAAATTGTTGCAGTGCAGCTATTGGCCTCTAGCCAAGGTCAGTCTCTGCAGCTGCGTCAACTTCACGTCGTTGCTGCGCACCACGACTTGCAGTCTGTTGTGCTGCAGGCATGCAAATTGCTGCAACAAATATATCAGAATCTGATGCTTCCTCTTTATTCCTCTCGCTCCATTTTATCCCCCCACTTCACTCTCAAGCTCGCGTGCGTACGTGTGCGAAGAAAGGAAAAAAAAAAATAGAGCTCAATGAAGTTCAGCTACGTTGTCGTCCTCTTCTTCTTCCTACTGATAACATCTTCTTGTTCCGAAGATGATGACGACGTGTCAGCTCTGATGAAGCTGAAGTCGTCCCTCCTCGGCCCCGGCGGCGCCGGCCTCCACGACTGGCTCGACGCCGCCCTCGACCCCTGCTCCTTCTCCGGCGTCGAGTGCAACCGCGACCGCCGCGTGGTCTCCATCCACCTCTCCTATCTCCACCTCCGCGGCACCCTCCACCCCGACATCGCGCTGCTGACCGAGCTCGCCAACCTGACCCTCACCTGGCTCGGACTCACCGGCCCCCTCCCCGCCCAGCTCCTCCACCTCCCCTCGCTGGTCTTCCTCAACGTCTCCAACAACAACTTCTCCGGCACATTCCCCGACCTCGACTTCCCCTCTAATTCGCTGCGGGTCCTCGACGTCTACAACAACAACTTCTCCGGCCCACTCCCGGTCGGAATCGCTTCCTTCCCGAACCTCCGCCACCTCCACCTCGGAGGCAACTTCTTCTCCGGAAGAATTCCGGAGTCGTACTCGAACATGTCGACTCTCGAGTACCTGGGCCTGAACGGCGACGCCCTCTCCGGCCCCGTCCCCGCGGGGCTCGGCAGGCTTTCGAACCTGCGCGAGCTCTACATCGGCTACTTCAACTCTTACCAGGGAGGCATCCCTCCGGAGCTCGGCTCGCTCGCGAAGCTGACGATCCTCGACCTCGCCAACTGCAACCTCACCGGAGCCATACCCGCCGCGCTCGGCAACCTGCCGCTGCTCAACACGCTCTTCCTCCACAAGAACCGCCTCTCCGGCACCATCCCCCCGGAGCTCGGAGCGCTCTACAGCCTGCAATCCCTCGACCTGTCGATCAACGAGCTCACCGGGGAGCTCCCGGCGAGCTTCAGCGGGCTGAAGAACCTCACTCTGCTCAACCTCTTCCGCAACCACCTGAGGGGCAGCATTCCCCCGTTCGTCGCCGAGCTCCCGAACCTCGAGGTTCTCGAGGTGTGGGAGAACAACTTCACCTTCGAGCTGCCGCCGATGCTCGGGCGGAACGGGCGGCTCAAGAAGCTCGACGTCACGACGAACCGGCTGACCGGGACCGTCCCGCCGGGCCTCTGCGCGGGCGGGAAGCTGGAGTTCCTCGTGCTGATGGACAACGGGTTCTTCGGGCCCATCCCGGAGGAGCTCGGGCAATGCAAGTCGCTGACCCACGTCAGGCTCGCCAAGAACTTCTTCAACGGTTCGATCCCGGCCGGGCTGTTCAATCTCCCGCTGGCCGACATGCTCGAACTGAGCGACAACTACTTCTCCGGCGAGCTGCCCTCGGCGATCGGCGGAGACAAGCTCGGGATGCTGATCCTCTCGAACAATCTGATCACCGGTCCGATCCCTCCGACCGTAAGGAACCTGCACGCGCTGCAGACGCTGTCGCTCGAGTCGAACCAGCTGTCGGGGGAGATCCCGCCGGAGATCGGTGACTTGAAGCAGCTCTCCAAGCTCAACTTGAGCGGGAACAACCTGACCGGAGAAATCCCGCTCAACCTCGCCCGGTGCCAGTCGCTCGAGCTGCTCGATCTCAGCCGCAACGGCCTGGCCGGGGAAATAAGCGAAGAGATGACGCAGCTGCATATACTCAGCTCGCTCAACCTGTCGAGGAACCGGTTCGTCGGCGAGATCCCGGCGGACATGCAGAAGATGCAGAGCCTGACCACTCTCGACCTCTCGTACAACAACCTGTCCGGCGCAATCCCGACCCAGGGCCAGTTCCTCGTGTTCAACGAGAGCTCGTTCGCCGGGAACCCCAGCCTCTGCAGCGGCCGGCTGCACCTGCCGCCGCCTTCCTGCATCTCAGGCTACGTCTCCTCGCGAGATCCGAACCCAAACGCGTCCCGAAAGCTCAGCTCCAAGAAGCTCCTGCTCGTACTCGGTCTGGTCCTGTGCGCCGCGCTCCTCGCCACACTTGTACTGCTCAAGATGGTCGGTTCGAGCAGGTTCTGGAAATCCGACCGGGAGAGATCCGGCGTCTGGAAGCTGACCGCGTTCCAGCGGCTGAGCTTCACGGCGGAGGACGTGGTGGAGTGCCTGAAGGAGGACAACGTGATCGGGAAGGGCGGCGCGGGGACCGTGTACCGCGGCAGCATGCCCAGCGGCGCCGAGGTCGCGATCAAGCGGCTGTTCGGGCGGGGAGGCGGCGGGGAGCACGACCGCGGGTTCGCGGCGGAGATCGCGACGCTGGGCCAGATCCGGCACCGGCACATCGTGAGGCTGCTGGGGTTCGCGTCGAACCGGGATGCGAACCTGCTGGTGTACGAGTACATGCCGAACGGGAGCCTGGGCGAGATGCTGCACGGGAGCAAGGGCGGGCACCTGGGGTGGGGGCTGCGGTGCCGGATCGCGGCGGAGGCGGCGCTGGGGCTGTGCTACCTGCACCACGACTGCGCGCCGCTCATCATACACAGGGACGTCAAGTCCAACAACATCCTGCTCGATTCCAACTTCGAGGCCCACGTGGCGGACTTTGGGCTCGCCAAGTTCCTGCAGGACTCGGGTGCGTCCGACTGCATGTCTGCCATTGCGGGTTCCTACGGCTACATAGCTCCAGGTGCAATAAACTCTTCGCTTGTCTTTTTTATTATTTGTGTAGATTTTTTTTTAGGTCTATTTTTAGAGTTCAGAATCTGTAGCTATAGATAGCTATTCCTATATGGGCGTAGGAATGGTAGTGTTATATTGTGAAGTGACCTGTCAGTGAAGGGGGGAAAGGTTGTGCTTGTCAGGTTATGTTGTACCAGGAGAAGTGCATAGTTGGCGGATTAAATATAGGGGGAAATATTGACCATAAAATTTAGGCGAATTTGAGGATGGACAGGAGAGAACTTATCCTCAAATTTTTAGGGAAGAGAAAATTTGAGAATCCACTATTTACATCCATTCTGTTATATATCTTTCATAACATAAATAATTATATCATTAAAAAAGGCTACTGATGAGATCTTTAAAAGATCAATGTTGAATATATTTTTTTCTATATATAACTTCAATAATTTTTAGATCCTTCATAAAATTTTAGATAGTTAAAGAATTTATATGAAAAATGTATAATAATATAGTGTAAATTATTATATTAAAATAATTGTAAATAAATGAAGTTCTAGGAATAAATAATAATTGTTTATTGTAAAATTTTAAGAACGGGAATAATATGATAATATTTTATTTTGAGTACTCAACTTAGGAAAATTTAAGAATAGATTGGAGGTCAAGTTTTTGTAGACTTGTGCATGGGACTTGCATCCTTCCAAACTCACCAACATACCGTTCCATGTTTATTATGCTAGCAAATATGAAGAACTTTTGCTTATTAGTCATAATAACTTGCGAAAATTAACGATGGTATTACGACATTAACTTGTAAAATAAGATATAGTTCAGGTATTAACTTTCAAATATAGAAGTCTAGCAAGTTGACGAGTTTTAAATTGGCCTATATTTTTTTTTGGTTATAAAGAGGCTTACGAACGGCATAAAATGTTGAAAGTTCTCCTTCTACATTATATCAAACACTTGTACTTGTTCTCTGTTTAATCATTAATATTATACTATTATGTATTAATTTCTCTCCCATCTAAATGCTTGTGACAGAGTATGCATACACACTCCGAGTAGACGAGAAGAGCGACGTCTACAGCTTCGGGGTTGTGCTCCTGGAGCTGATAACGGGCAGAAGGCCCGTCGGCGGATTCGGAGACGGCGTGGACATCGTTCGCTGGGTGCGGAAGATGACCTCAGAGATTGCCGACAAATCGGACGCGGCTGCGGCGGCACTTGTGGTGGTGGACCGCCGCCTCTCCGCGTCCCCTGTAGATATGATCACCAACCTGTTCAAGGTGGCAATGCGGTGCGTTGAGGAGGAGAGCGCGGCACGGCCGACCATGAGGGAGGTTGTCCACATGCTCTCTGATCCGACTAAATCTCAGCCGGCTGATCTTGTTGCAATCTGATCCAATGGGATTGATATGGTTGCTGGCTAGCTACTAAGTAGTAATGGTGGTGACATAGACGAAGGGGGGTTTTGTTATATATATATATATATAAATATATATTAGTGTTGCTTACGTTTACGTTTTGGTGGCAAGAAATGGTAGCCAAAATTATTCCATATATACATATATAGACGTGGAATGGCAGGTCTAGCAGGAATGTTGTATGCATCTACCAAATAAAGGAGTTTTGGCAGGCTCTAAGTTGTAATTATTTCTATATTGGCGTCCATATGGCAGCACTGCCCCTCTCCTTCTCCTACGTCACAGCTCCTTTTCGCCCCACTCCTGCTGTCGATCCTTCCCCTCCTTGTGTGCTATCCCCTACCTCTCCCCTTTTTCTCCTTGGAGCAACCTCCTGCCGCTGGAGACTTTCTGCCCCCTATCCCCTCTTCCTCGGACAGCACAGATCCTCGTCATCTCCAGCGACGGATGGATGACGGTGAAGCATCGAAGGAGAGGCAAAAAATGATAACCCGGCGACAAAGCCTAGACTCGCTCCCACTTCTGTGGGTCAGTCCTAGTCCCAGGCAGGAAAGGGTGGCTCCCATCGCTAACCGGCTTCGACGTCCCCCAAGTGTTTAACAAATTGTCTGTGAGGAACCGGATCCCCTTCATGGACCTCAGGTGATGCCCCTACCACATGAGCAAATCGGTGTCGGCCGAATTTGGCTACGGAGAACACTGAGATGCACTTTGTGGCGCACAAGAATAGGATTGGAGAAAGGTTATTTCGATCTTCAAAGGTGACATTTCAGAAACGAAAGTCTTTTGGAAGAACACAATTGTTTTTACGTCAGGGGAGCCCACGCTTACTTTAGCCAACTCAAAGGATTCGTCATACGGATGTGGAAGCCAAAAGGAAGCATGGACATATACTCTAGGGAAAATGGCTTCTATTTCATTGTGTTCGGAATGGCGGAGGACCTAGAGAAGGTCATCCATATCTTAGATGTTATATCGGCCGTTTTCGTACTTATCCTGTACTAGTACAATTTAGACTTGTATGATACTACGTCTAGTAACGACATTTCAGTCCTACGAAACAGTGACGTGATAATATATATATATATATATATATATATATATATATATATATATATATATATATATATATATATATATAGCGGATCAAAAGTTTTTCTTAGAAAACCTTCTAAAAACCCCCCTCACTCTAATTCGCAATATTAATGTTAATATTAATGTTAATATTAATGTTAATGTTAATATTAATTTTTTTTATTTTTTTATATATTAATGTTAATGTTAATATTAATGTTAATATTAATGTTAATATTAATATTAATTTTTTTTTATATATTAATGTTAATGTTAATGTTAATATTAATGTTAATGTTAATGTTAATATTAATTTTAATGTTAAGTTTAATGATAATTTTAGTATTTAATGTTAATATTAACATTAAATTACGGATTAGAGTGAGGGTGTTTTTAGGGGGTTTTCTAAAGGGGGCTTTTGATCCGCTTCCATATATATATATATATATATATATATATATATATATCCCTTCTCATACTGATACGGGATAAGTTTACGGGAAAAGTTACGGGATAGGCCGATTTCTTAGGGAGAGGGAAAAAAAAGCTCAAAAATATCCAGTCGAAACATAGGTATGTTTCTCATTTGAATTTCTTTCTTTTTAAAGGTTTAAATCTCTCATTTTTTAAAACAAACATATCTCTATCTTAAAAAATAAGACTTATATATCTATTTATTTTTAAACAAAGAGAGATTAATTTATTTTTAAAAATAGAGATAGATAAATTATTTTATTTTTTAAATAGAGATAGATTTTTTTTAAAAAATCTATCTTTAGAAATAAATATACTTTTAAAAATTATATTTTAATCTTAATTATAATGTTAATCTTAATATTAATATTGATATTAATTTTAATTTTAATCTTAATGTTAAAATTAATCTTAGTGTTAATATTAATGTTAATGTTAATGCTAATGTTAATGTTAATGTTAATGTTAAATTTAAATCTTAATTTTATTTTAATCTTAGTTTAATATTAATTTTAATTTTAATATAAGATTTTAATTTTAATGTTAATTTTAATATTAAAATTAACATTAATGTTAAAATTAAAATTAATATCAACAATAATATTAACACCAAAAAATTAACAATTGAAATAATATTAAAATTAAGATTAATATTAAGATTAACATTATAATTAATATTTATAAATATAATTTTTAAAGATATATTTAAGAAAAAATATCTCTATTTAAAAAAACTTATCTATCTCTATTTTTAACATAGATAAATAAACCTCTCACTATTTAAAAAATAAATAGACTTATTTTAAGATAGCGATATGTTTGTTTTTCAAAGAAGAGATTTAATTTTTTTAAATTGAAAGAGATTAGAAGAGAACCATACTTGTATTTTCTCATCACGTAAGTTGTTCCCGTAGGAGAAGCTCTTTGTATATATATATATATATATATATATATATATATATATATATATATATATATATATATATATATATATACACCATGAGCGGCCAGAGAAAATGCATCATTTAACATGACAAGATCGTTAGAAAAACCCCCCTCCTATCTTGCTGGGTGTAAAAGACACTTAAAAGAGTACGTCAAGATTTAGACTAGATGGACTTGTGAGAGTAAAATGGTCATTTCAAACATCTAAACCAAACATGGACTATAAACCTTGAAGGCTACTTGCGTGAAGTAAAAGAGCCCCAATGTTCCTTGCTTCTGCGGAGTTGAGCCTATAGCTAATTTCGCAAAGGTGAGCACAAAGCTCATTTCGTACTGCTGTGAGCGGTCGTTCCCAACCTCTTCTGTGTCGATGCGGTCATCCTGATTCCGCACCGCTAAGCTCTATTGACTCTGTATCCTACGCGTTGATGCTTCTTCCGTGTCATGACCCACTCCCGGATAACCGAGTACGAGTTCGTAGCCAAGTCCAGCCTACGCCGCGGTATCGATGGTAGAACGTTGTCTAGTACACACAATAATCCTCCACAAATATGTGTGATCACATATACAACTCATACTCAGCAATGACACAAACCAAGGAAGTAAGAGTATGATAGATAATGAAATAATATCCAAATCCAATAACAGAGAGACTAAATCCAGAATAATAAAAATATGGTCCATCCGAGAACAAATTCGGTCCAACTAAGAAAGTAAACTAAAGCATGAGTAAATATAAATCTTGATTCCTCCAGAGATCGGTCATGGCTCCTGACTCTCGGTACCAACAACGTCAACACTACCCTCTGATGGTCCATAATAGGAAATGTAGAGATACTCGCCCTCACTTATAACAACGATCTAGTCAGAAAAGGAGCAGAGTACAACCATATTGTATTTAATGTTGTTAGCACAAACTAAGTTAGAACAATGAGAAACAATGATGGCAAAGAGAATATAAAGAACTAGCAAGATATGAACTAGATAAAGGAACAATGAAAACAACTACGTGTGTGTGAAATATCTTTTAATACGTGAACGGATGGGCTAATACGGCACATCATACGATGGCTATCCACAATAATAGGGTACAGCTAACTCATACGTGCGGTGTATGACTTAGCTATCCACAATAGCAATACTTGGGTTTGTTCACGTACCTACCAAGTATTTCCTCTTCCGACTCACTAACAATCAATAACGGTCAATGATACACTAAGAAGGATACAATAACTACGGTGTCACAATCGTGTCTCAACGAAATATCAAACAATGTCTCAACGAAATATCAAACAATGTCTTCATGGAATATCAAACAAGGAAACAATAGAGTGTCACGACCCGCACCCTGATTAGGGCACGAGTACGTGGTTACGTCCAGCTTACGCCGCAGCATCGGCGGTAGAACGCTGTCTAGGTCATCTATAAATACTACAACTAAACAGATAAAGGTACATGTACAGTATATACACTCCGAATGGAGGTGACATAGCAATACAGTCTCAATCACAAAGCAAACTATGATAGATAGCATGAAAGGAAATATGATAGATGAAAGCAGAAAATAAGTTCGAGATCCACACAAGCCCAAAGCTATACACAACACCACAGAGTCACATAATATAATATGAAATACTACTGTCTGAAAGTACTAGCTGGCTCGCAGGCCAGGCAACCCTAACTAAGCTACTCTACTCAGGGTGAGCAAAGTCTAGTGGCTCTACTAACAAGCCATGGTCCAGGTCTACTCCATCAGACTCGACCCCATAATAGGTCGGGCAATCTGCCTCAGAATCATCTCTAATATATCAACGGTATCCTGTCAGGAAAATGAGCAAGTACAAACACTAACAACAGTTCCATGTGAATTGACAAATTCTATAAGAGGCAGTATAATGAACTACATGACAAAGATATATGAAAACTTGGGAACCGTTCGGAAGCTGAGTTATAACCCTTAAACCAAACAAGGATCGGGGTTGTAACCCTTCTCCCGAGCAGAACTTAGTCTCCAATCAAGGTATAACATAAAGGCATGTAGAACATGTGAGTCACTGAATATCATAGCATGGTGAAAAAGTACTGAATGTAGAACAGAACAGGATATATGATAAGATAAGTAAATATAAAATGTGCCTTGAATTATTAGAGCGTTATGTGATCGGCTTGGGAAATATGATCAGGCTTTCCATCCGACCAGCTATGAATAATGTGTACAATAGATTGGTAAGGCCGGTCACCATGGAAAGCTATGAACGATGTAGGGTAAGGCTTTACCCGTCGTGAGGCGAGGGTATAGCTATGAACAATGTGTACAATAGAACAATGTGGGAATTTTGATCACACAACCACTAATAACTCCCCATCCCCGAATAGTATAAAGGATCCGGACATAACACGTCATGACACATGATTCAAAAGCAGGTGATCAGCCCACTCCCAAGTCCATGTCTATACAAGTACAAGTAATAAGTTGAGTCATGTACCAATATACCAAGTAACCCGAAAACAATATCTCATGACAGGATCCGACATATACTAGTCCGTGAACCATCGTGTTAGAAATCAAGTAAGACACTACAACTGAATCGGATATAGCAGATATCAAGACAATGAAAACTATCAGTGAATGTACTCGTCTGTGATCCTGAGCTGATAAGGTGAACAGACACTGAGAGTAATCACAGACCTATAGATGAGATGCCATGAGTCCAAACAGGGTTTAATAATAAAAAGGAAACTAATTTAAGTCATGATATGCAAGTCAAAACTAGGTCAATCTAGGTCACTGAGTCATACTAGGTCATACTGGTTCATACCAGATCACTGGAAGTCATTCCAAGTCAAACTAGGTCAAACGGGGTCAAAGGTTGACTTACAGTTAACTTTTGGTCAACTGGTCAACCCTGGTCAACTCTGGTCAACACTAAGTCAACCCTGGGTCAACCCTAGGTCAAACAAGTCAAATGTTGACTAACAGTTGATTTTTAGTCAACTGGTCAACTCTGGTTTGGTTTTGGTCAATTTTAAGTCAAGTGTTGACTTGAAGTTGAGTTTTGGTCAAAAAGTCAACTCTTGGTCAACGGAGGTCAAGACTAGCCTAAACTACCCTCATCTAGTCATTACCTACCAAGACAACCTATTTTTAAGTCCATCTTAGAAATTAAACTGAATATCTTAACAATATCCTATTACCTACATTTACCCTTCACAAGGTAAATACCAATACATGCCCATTACAAGGGAAACCCCTCTAGATCTCAGGATACTAGCCTAGGCTTCTTAGGGTAGCTAGACACTAACCTATCTAGTCATTACCAACCATAAAATCCAGGTATCTAACCCATCCAGTCCATATTATCTTCCATGTTGGTCATCCCAACATTACCTTAGGGTATCGTCATGATACGCTATGGTATCATGAGATACCACACCCTACTCTCTACCAACCTTCCTAGTTCACTCTCTCACACTCTCCTAGTGTCTAGGTTAGTCCTCTCTACTAGTCCAATAGGATACTAACCTAGTAGGACACTAACTTAGCTAACTCACTACCTAATACTACACTAGCACCAACTCTAACACCAACCTCAAAACCCACACTAACTAACACCCATATCCACTCTCTAAGACACCATATATGGACACCAAACTAAGGCCAAATTAGTGGGTTAGATAGGGTATAGGCTTATTTGTGAAGGAATAGATGAATGATATGATTGAATGAATGTTTTGGTGAAGTGAAAGGATGATAGTATGAAAAATGGAAGAAGTGAATGAATGGGGCAAATGGGTTTATGAAGGTGGGGACTAATTTTGAATGAAAGGGTGAATGAATGTTGAATGGTGGTTTGAATGGTGGTATGAATAGCTAATGGTGCAAGGATATATGAATGAATGAATGGGTATGTGAATGAATGAATATGATTTAGACTAAATGAATGCATGGATGAAAGGGTGAGTGAATAGATAATACTAAGGGCTAATATGGGCTGATTTTGGACTGATATTGGGCGGTCAAATGGGTTAGATATAGGGATGAATTGTGTGTCAAGAGGGTGTCAATTAAAGGCTGAATTGGGCTAAATCTATGGCTGTCCATTGGAGCTGAAATGGACTGATTTTAAGGGCTGTTTAGGGGGCTGTACATGGCTGAATGTAGGGCTGCTAATAGGGTAATTAAGGGCAGAACATGGGGCTATTTGGGGGCTGAAATAGGACTGATATATGGATGATTTGTTGGGGGTTAAAGTGGCTAATGTAGGGCTGAATTGGGGGGCTGTTTTGGGCTATTTTTGGGCTGCCTAGGGGCTGTTCTCCCCTCCCCTAAACTGCTGCTACTGCTGTGCTGTTCACAGCAGTCCCCCCCTTCCTATCACTCCATCACTCCTTTATCTCCCTCATTCCCTCTTAATCTTTCACTCTCTCTAACACTCTCAAACTCTCTAATACTCTCAACCAAAAACCACACACACACACACTAATTCATCTACCAAGTCCACCACTCTCAACTCTCTACATATCAAATCTCTACTCCCCACCACACACACATATATTAATATATATACACATGACACTCTAAATTATTTATATACATATAAATATATAACCATGAAAATATATATATAAATGAAACATTAAAAGCAATATTCTAGGAACCTAAAATCTGAAATTAAAAATAGGAATATTCATTCACACAAATATTAACCACATGGTGTGTCCAAAATTGGGGAAAACTCAAGGACACAATCACAAACCCAAACTTCTCCTAGGACACTCCAAACGGACTCAAACTTGACACGAATAGGGACACAACCCTGGGGATAAATTCTACGGGGTTCAAACTAATTATCATGATGAAAGAATGAATTTAGAGAATAGGTTGTACCTATCGGGAGATGGATTCCCGATTCGAAAGTCCTCCGACACGGCTCCGACACAATGAATTGTTTAGGACACACCCTTACACTTCTTGCTCCCAAAAGCTTGGAGAAGCGTCACTTGGGGTAGAGGAAGAGTTCGATGGAAGAAAAATGGGAAGAAAAGCTTATTTTGGAGATGATTTCTAAGGAAATCTATTCTTTCCTTTAGTAAGAAACTTGGAGAAGAAGAAGAAGAAATTTTGAAGTGGGAAGAATGGAAGAAGGGAAGAAGTGGCCAGCCCTAATAAGGGGGTTTGGGGCACTTGCTATTTACAAGTTTGCCCCTTCCGTACTTCTATGCTAAGTTAGCTTCCTAATTTGGTTTTGGGAGTTAGTTTAGACCAAATAAAAATCATACTTAAGCCTAAACACTCATGTGGGATTAGTCCAAACTCATAAACCTAAATATTAAGTTTGGTGGGCCATGGCTAATTAATGTGTTAATCACAACTCAAGTCGAGATTCTCCGGAGTCCCGAATTAAGTCGAAATGCGATGAAATTCGAACCCGACTCAAATAACCCCAAAATAATATTATAAATAAATAATTAATTTTAAAAAATATTCTAAAATAAAAAATGACAAAAATACTCCTGTTTCTGAAAACTGGGGGTGACATAGAGAAAATGTTATAATGAACTAAAACATAACGCAATATTATACTTGCCTGAATCCTTGCACAAATCGTAGTCACAAGTCGAGGATGAAGGGAATGCTGACCTAGAAGCTATCAACCTATAATGCACATCGTACCACGAACCGTGCACGAAAACCACAAGTCAATTCTAATATTCTAACTCCAAAATAATAGAATATATGGCTAAGGGGTTAACTTATCTAATAACAATTAATTCTATAATAAGTCATTTAAAAACCTAATTTAACCTAATAATAATCTGAATATAATCTAAACAAGGAAGTTTGGCCATTAAAAGTCATATTTCCAATTTTGGAAACTAAGACACGCAAATCGAGACATGTCGTTGACTATCTAGTCAAACGTCATGAACTTGTGATTTTGAAAATGCACCATGGTAAATTTCAGCGCCACGAGTGCATTGGATGTGCCGCAAAATCACGCTTCGGTCACAAGATATCGCCGTTATGGCTAACCGTGTGCAAATCGGTGATTTACTGATTAATTATGAGTTCAACTGAATAACTAAAAAAGCAAACGAACCTCTGAATTTCTGGAAAAACTCTATGTTGAAGATCGTCGTGGTAGCTTTCTAAAACTTCAAACGGATTGCGATTCGGAGTTAGAGATCTCTCGAAATCTCGAAAATCGTACGACGTATCGAGTTTTGGACAAGCAACACTACAATAATTCCTCAGAAATTCAGAAGCAAAATATTCATAAATAAATTGTATTTTCTGAAAGCTTACCTCAAGACGAATCCAATAAAAAATGGCGCGCGAATTCGATATCAGGGCTGCCTGCAATCGCCTCGGGAATTCGAAAAAAACTCCGAGATCAAACTCCTCCAAAACGACCAAGGTTTAATTAGGTTTCCTGGAATTCACAGAATAACATATATATAGTGGGCGGCTCAGCGGGTCGGTGGAACGGCTCACCCGAGCTGCCATGTGGCGGCCATCTGTCGGCCCCGCTGAATTGACCAACGGCCAGATGGCCTCCCTGCTACGAGTTGGAGTCGGCTTATGGAGCCGGCTCCATAAATGGAAATTGGTTGCCATGTCAGCGCTTGGGTCACTGACAGCTGGGCCTCACCCCACAGCGCTGGGGTGGCTAACGGGTGGGCCCGCCCAGCGCTGACTGGATATTTAATAGGTTTTTATTTGCAGAAATGATTTAAAAATCATTTCAAAGTCAAATAAATCCAAATAAAATCCTAAAAATCCCTGAAAAATCATAGAAAATTATATAAATTATTTCTAACTACCTAGAACTCAAATAAAAATACCTTGTCGCAAAATAGTTCCAAATGACCTTATAATAATTCTTGAGAGTTATTAAAATATATAAATCTTTATAAAACAACTATTTAAAAATATCTAAAAATATATAAAAATTATAGTAAATTATAAAATAACTATAGAATGTTTATATAACCTATCTAGAGTCTAAAGAAAATACCGAGTCTCAAAATAACCCTAGATGAACCTATAGTAAATCTTAGAAGTCCTTAAAATATATAAACCTTAATAAATAAAATAGCAAAAATTATCTAAAAATCATAGTAAACTATAAAATAGCTTTCTAAAACTTATTCAACCTATCTAGAGTCCATATAACCATAATGTGGTCATAGCCCTCCTATGAGCTAAGACATAAACCCTAATAACAATAAAAGTTAATCGTAATCTATTCCAATAAAATTGAAAAAAATCCATAATTTCTAATCGGGGTGGCAAATGCCACATTCCGTGTCGCTGCACGCCTGACCATTGAGCGGTTATTGGGAACCCACGTTCTAAGTAGGTGCAGATGGTGTAACAATCCATATTCTTGGTGATTTTTTAATCAACCTATTAATAGACCATCATGGTCTTGTCCGTGTGGGGTGGTAAACGTGGTTAGTATTTTCCACCAAATAGTTGTTGACTTGCTGTTAGTCCCGTGGAGTATGCGAAGTAGCTTCTCAGAAGGCTGTATAATTGTTTGTCAATTGATTTCAGAGAACTTTCTCTCTATAAATAGTTCATGGCACAGCTAAATCTAAGTTCTCTTTGTGAAATCTTTGTTCCGCGCATACCCAAAAAAAGAAGTAGCCATATTTGTTGCATTGGGTGCACTATTTTTTTAGTTTTGAGAAATTTTGAGTTGTCTCCCACTTATTTTACCATAATTCAAAGTGTACTCCACCGAATTATCTTAATGCATAAAACCTTCAACTTTTAACGAAAATCGTCAATGTCTAACAGTCAACTTCTTTTACCTACATAAATAAAAAGAGAAATTTTGAGTTGCGTCCCACTTATTTTATCATAATTCAAGGTGTATCCAACTTATTTGAGGGTACTAATGTATGTAACCTTTCACTTTTAACGAAAATCGTCAATGTCTAACAGTCAACTTCTTTAACCTACACACATAGATAAAAAAAAAATTTAGTTGTACCCCACTTATTTTACCGTAATTCAAGGTGTATTCCACTTATTTGAGGGTATTTTAGTCATAATTTAAGGTGCGCCAAAAATGGGGGATCAAATGAGTTAACTGTTAGTCATTGACGATTTTCGTTAAAAGTATAAAATTTTATATATTATGTTAATTCGGTGGAATGTACCTTAAAATATGGTAGAACAACTTACAATATGGCAGAACAAGTTGGATGCAAACACAAAAATTTTCTTTAGTTTTCGGTTTGATATGAATGTTAGAATTTGTGTTTGAAATGTTGCATAAGCTCCTAGACTTTGAGCATTTGCTTTTCACCCCCTGCTAGTAATCAAATTCCAGTATGATGACAACGGTTTCTATTTAAAATGCTCCCTCTCCCTCCTTTCAATCAAGAATTTACCCTCCTCTTCTCCGATGGCAGCAGCGACAACAACCACCAAAGCCCTCGTGTTGTTCTGCAGATCCGGAAAAATCGAGAACGCTAAGAAACTGTTCGACGAAATGCCTCACAAGAACGTCGTCGCCTTCTCCTCCATGATATACGGCTACGCAACCAACGGCCTCTTCGCAGAATCACTGGACCTCTTCTCCCGCATGCAGAACTCCGGCATTCCTCCCAACTCCTTCTCCCTCGTCGCGCTATCGCTCGCTGCGTCCGGCGCTCGCAACTTCAGACTCTCCGAATCCATCCGCGGCACAACAGTCAAACGCGGGTTCGAAACCGACCCTTTCGTCGCCACCACGATGCTGGACTCCTACGCAAAGTGTGGAGATGTAGATAAGATCGATATCGCCAAGAGACTGTTCGACGAAATGCCCCACAAGAACGTCGTCGCCTTTTCGTCCATGATATATGGCTACGCAACCAGCAGCCTCTTTGCAGAATCTCTAAACATCTTCTCCCACATGCAGAACAGCGGCATCGCTCCCAACTCCTTCACCCTCGTTGCTCTCTTGCTTGCCTCGTCCGGCGCTCGCAGTTCAAGGCTCGCCGGATCCATCCACGGCAGAGCATTCAAATGCGGGCTGGAAAGCAACCCTTTCGTCGCTACCGCAATGCTGGACTCCTGCGCTAGGTGCGGAGATGTCGATAGCTCTCGTAGTCTGTTTAGAGGTCTGGCGGACCGGACTCTGGTTTCATGCAATGCCATGATCAACGGATTCGTTTATAATTATTGCTTTGATGAAGCTCTGTTGCTATTTAAGCAGTTACGGGCTGAGTTCGAGCTGGTGCCCAACTGCGTAACCATGATGAGTGTCACCCAGAGTTGCGTCGGCTATGCTTCTTTTCGACTGTCTGAGAGCGTGTACGGTTATATCATCAAGGCTGGGTTCGACGCAGATGTTCTCTTGATGAATTCCGTGTTTGAGATGTACTCGAGTTTCGGATGTTTGGAGACTGCAAGAGATTTTTTCGGAAAGATGGTTGTTCTGGATGTTGTTTCCTGGACAAGCATGATGGGTATTCTGTTACAGTTTGGACGAGCTGCCGAAGCTCTTGATATGTTCCTTAGAATGCGGTCAAGTGGAATTGAACCGGACATGGTGGCGATGGTTAACGTGATCATGTCTTGTGCTCTCCTGGGCGATCTGAGGAGAGGGAGGTCGGTCCATAGTCGAATTTTCAACAGTGGGATGGGATTGGAGAGCTCCATTGGCAACTCCTTGATCACAATGTACTCCAAGTGCGGGGATCCGGAGTCTGGGAGACTGGTTTTCAATCATATGATGGACAAGAGCTTGGTATCTTGGACGGCGATGATATCCGGGTACTTGCAAAATGGACAACCCAGACGAGGACTGGAGCTGCTGATCAGGATGAGACGGGAAGAGACTTACGATGTCGATTTGGCTACATTGGTCAGTTCGTTAGCATCTTGCGGGGAGCTAGCTAGTCTGGAGATGTGCGAGCAATTTCATGGTTATAGTATAAACTCGGGATTAATCCAGTTCAACCCTGTCAAGAATAGCCTTGTGGCAGGATATGGGAGGTGCGGCCATGTACATCTAGCACTGGCAGTGTTTGATGAGATGAGCCAGAGGGACCTAGTTTCGTGGAATGCTATGATTTTGTCGTACGGTGTTAATGGGGAAGGAGAGAAGGCAATCTCGCTCTTTCGAGACATTGCAAGGAGTGGCGAAGAGCCCGACAGTACTACGTACCTAAACGTGTTGAATGCTTGTAGCCATTCGGGACTTGTGGATGACGGATTGGTCATCTTCGAGACGATGGTCAGGCAGGACATTGGTCTCAGAGGAGAGCACTGGGGGTGTGTTGTGGACATGCTAGCCCGTTCTGGTCGGTTGGTGGAAGCGAGGAAGCTGGTGAAGACCATGAGCGAAGCTCATCCAAATGCTTGGAAGGCATTGCTTGGTGGGTGTCACACGAATTGTGATTTAGGAGTTGCAGAAGTTGCAGCAGATGAGTTGTCACAGATGAGCTCAAAGGACTTGGGGCATGTTGTCTTGCTTTCTAATATTTATGCGTCGGTTGGGAGGTTTGAGAGTGTCGAGGCTTTGAGATCAATAATTGGGGAGAAGGGTCTGCTGAAGCACCTTGGGTTCAGCTTGCTTGATGCACGGCCAGGTAATGTTGGTTAGAGAAGGGATCACTGGCTGAAGTGTGGATAAGTGCTGCAAGTGTTCACTTAAGTTGAATTTGGGGTTGGTAAAGCGAAATGATGGCCACCCTAGCCCAATGAGCGATCTACCTCGGGCCATCGACATCATATGCTCTACTGAAATAGATTTTGCGGAAAATCAGCTATATCCGATCTTGGTTGGCCTTTCACCCCTAGCCACAAGTCATTTCCGTATTTTGCCACATACGTGGGTTCTGTCGTCAAGGCTGTTATAGCTCTCTTCAACCTGATCGTGGCTAGATCCATCGGTTTCGGATCAAATAGGAAGAACTATCATCTTCCACCTCTAGAAAGCGCATACACGTAATGGCTTAAGCTGTTGTTCTCATTTCCTTGCTGACCCATCATGCGAAAGGTACACTGTTAGAGTGATTGCACCCGTGCTCCGCTCCTTCGACTGATTGTTCGCATCGGATCTCAGGGTCTGCAAAGGTGGCTTCAGGAGGGAGTCGTGGCAATAGATGAAGAGCTTGATGAACTGAGGGAGGAAAGGCGGAGTTCAATAAATTGGTAAGCTTCGAATAACCTTTCAGAAACTATAACATATTAGCATACACTTTTACCATCTGCATATTGCAAATTAGCTTTTACATGGCATTTTGGCATGATCTACAGGAGATAGAGACATGGATTTCAACTTTGTCGAGTAGTGTATGAAATGAGACAAGAATTACAATGTACACGTTAAAAGTAAAATTTTGGTAATTATAATTTTAAAATAAAATAAATAGTCTTTTCTCAAAGGCAGACATCTATTTTGTGCGATATGATAAGGACACAATATACGGATATTTCCGAATAGGGACAATATAATCACCTATATTCTAAGATACGAGTACATGAAAGATACAAACACCATTTTTTCGTTTCCGTGCAACATAGGTAGACACCTCGGGATGGGATCATGGATGACCAATTGCTATCCTCCTCCGCATCATCATCATCATCATCAAAGCTTTTCCCTATTAGAATCGGGTTATCGGGCACAAGAATAACAACAACAAAGTCTTTATCCTAATTTTTGGGTGAATCATTTTCTTCCATTCAACTTGTTAAGGATTATGTATGCTTAACAAGAACATGTTCATCCCCATAGCAGGACTTGCACTATTTGAATCATTTTTTTTCCATTCTGCTGGTTTGTTAGGGACTATGCATGTTGTAACATTTAACAAGAACATGTTCATTTCTATAGCACGACTCACACTTGAACATTCATCTCCTCCGAAGAAAAGTTGACTGGTGGTTCATGAATGATAGTGTTATACAACCGAGACGACTACTTGCTACATGACTGCAATGGTGAACCAATGCATAGTTGCTGCCAGTATCTTAATCACCAACTTTAGCACATGCATAACTGCTATCGCAGCAATGGAACGACGGACACTAGCAATCTATATCCTCCTACGATAATAAAGACGATTAACAATATGACTCTCAAGTATTGATACTTGGTTGATTTTATGTTCTTTCGACACAAACAATCACTTTTGAAAGATGTTACATTTTGTTATAAAGAACATAATGTATGAAATCATGTAAAAAAATTGTAACCGTGAGTTGTAAACAAGTGTACATTTTAAATGCCTATTGAGAGCCACATGTATTCCTCTGCAAACATATCAATAAAGATTTTATTTTTAGGGGTGCAACTTGGATGGATTGGGTCGGACTTGAGGTCAACCCGAGCCCAACCTGGTAAATCATAAGTCTAGTCCGAGCCCGACCCGATCTAGGGTTCAACATATGAAATCCAAGACCAAGTCCGGAGGATCGAGTTGGGTCGGGTTCATCAGATTTACCGGGCTCTAATATAATATTTGAAATAACTTTAAACTAAAGTTATTAAACATATAATCACATAGCAATCAAGTATTGATCATTACAAAATACACACGGAAATAAGCAGAATTGGAATTGAAGAGTTTGGGTGAAGAAATTTAGGATTTAAACTTTTTATTTAAGAACTATGAAACAATATATATATGTTGGAGAGTTACGAAATTTGCGAGATCGAGGACAGAAGTACTTGAAAGGGTGTGTTCGGCTGCTTGCAGTGATATGGCACATTTGGCGGGAACGAAACAAGCGTATATTTGAAGGTCGGACTACCTCCTTTAAAGGGATTATCAATAACATCAATGCGGACCTACTCTCCATAGAGACCGGGGTAGGTTGAGCTATTCAGAGACGATGGGGGCTGAGATTCTATAATTAGAATGATGTGTTCAGGGGATTTTTCGATTTTCTGGTTGATGTGAGTAAGAATGTAATTCTTATACTGTAATTGATCCTATCAATAAAAGAACCACTTCGCTTCAAAAATATATATATATATATATATATATATATATATATATATATATATATATATATATATATATATATATATATATTGTACCTAAGTCAGATTTCGGGTTCTTCGTGTAACCGAGTCACCCGACACATGAACCTGAACCCAACCGATTTTTGATCGGGTTCAAATATTTTAATCCAAACTCGAGCCCGAGCCCAAGTATCTTCAACCATAACTTAACCAATTAACGGGTTTATCCGATCGAACTAATGTTTAGCTCACCCGAGTTGCACCCCTAATTATTTTCATATATTTTGTTGTGATTTTAATTATCTACTTATTTTTTTTGTAATAACAAATTTTGGTTGAATATATAACAAATATGCGATTGTAGGTATGTTTGGTTGCAACAAATATTGTAGTAACTTAGATAAGTATAGTAGTATTTATTGTTCCAATTGGCAATCATTTGTAACAACAACAAATTACTAAGGGGAGGTTTGGTACACGAGATTTTTTTTCCGAAATTTTTTTGGGTGGAAAATTTATTTCTATATTTGGTTTAGGTTATAAAAATTTATTTTCGGAAATTATAAATATCGCATATAAAATATGGAATTCTTATCCTTAAGAATTGCTATATATATATATATATATATATATATATATATATATATATATATATATATATATATATATATATATATATATATATATATATATATATTCTATTTCTTTCTTATATTTTCGCTTTTTTATCCTTTTTCATTTTCAATTTTTTTTCTTTTTCTCTTTATTTTTTTTTTTGTTTTGTTTTTTCGTTTTTAAAGATTTTTTTTGGGTTTTTAATTTTTTTTCATTTCTTTAAGATTTCTTTATCAGTTTTTTTTTTTCATTTTTTTAAGAATGACTTTTGTTTTATTTTCATTTTATAAATTTTTGAATAATTGTTTTTGTGCTTTTGTTGTTGTTTGTTTGTTTTGTCTTTCTTTGGTCTTTTGGTTTTTCCTCAATGTTTTTAAACTTTTTTTTTTCTTTCTGTTTTTTATCATTTTTAATGTTTTCGGCGAAATAGTTATATAGTCACCGAATATCAGAATATAATTTTAAAAAAAAAATAATTACAGTTTTTGGTTATATAGTGTTCTGTGTAACAAACGTCCCATAAACATATGTAAATTTTATCCAAATTCACTATTATACAAAATCCACCACCATCACCATCTCATTTTAGAAACCCAGGACAATTTTGGTTGGCGGGGAGAGATATAAAAGTTGTGACTTGGTGGCGGAAGATCAGTGGATTCCACAGGAGCGTATTATTACTCTCAATTATGTTGGAGGTTGGAGGCAATAGACCCAAAAGACATACAATCTAGTGTGGAAAAAAAAAAATCGACCGTTGTGCCGTTACTGTTAAAAAAAGAGCAAGGGCACTCGAAAAATACAAACTAGCGGACACAGACAAGACACAATTTTGACATTGACACAACAAAATAGACATCATGTCATCATTGCCGTGTCCTAAACATGTTATTTGGTGGTATTACCTAAGATACCGTCATCCCTTCCAGTCTTGCACGGGTCAGCCCAACGCAAGCGTCTACAAAATCCCCGTCAATAAAATCAGTAGAGAAGACCTGCAGCCTGTCCGCAAACCCCCTGCTGCACGCCTGCGATATGAACAGCCTCGCGTGTCCGCGGATCCTCTCCGTCACCGGCCTCACGAAAACCACCGGGTTGTCGGCCTGCGGCGTCACCGTGTTTTCGACACGGTAGAAGTACTTCCTCTTCCCCGCCGCCGCCTGCTCGCCGAGCCGCTTCATGTTGCTCTCGAACTTGGTGTTCGGCAAGTCCGTATCGATCCAGTGGTCCTTCAAATGGCCGGCATTCCACAGCGGACCTCCCGCCTTCGGCGCGGCAGACCCCCTCGGCTTCCACACGCATATGACCCTCCTCGGCAGCAGCTCCGCCACCGTCTTGCCGAACACCGCGTCGTCCTGGCGGATCAGCACGTCGCCGAGCTGCTCGACTAGGTACCTGTCGAAGTCGGGCGGGTCCCGGTGTCCGAACTCGGTGCGGACCTCGAGGATGACTATCTCCGACTCGGTCTCGGAGAGGAAGCGCTTCAGGTTCGCGATGACGACGTCGATGTGGTAGGTGGTGAGGATGCCGTGGCAGACGAGCCGGTTCTCTTGGACGCGAATGTCTAGCAATCGTGCACCCTAACAACAACAATAATCATTGGACATGTTTTGATGCTTGTAATTCTTGTATTTTTAACATAGTGTAATGTAGTGTCATTATATCTTGTATTATTATTTTTTAAATATAATGGGATATATGGATTTTTCTCTAGGAAATAAGAAGTTTCATGTCTTTTGTTTAGCTAACAACATAAAATTGTAGTTGAAAAATTGTAGCTGGTGATTCAATTTGAGAACTTCCAATATTTGAAGTCATCCATTGCATTGTATTTTTTTTATGACATACAAGACTGCGGCAACTTCTTCCACCTTTGCTTCCATTTTCCATCTAGTTTCTCTCTTTTTGTTGCAACATAAAATTGAAAGGAAAAAAAAAGGGAGGGGAGGGAGGACAAGAACTCATTTCTGACATAAACCAATGAGTTTCAATACACTTTCAATATCCATCCAAACATTGCAACTCCATTTTCTATATTGTATATACGCAACGAAAGTGACCATTTCATTACACTTTAAGCTCACTTACAACATATCAATCAGACCCTTAGATTATTGAATTGTATGGTATATATGTTCAGGGCTTTTATAACTCTTTTAAACTACCAAAATATTCTATTTCCGGTATAAAAAGTTCACAATCTGATCCCGAAATGCCCATAACTCAAAAACCACAAAGTTGTTACATTGAGCATTTTATAAAATAAAAATAAATAAATAAATTGTTTTGAAAAGTCACAAGAGGGTCTATATTCATCTTTAGGTCATACTTTAAATCTGTTTTGCAAAGCGTAAGGATATTCATATTACAAATTTTATTGGACAATTTATGTTAGTTATTCCTATATTTTATATTTATTACAAAAACTGCTCCTACTTTGAAACTAATTACATGGGCCACTTCCATAGTTTATATTTTTTATAAAAACTTATAACACTGACCACTCATCTGTTTTATAAAAGTTATAAAGCATAGTGGTGGTGGTCGGTGTATTTATTTCTAGATATGGATAGTTCATGTAATACTCATGAAATATAGGAGAATCAGTGTATTTATTCAATCTTACTAGAACTGTTAGGTTTTTTTTATCAGATTAAATATGTGATTTAGTTTTTGATACAACAATTGGGAGAAACAATTTCTTAATAATTGGTACCAAAAATAAAAGAACGGAAGCATAGACTGCAATAATAGTTTTGATGTTTTAATAAAAAAGATGGCTTGTTGGTATAAATCAACAATCAATCCGAATCAATTTAAGAAATGACTACGATGATGAATTATTACCATGACAAGCTGGTGGTAGATGGAGCAGGACTGGCACTGCGCGAAGGGGCGCGAGACGTAGCGGATGCCGATCTTATCGGTGGCGCTGTCGTGAGTGCCGGGCCAGACAATCTGGTGCACCTTGAGCCTGCTGGGACCGAGACCCGACATCCAGGTCTTGCGGTCGGAGGGACGGTGGTCGCAGCCCGGGTACCAGTCGCCGGCGGACGACACCAACTCGCCGAGGACCTTCTTCTCGGCGGCAATCGCCCTCCGGCGCTCGACTTGTTTCGAGATCCATGCTCCCATATGCGTGGAACAAAATTTTTGAGGTGACCACCAGCTCTTGATGATGACAATGTATGATCATTGCAATGTGCGAACGTTTGTACATTTATTATAGGATTTTGTTGGTCGTCGAGATGCGAAGAGGAGGAGGAGGAGGCTGTTACTTTCCTTTCTTTGTTATGGGAGCCGGATTTTGGTCGTTACGTTAGATGTTTGTTTTGTAAATGAAGTTTTGGAGGGACAAGAATGAGGTGTTTGGTTGTCCGTAGATTTCTCTTGTGCACATATATAGGTGTTGATGAGCCGATGAGATGATACATTAGAGTATCATGACAATGTTTTGGGATGAACCGAGTAATTGAGACTAATGAACAAAATGTTATGCTAATAGCCTTATGTTGTATCTCACATCCATTTTGAGTACTTATGCCATCTCCACTGGGGTTTCTATCTTCCCTATTTCTAGTAATGCTACGCACGCCAGGTGTCAGACTGTCATTGAAGGGGGGTCCATTTTTTTGGGTGTGGGCCCGAAGTCGTATTGGCGAGAAAGAGGCATTCGCTACTTCCGGATCACCGTCTTCATTTTCCTTTTTCGGCACTCCCAGATCGGTTACGTCAATCGGCCATAAAACCCGTTGTAGACAACCCTCTGGAAGATTGAGAGTATATCGGCAATTTGTCATCTTGAGAAGCCCGAGCCCGGGAGAGATATAGCTTGCTTTTCCCCCCAACAACCTTGCAGACCTGTCAAAGAAGAGAAAATCAAGATAAAAAAGAAGTTCTTTGAGATTAGAGGTAGTAGAGGTGCTGGCTCAGTGAAGATCATAAAGTCATCACCAAACAAGTTGTTAGCTAAATACGGGGTTGTTTCAATTTGATTTGGAGTTGGGTTACTAGTATGGGCTTGGGGATCTTTGTATTGATCATCCATTGGGTTCACCACTTTACTTATCTCCAGGGATGGCTCACCCCCCAACCACCCCCACCCCTACCCCCCCCCCCCCCCCCCCCCACCTGCGATCTATTTAGCATTTCTGTGATAGAAACTCATTTTAGAAAAACTTCTCTCAATGGTAGTTTCTATCTCTATTTCTATCCTATGTGGCATTGATGTGGGATAGAGAGTTTTTATGAGAATTTCTAATGTAGAAATTTTTCTCCATCTCTCTTGCCAATTAATATTGGGCTCCACATCATTAAAATGATCTTTTCATTTATTGCCACAGAATAGAAATGGAGAACTATTAGAGTATATTTTGTTTGTACAATTTTCATGTAGAAACTCTAACAACTAGGATAGAATTTTCCTTAAAGTACATTGTCAAGTAAGGTACAAACCCAATTTTAGAAATTCCCAATGAGGGTTTCTATCTCCCCTATTTCTATATGTTATAAATCCACTCTATGGGGGAAAAAAAACCCTCCCAATTGATATTTCTATAACAATTTCTATCCTATGTAGTGGTGATGTAGAATGAAGAGTTTCTATCGGGAAACCCTCACAAAAAAATTTCATCTGTAGGATAGGAATGGAAAACTAGAATGTGCAATTTCTATATACAAAGAAACCCTACCAACTATGATTAGAAATTTTCATAAAGTACAATGACAAGTATGATAGAGACCTAATTTTAGAAATCTCCAGTGGAGAAGGCCTTAGGCCTCATTTGTTTCGCGAAAAGGAAATCAATTTTTTATTTATTTAGAAAATTATAAATTTTAATTAAAAAATTTGATGTTTGGTAAGGTCCGAAAATTTGGAAGAAAAAGTGAATACTTGAAGGGTGGAAAAGTGAATCCATGGGATGAGTGGGGGTACCACTCTCCTCCACATATATATATATATATATATATATATATATATATATATATATATATATATATATATATATATATATATATATATATATATATATATATATATATATATATATATATATGGAAATCAATTTTCTTTGCTGCTTATTCATAAACATTGTAAAAACTTCCATTACATTTTCCTTTTTTTTTTCCTTCCAGAATATGGTAGCCGTTCATAAAAGTACTTTTAAAAAAAGAACTTTTACAACCTACGGTACTTTAAAATTAATATTTATAAAGATACTGTAAGCCCCCTGAATTTTCAGGATTTATTTTCGAATTTTCTAAATGAATTATTTTCGATAATTCATTTTGATTTAATTAATTTTGATCATTAAATGCTCTTTACCGTGACTTGGATTTCTAGAGCGTCAGGGACGCCAGTCTCTGGAAACTTTCTTCTTGAAGTTTGTAGTAGACGAGATTATCTTCATGTTGATATATCGTGTCCCGCTCGAACTTGTTCTCTTGTGCTCCATTTGCTTCGCGCAACTTTCGGGTCAATTTAGACCAATTTATCGTCTGCCGTAATTCGTGACTTAACTTCCAACTTAATTTTAGGGCCCGACATCGGTCCAATCCAGTCGACCCAATATACGGCCCTGGCCTGTTTTGAGTCTACTGTGCACGTGCCACTTGCGTGCCATCGAATTGATTTCCCTTGTGCTCCCATTTCGTCCATGATTTTAATTCGTTTAAATTTATTATTTTAATTAAATCTTGGCCCTAAGCTTGTCCAAACTTGGCCCAACACCCAATCCAATTGGGTGTGACCCCTGTCATGACTACCCATACACCCCACTATTGTAATTGTATTTTTTCTACTCAAAATACCTATTTCTCTCTCCTTGTATATATATACACACACATATATATATACATATAATATATATACATATATATTTAAATCTCCCTCTCTCTCTCTCTCTTATACACAAACACCCCCTCTCCCCATGTCAGCACACACAACCCCCCTCTCTCTAACCGACCTATATATCTCTCTCTAAATATCTCTCTCTTTATATGTTATACACACACACACACACACATTTAACTCTCTCTCTCTCACTCTCTCTCTCTCTCACTTCCATCAACACACACACATCAGTACTCCCCCCTTATGTACCCGAACACAGCATGGCCCCCTCCCCATTCTTTTCTTCTTCTTATTTACTTCCATTAACACCATCAACCACCACAACCACCACTCCACCACCACCCTCATCACCATTCATCACCACCACCATCTTCATCGCCACAAACCGCCACCCTATATTTTATCCAAATCATCGTCCTCGCTGGGGCGTGATGCCGCACGAGCCTGGAGTTGCGCTCGTGCAAGGCAAGATAACGGTTTACATAGTGATTATCTCAAGGTCGTAACATAAGCAGCGGAAGAAAACAAAGTATAACATAAGAATCTCTTTTATTGAAAACAAACTGAAGATTACAAAGGCTCTGAATAGCCCAACATATATGCCAATTGGCTACAACGCTCATGATCTCTCTAACTCACAAAGGATTACATTGTTCCATACATTATGTCTCTTTATAGCCACCAAGTAGTCTTCGGCCGAACATCTCCATGTCGCAAGTCCGAACGCCTATGCGGTAGCTCCTCTTGAACGCCAAGGACTCCATGCCTCGGCACGTCCAAGCCAAGCTCCGCCCCGTGCTGAACATACCTGAACCTGCACATAAACTAGTGGGGGATTAGTGCTTTCGTCCTCGCTTCGCACTGATCAAGACCCGCTCGCACCCAACCAAGCACTAAGTAAATTTAGTGAAGCATACAACATTATTCGGTGACCTTTCTAATTAGCCTTAGGATCAGTTTCATGGCAATCTTCATATATCTCAACTTATCATAAATGTGTCCCATACCGTGTTCCTGCAGCAGATACAGTTAGCCATAATATGAACATAACATAGTGTTTCGTGCTCATCTCCATTCCTCTTTGCCTAGCCTGCCATGGTTAGAACTTACATAAGCAATCATACGATTCGTGCAACCAACCAATCATAACCGTAAACATATGCATAAGGGTGGCAGACCCTGCGCCTGCACTCAACTCTCATATCAGTCCACCTGCCCTATCTATATGAAGGTCACGGTGTTTCGCACCGTAATGGACTTGGCATCTCTTATGTGTAAGCCTACGATCACTTCGATACGGGTTGCTAGCCCAATATCCGAAGGATCCCAAACTTACGGATATCATAGCTTATCACAACACTGGACGGTCGTAATCCGTCCGAATGATGTGCACCATAAATACCACACATAATTCTCTCCTAGGCCGAACGGTCCCGGTGCCCCGGTCGTAACCGTCCGAGGGAAGCCGCACCCGTGCACGGGCCATCCGAGTCCATTGACCATGCAATACGTACCATAGCATACAAGTCATATCGTCCAACCAATCTCGTGTTCCATAAACATAGTTCCGCACCATAAACATATTCGCGTCTCATAAACATAATCCACCATCCATATGGGGAGCTCCGTCGGCGTTATGCCCCAACACATCCATATTGATGCATGACGTCCAACGGCTTAGTCATCTCATACTCATATTCAACGCGTACCATTCGTAAGTCATTCTCATAGCCTAGTTCCGTAGTTACTTAGTCTTTTCGTAGCATAAGTGCCCGAGGGCACGCTCAGCACCGTAATCAATGTTCTACGCCTAGTGTTCAATGTTCTCGGAGGCGTGCACGTGATGCACATCTCGATATTTTCTTTCAATGTTCTACCATCATTGTCCTACCGCGACTCGTACACTTGATGCACGTCACTTCAATTGTTCAATGTTCTACCTTAGTGTTCAACGCATATTAAGGCACCTAATCGCCGAGCCACGCTCGCTAACTCGATAACATATTACGCATACAATGATATCTATTATTAGACGTGAAGGAATAGGGAGAGAGAGAGTCAAGAACCCGTCCACCTTAAGTCGATACGCCTTGCCGTTTCGCCGAGTTGAAGCGGCTCGCTTCCATAACTTGGTCGCATAGCTAACTCTCAGACTTAGCCATTTCTTGAACTACTCGACTTACCAGCCTACCGCGTCCATGCCACGATCCGTAATCCAGCATGAAGGCATAGCCTGCACACCAGATCAACTAACATTGGCACTTGCTCAAACGGAACTCATCCTTTACATCGATTCGATTCATAGATTCTAATCGACTCAAAGCTTAACTTTGGCCAACGTAACTCTTGCATCGATTTGCATCGATACCTCATCGGGTTAATGCAACTCTTCGAGTCAATGACTCATCATATTTGTCATCTCCCTATTTTTCCAAAATACGTAAATGACTGTATTTCTGTATTTGGAGGATTTTAAATTTTTGGGTATTCTTAAAATTTTATTTATTTTTCTGGAATTTGGTTAGCCTTAATTGTTTAGACCTGACATTTGATTATTGTCTCTATTTAATTGTTATTAATATTATTTTATTATTATTATTATTAGGGGTTAACATGGCTAGCTTATATTAAGTTATTTTTATTATTATCAATTATCATCATCATTATTATTATTGTTATTATTATTATTATTATTATTATTATTATTATTATTATTATTATTATTATCCTAAATATCTAACCCCCCCATACCTAACCCTCTCTCTCCACTCTCTCTCAGCCGCCCCCCCCCCCCCCCCCCCAATTCTCTCTCTTCACTCTCTCTCTCCCGATCTCTCTTTACTGGACCAGAGCCCCCCCTCACTCTTCTCTCTTCCCCCTCTCTCCTCCCTCAACTCTCTCTCCCCCGCTCATCTCTCTCCCGAGCTCACCCCTCTTCCCCACGCCCCCTCTCGCTCACCTCCCCTCGTCTCCGACCGCCGACCGCCGCCACTGCCTCCACTGCTCCCACCACCGCCAGCCACCGTCTCCACCGCCACTTCCGTGACCACCACCACCGCCATCTCCTCCGGCCACCTCCACTTCAGCCAGCACCATCGTCCCCACCATCATCATCGCCGTCGCCGTCTCCTCCGTGGCCTCCGGCCCCCTCCGCCGACGCCGCCGTCTCCATCTCCTCCGCCTCCCCTTCGTGGTGTAGCGCTGCTGCTGTCGCCCCTCTCTTCCGCGTCGGCGGCGAGCCCCCTCGCCTCGCCTCGACTCTCTCTCTTCTCTGAGCACCGCGCCACCGCGGCTGCTGTCCCCTCCGCCGGGAACCGACAGATCCCGGTGAGCTCCTCTGCCCCTCTCTTTTTCCTCGGTTTGCGTGCTGCCTCGTGTGGCGCACCCTCGGGGTGCGAGTTTCTTGTTTTACGTGCATCTCGGGAAGCGAGCCCTCGAGCTCCGTGCACGCCTCGAGCAGTGGGACGCTTTGGGCCCCGCGCTGCTCGGGTTATGTGCCGTCTCGATACGCGTACACCTTGGTGTACGTGCTGCCTCGGTTCTCGTGTCGCCTCGATTCGCGTGTTGCCTCGGGCAGCGGGACGCTTCGAGCCCCGCGCTGTCTCGGGCACCGTGCTATCTCGGTTTGTACGTTGTCTCGATTTCCGTGTCTCGGCCTTTGTGCCATCTTGGTTTTAGTATCGCTTCGATTTGTATGTGCGCGCTGATTTGCGTACCGCCTCGATTTGCGTGCTCGCTCCGATTTGCGTGCCGCATTGGTCTTTGTGCCGTCTCGATTCGCGTGCATGTCTCGATTTGCGTGTTGTGTGATTCGTGCACCATTTTGATATTCGCGATCCCTCGGCCTACATGTACGTCTCGATATACGTGCACGTTGTCTCATGTTCGTCTCGATATTCGAGTCATCTCGATATACGTACACATCTCGATTTGCGTGCCCGTATCGGTCAGCGTGCCTCGATTTCCGTGCCAGATCCCTGCGCTGCTTGCGGGACCCGTACGGTATAGCCTCGTGCCATTCTTCGTGATTTTGTCATTATTTTATTATTTAATTCTAATGATTGTTTATTGTGTGTTCTGAGGATCTCGATTGGCGTGCTAGCTTGGATCGCGACTGCCGAAGACTTGCTTACCTAGCCGAGCCCTCTAGGCAAGTATCCATTGCTCATCGACGGCTCTTGCCTCTCTCCTGGATTTTATTTTATTTAATTAATTTGTACTTGTAAATTTTATAATCATGATTAGTGTAGCCTAGTAGTAGAACTGTCATGATGATAACTTAGGATAGCTTGGTCCGATACCGGGGTAGACCGTATCGGGCAACTCGGATGGGCCATCCACACCTCCAAGGACACGAGCACGACTCACATGTATGGATTGTCCCTGTATGCCCCGTGTCCGACTCGCGGTCGGGTAACGGCTCTGGCTAACTTTACTTGTGGCGGTGATTGTGCTTGGGTTAGGGATTTATGGGCATGTGTTATGGTGCGCCCTGCGAGGCGGTTATTTTATTATTATGCTTGTTGGCTTGGCGCCCAGTACGTATTGTAGTGCTGCTGGAGGCCGAGACATTAGTGGCCTCGGGTTCGATTAATTTTCCAGTACGCCTCGTAGCGCTGCTGGAGGCCGGGGCTTAGTGTTCTCGGCTATCGATTTGTTCCCAGTACGCATTATAGTACTGCTGGTAGCTGAGACCTAGTGTTCTCAGTCTACGATTCTGCGGCAGGTTACGCCGAGTGGATTTTAGTCCCAATTTGCTGGGAGCTCCTGTCCAGAATACAGAGGAGACTCTGCCGGATTCTTCCAAAATTCCCGATCGGGAATTTGGTTCGAAGGACTGGGCAGAACCATTCCTTTGGTTTGCTGGACTGGGCTCGTGCCTGTTCACCTTGGTATGGTATACCTGATCCTATTGCTTGCTAGGTAGACTCCAGACTAGATCAGTCGCCTAGCTCCTGATCTGTCTTGTACGTCGGATAGCGTAAGGAGAGCGGTTCCACTCGGGAGACGGTCTGCAATCCTGGTCCTTGTTTGGTTTAAGGGTTGTGGATTTTCTCCAGAGCGGTTCGTGTAATCCTTGCCACTTTCGGCGATATTTATTACCAGACTCTTGTTCCCTGACCCTTCATCCTAGGGGGTGTCCTAGTCTAGTCAGATAGAGCAGGCAGTTGTCCTATGTATTGGGAGTTGTGACTTGTGGATATGACTGAGGATTGAGTATTATGGAGAGTACGATCTTGGGATATTGACTTGGTGGATCTATGTGGATTCTTGGATTTTGGTGATTTCGAATATTTCGTGGAACGAGGAGAATATCGAGGGTATTATTATATGATTTTTACTCGACTTCCCAAACGCCCAAAACCTGGTACCTTTGTGTATTCCGGTAGTTGGGAAACCTGGTTTGATTGCTGTGTCTTGGTAGTTGAGGGGCTTGTTTTCTAGTGGCTTGTGATCATTTACTTGGAGGATTCTTGTGAGTCAGAGGGCCTAGCATTGTTAGGGGAATGAGCTTGGTGTTTGGTGGTTGTCTTTATTGACGTGATATTCACTCCATCATGGATGGGAGACCCTTGCTAAATTGATCTGGTGGATGGACCGACTTGATGATTTGAGTTGTAGGTTCCCATGTGTACTTGAGAGACTATTATAGTGGAGATTTTGATCTTGTAACCGACTTGATATCCATGTCACGATTTGGACATGTGACTTCTTGTGACTGATAGGTTTGACCTTGTTCCTGGTATTACACGATGACCTGGACCTGTCTTGATTCTTGATTAGTGGCCCGTAGATGGTGCACTCCTGACTAGCACTCTGGACTTGACAGTAAACCTGGCATATATACTCTTGATTCTCGATAGTGGCCCGTGGTGGCGCACTCCTGGATAGTACTCTTGACAGGACATGTTTACTCTTGACCGCTGTTGCGACAGCCAGTCCTGACTTGCTAGGTATGACCTTGTCTTGACACCATGGTTGATTTTCCTGATTGTGCTTGTACAAACTACTTGTCTCGTCTTGCATCATGTCTAGGATATGGATTCCTGGTTACCACGGTCAGGAATTCATAATGAATCTGACTAGGTTAACAACTAGATTGATCAAGTAGCTCATATAGATCGAGGTATTCCGGCTACAGGCAATCCCGTTATCTGGGCGCTCATGTGGACTTGTAGCCTGCCGTCGAGTATGGCACATTTCCAGCCCACTGTCATGTGGGGTACCCCTCCAGCTAGCTATTAGGGTACATTTGTCTCCCGGGCGATGTACCCACTATATATATTCGTCCTGGATAACCTGGATAGTCTGCAGGACTTGTGGCTATAGGAATACCTCAACTGCATCTTGTTAGTAATTAGACCTGTGATAACCCTAGTTAGCTAATAATAGCAAGCCGTAGGCATTGTGTGGCCGCTTGTCCTTCTGTGTTGTTTGGCTTGTTGCCTGCTAGCCAGCTGATATTGATTTCCAGCTGGCAATGCAGGTGTTAGTGGATGCTAGTGAGACTGTGATTGTGTTAGCTTCACTATACTTGTGGATTGTTATCGTGCGTTGGTACCGCACGATCCGTTACCCTTATTACTGTTTTTAGATGTTATTCTTGTCATATTTTATCCTGCTAGTTTTCTTCGCCCGTCCTTGAGCCTTCTTTTCTGGTACTTGCTGCGGTTGGCCTGACCAACCCTGGATTGTTCCTAGATTGTCTGAGACCGACCCGGTGGATCTTCCAGACTTGACTTGGAGGGTGTGCTTCAGTTCCAGACATGCTAGGAACTGTGGGAAGGTATACTTGTCTACATTATTATCCTGTACTGTAGATTCCAGATTTTTATATGAGTATTTCCTATTTTTCATATGATTATCTCTCTTGATATTGTCTCATTGTGATTTACCTGTGGATATGAGATCGGATTTAGGCCATAGATTGATTGCATGCTAGGATACCCAAGCAGACTGGACAGCCGTCATCACCGTATAGCGTATTCGTACCTTATACGGTGTAGCTGGCTGTGTACGTCCCCGTATTTCGGAACTGGGGCGTGACAATAATGCACCGTGCGGAGTGGGGCATTACATAATATAGCACTCAAAACCAGGTTCGTCCTCGAACCGAAATCAACACTTAGTCCAAGTGTCTCGCCAGATCGTTTCACGATCTCGTGCCACTATCGTTTTGAATCATACAACTTAGTTTGGATCATACACATATTTTAGGCGTCCCACCAATATATGCATTTCAGCCAAGCTCAGTTGTAGGATATCGGGACAACTAACAAGCTCAACTTACATTCTCAAGCACCAATCAGTCCGTACTCGACTTAGTCATATCTTAGCGCCTATTCCCAAAATACTCCTCGTATGTTTATTCCATAACTTGCGATCATCTTCCAACATCTTGCACATAACTTAACTCGAAACTATTAGTTCGATCTCATAAGTTTCTCGTCGGCCACCTAACACTCGCATTGCATCGCATCATTGCGCATCCGATCACAACAATTCTCCGCAATGCCTATTCTCCCAACCGTTTGCCTATCTCTCACGTAACCCAAGTCTTTCATCCAATCATTCATAACACTTGGCCTTAACGACATGGACTAAGTCCAACATGTCTAACTTTCCTTGCCTACAATCAGTTCTATAGATAGCGCACAACTATTCCAATACGATCCACATTCTCGAACTACCTATGCATCGCGTCTGGGGCTACCCCCGCTAGGTAACTTATCCAGATATCGTGCTTAATCTCTCCCGACACAAGAGGTCAACTTGAGTCTACGATGCTCAAAGGCAATAATCTTTCCTGACCCAAGGTCTCTTACGACACTCCCATCTCCTATTCTCGACCGAGCACAATCCTTTACTCAATTTTCGAATCAATCCCGACTAGTTCGTTTCATAACATAGGCAGCACGCTCAACACCCAGAACCTAACCGTTACTCAAACCGATCTACGACACAACTCTTAGGGTCATTCTATTATTCGTCGCTCTCGCGCATTACAGAATCCTTGCAATCGCCTTACCGCATCACTATATTAGGCACGTTCCTCAACATATACTCGATCATCGACTAGCCCAGTCTATCCACGTATCCATTCGATCGTTCATAACTTTCTAACCATATCGATCTAGTCGAAGGCTACTCTCTAACTTCCGAAACACGATACTCACTCACTTGGACTTATCCTCAACATGCACAACATCATTCCTTATCTTCGACAAAATTTCTTGTGCGACTTCTTTAGGGTCATCCTATAGGACTTCAATATTTACTTGATTTGGCGGTCAAGTCTTCTAGGGTCATCTGCCCCGAAACTATGCTCGATAATTGAAGATCATCAACGAGGGTCAGTTACAACGAACCATGCTATATCCTATCGCGGAGCCAAATCAATTCCCGACAATTCCTAGGGGACCTTATCCAATCCGACATACCAATCCATAATTTCTCTACTCCTCACGCAACTGATGCGCCGTTACTACTCAAATCACTTATGCACATTGCGTGCCATTTCTACTCGAATCACTCCTGTATCACCGTCGACTATCCTTGCTAGTCGTATGACATCTACTCGCCTCAAGTCTGAGTTTACCTATCGTGATTATAGTCCGACACATTCCGTACTCATCAAAACTATCCTCGAACAACGTTCGTATCAAACCACAAGTCTAAATCCAATTTGCCATGCCTTGTAAGTTTAATTATCCCCTCTGTATGAATCACCATACCAACGCTCACGCAGAATGATCGCCCTAATTTGGCGTGACGCATGTGCGATGCTGGAGTTGCACTCGCATAAGACAATAATGTCGATATTGTGGTTATCCTCAAAACAATCAAGCACTTTTGTTTTCTTTCAAGTAACATCCATCGACTCTCAAATTCTCCGAAGCATTCCTACCGTTATCATCCAAACTGCCATAACTTAACTTGTATCCTATTCATCCAACAACAATGCTCAACAAAATTTTCGTTCATTCGATCAGAGTATCCCCGAGTTATTGCATATCGTCTTTGATACGCCTCAATACCATCATCGACATGCATAACTTGAACATCTTCCTCTCTCATAAGCTCAAACTCGTTGCAATCATTGCCATTATCCGAACTCGAATACGAATCAAGTCTTGCGCACATCAAGATTCATTCCGTTATAACTAACTACTATAATCGTGACACAATTTTCAGTTCACATATTCATTCTTATATCCCTAACTCGCACTGCCAAGGTCGTGCTACCGACTTATCGTACTAACTCGAATTCGTTCGAACGATTCCTTCGTACTTAACACGTTTCCTGAATAGGTCTTCGTACCAACTCAACGTAATTTCGACCGGCCCAATTATTTCCTCAACACAACATTCTTTCGTTATGCTCCGTCTATCGTTCGACTTATACTTAACGAATCTTCGTCCGACGTATTATCTATGCATACGACTCGCGCATAATCGTTCAACTCAATTCATCGAGGCATACTCGCATCGACTTCTATCAAGTCATTCCCGCTCAAGTCTCGGTACTACTCCGTCCGTCGAGGATAAACGTATCGTAACAATACAATCGTCTCGACGTAACATATCGCAAGTCACCAACCGGCTTAACATAGCTATCGCTAAGTGGTACTCCATATACCACTCAGGAATCGAGCCTATCATTATCGATACAATACTTCACCATACTGTTCGCACAAGTGGTATTGCATATACCACTCGAAATCGAGTCATTACTCGACATCACATTCCGCATAGGTCCGACATCTATTCCTCAATCAACTATCCCGTATGGCGATCCTTCCGATCCCAGCTCTAGCGTTCGATCAAGTTTGACACGCATTCACTCTAACCGTATCTTGGCGATCATATCGATCACACCCGCAACATTTGCTTATTCACATCTCAACGCGACATACGGCCAACATAAACGTTCGCCTACTCAACTCGACTTAGCGACCAACTCGACTCGTTACTATCGCATCCGCGATCTTCCAATCTCACTCGTTGCAACTCGTGCAACAACTCATTCTCGATACTCAAGGTCTTTACTCAATCCCGTGCAACATATCGCTATCCATCCGCATAGCCATACAACATGCATCATACCTCATCGACTCGTTGTACGATACAACGAACGATTCACGACTTGCTGCACTCCGTACAACCAACAACACATAATAGTTCGCATAGCAACATAACACGCATCACCTCACATATCGATCCGTTGCACTTCGTGCAACCAACAACACATATCTCCTCGCACTTCGTGCGACCAACAACACATAACTTCTCGCATTTCGTACGATCAACAATACGTATATCATTGCACTTCGTGCAACCAACATCACCATATTCGTTGCACTTCGTGCGACTAACATTCCATAACTCGTTGCACTTCGTACAACCAACATTTCATAATTTTGTTGCACTTCGTGCAACCGACATTCTCCGATGGCACTCGAAGATAACGTGATAGTCACGACATACTTGTGGCGGACGTACTCACTTAATATAGACTTATTGTATGGAACATCCAATGTAGCGTCGAGCAGATCCATGAGCCAAGCGGTTGCGGAAACAACTTAGAGTCAACTGAATTCGATAGCGAAGCAACTGAGGGTCAAAGAGATTCATGCACGGTCCAGAGGATGGAACCGCTCTGATACCAACTTGTCACGTCCCGATCTGAGAAATCGCTCGTCCTCGCTAGATTTTACCCGAATCATCGTCCTCGCTGGGACGTGATGCCGCACGAGCCTGGAGTTGTGCTCGTGCAAGGCAAGATAACGGTTCACATAGTGATTATCTCAAGGTCGTAACATAAGCAGCGGAAGGAAACAAAGTATAACATAAGAATCTCTTTTATTGATAACAAACTGAAGATTACAAAGGCTCTGAATAGCCCAACATATATGCCAATTGGCTACAACGCGCATGATCTCTCTAGCTCACAAAGGATTACATTGTTCCATACATTATGTCTCTTTATAGCCACCAAGTAGTCTTCGGCCGAACATCTCCATGTCGCAAGTCCGAACGCCTATGCGGTAGCACCTCTTGAACGCCAAGGACTCCATGTCTCGGCACGTCCAAGCCAAGCTCCGCCCCATACTGAACATACCTGAACCTGCACATAAACTAGTGGGGGATTAGTGCTTTCGTCCTCGCTTCGCACTGATCAAGACCCGCTCGCACCCAACCAAGCACTAAGTAAATTTATTGAAGCATACAACATTATTCGGTGATCTTTCTAATTAGCCTTAGGATCAGTTTTATGACAATCTTCATATATAGCAACTTATCATAAATGTGTCCCATATCGTGTTCCTGCAGCAGATACAGTTAGCCATAATATGAACATAACATAGTGTTTCGTGCTCATCTCCATTCCACTTTGCCTAGCCTGCCATGGTTAGAACTTACATAAGCAATCATACGATTCGCACAACCAACCAATCATAACCGTAAACATATACATAAGGGTGGCAGACCCTGCGCCTGCACCCAACTCTCATCTCAGCCCACCGGCCCTATCTATATGAAGGTTACGGTGTTTCGTACCGTAATGGACTTGGCATCTCTTATGTGTAAGCCTACGATCACTTCGATACGGGTTGCTAGCCCAATATCTGAAGGATCCCAAACTTACGGATATCATAGCTTATCACAGCACTAGATGGTCGCAATCCGTCCGAATGATGTGTACCATAAATACCACACATAATTCCCTCCTAGGCCGAACGGTCCCGGTGCCCCGGTCGTAACCGTCCGAGGGAAGCCGCACCCGTGTACGGGCCATCCGAGTCCATTGACCATGTAATACGTGCCATAGCATACAAGTCATATCGTCCAACCAATCTCGTGTTCCATAAACGTAGTCTCGCACCATAAACATATTCGCGTCTCATAAACATAATCCACCATCCATATGGGGAGCTCCGTCGGCGTTATGCCCCAACACATCCATATTGATGCACGACGCCCAACGGCTTAGTCATCTCATACTCATATTCAACGCGTACCATTCGTAAGTCATTCTCATAGCCTAGTTCCGTAGTTACTTAGTCTTTTCGTATCATAAGTGCCCGAGGGCACGCTCAGCACCGTAATCAATGTTCTACGTCTAGTGTTCAATGTTCTCGGAGGTGTGCACGTGATGCACATCTCGATATTTTCTTTCAATGTTCTACCATCATTGCCCTACCGCGACTCGTACACTTGATGCACGTCGCTTCAATTGTTCAATATTCAATGTTCTACCTTAGTGTTCAACGCATATTAAGGCACCTAATCGCCGAGCCACGCTCGCTAACTCGATAACATATTACGCATACAATGATATCTCTTATTAGACGTGAAGGAATAGGAAGAGAGAGTCAAGAACCCGCCCACCTTAAGTCGATACGCATTGTCGTTTTGCCGAGTTGAAGTGGCTCGCTTCCATAACTTGGTCGCATAGCTAACTCTCAGACTTAGCCATTCCTTGAACTACTCGACTTACCAGCCTACCGCGTCCATGCCACGATCCGTAATCCAGTATGAAGGCATAGCCTGCACACCAGATCAACTAACATCAGCACTTGCTCAAACAGAACTCATCTTTTACATCGATTCGATTCATAGATTCCAATCGACTCAAAGCTTACCTTTGGCCAACGTAACTCTCGCATCGATTTGCATCGATACCTCATCGGGACAACGCAACTCTTCGAGTCAACGACTCATCATAATGCACTGTGCGGAGCGGGGCATTACATGACCCGCCGTCCACCGCTGGACTGCTGTCGCGCCGCGCCGCCGTCGCCACCGCGCGCGAGCAGCAGTAGCGAGCTGCAATAGCAGCTGCAGCGAGCAGCAGCGCGTACAGTGCGTGCGTGCGTGCGCGGGAAGCCGTCGTGCGCCGCCACACGGCGCTGCTGCCAGCCGCCGCCGCCGTGGCCGGCCACCCCTGGCCCGACGCCCCTCCGGCGAGTCTTCCCTCGCTGTCCGCCCGCCTCTCCAACGTGTATCGGAGTCAATTCGTGCATTTTGCACGGAATTCCGTCGACGCACGCGCGGACGAATTTTAGAAAGTTCGCTCCGGGACAGCAACTTCGTACAGATTTTCTGGACAATCCGACCGTTGGATCGGCGAACTCTTTGCTCCGTCACAATCTCGGTATATACCCCTTCATCCCTCTCAAATTTCATCCGTTAATTTCGTCGTTTGATAGATCAAAACCGGCCACCAAGTTGACGTTTTAATTTGAACTGTTTTTGGACAGTTTCTTGGAGCCAACTTCGCGAGATCGTATCTTCATCGTTGTAGCTCCATTTGGTGCGCCGCCAGTTCCTGTGCACAGCTGGTATAACCCTCTTCCAGCCATTTCAGTTTCGTTTCATTGTGAGCACGTTTGATTGGTTGAATTCGACGCCAAAGTTGGCCGTCCGAATTCCTAATTTCCAAGTTGTAAAATTCTATTTTTGAACCCGGGACTCCGGATTCAATTTCTGACACCAGCAGTAGACTCATGGCATCGTCCTAGCACATTTTCATATAAAATTTATTAGATTTGGGGGACGTGGGCCCTGGCACGCATTTCGGTACAAAGCGGGCCCCACAGTCCGGGTCAACGAGACTTTTTGACGCCGGCTCATCGTAATCCAATTCCGGATATACCGTTGAGTTCGTATCGTCATTCTGGACTCGTTGACATATAATTTGCTAGGTTTTAGTGGACATTAGTTTCGGTATGCATTTCGGTGCAAGTCGGATACCAATATCCGGGTCAACGGGTCATTTTGAGATCGGCTGTCACGCCCCAGAACCAGAATACTGGAGAGTGGGAGAATGACTCAGCCAGCTACGTATTACGGGTAGATGAATACCGTATAATACGATCAATGCTGTCTACAAGACGAGGGGGTGCATACTACATGAAAGTCTTCCTAGGGTCACTTCCCATCTATTGTCTCAATCATTCAAATAAGAAACAGAAATAGAGAACATATGAGATAAAGCAGTAAGGCGTCCCAAACGCTCAGTCAAAATGTTCTTGATATCTGGCTTTACAAAATACAGCCAGATGATGTAGTAAGTATACATAATTGTTATCAGCTGCAGCCTGACTTAGTTACAATTATGCAAAAGTAGGTACAGGACAATCCGACTAACATGTCGGTGCCAAACGGCAAAGTATAAAGTAGATAACAAAACGGGCGGGGAGGTAAGAAACCCACTCGATTCCTCCTGCGATCATCCCTCTAGTGTTGACCATCTTGGAGGTAGAAGTAAGCTGGATCCTCGGGGACCGGCTCTAAATCCGGCCATACAAAACCAGAGAGGTTAGACCTCTAATAGCAAGTACCGCAAGGGAGCACGATATGAGGAATGAAGCCAGTAATAAGAGAATATGGTAATAGATCTCTTCTATCTACTAGGACTCACACAACATCACGACACTTCGAACCAACCTCCCAACCAAACAAGGACAGAAGTTGGCCCGTCATGTCCTGACATTCTGATCATCTCAGTTAAGTAACAGAGTAGGTACAGTACACAAACAAATCAATTTAAACGGCCAGACAACTACTACGGCTTGCTATTGTGAGTCCCAAGTTATCCTGGAATTATACAATAAAGGATTTCTCAGTTCTTACTATGCGCAAGCAAGACTAGTTTACCCAGTCAATCAATTACGCCAATCATGAATTAGACGAGTCCCAGCGGGATGCCCGTCATTAATATACAATATTCAATAGATAATATAACCAGATACCGCTCCCTGCCCGTGTGGCAGATTTGCAGTATCTGTGGGGACCAACCGGCTTGTCGGGCACTACTAGTCCCAAGAGGGCTGCCATGTAAGAACTCGGAAATCCATTCTCTCCATGCAATCATTATTTTATTTAACTTAGTAGTCTCTACGTTGAGTGAAGTACCATGCCGTGGATCATGGTCATTCAGAATGAGTACTTTCGTACGGGGTACGATATGCACAACTCTATAATGATACCAGTGCGGTCAGGTTGTAGGTCTTACATAGCGTAATACAACAATCAAAACTAACCACGGAGTAATCATGCCTTGACCATAAAGTACACATGCTTCTTTGGTAAGATAAATAAATAATAAATGAATTGAAGCCTGCATGTGCATGTATGCCAATATTCGGGATTAGCCAGTCGATTTCAATAGTTCATAATTAATATGAATGTGTCTCATTCATTCAATTCAAAAAGACGACTAGTCAGTCTCTTAGTTCCAACTAGGAACGCATGATCAATTATTAGTCAAGATCACAATCATTATCAATGGTGACAAGGCATGAAAGTCAACTAGTATTCAGTGGGGTCGAGTCTACAACTCTCAGGGTTTAATTCCAGTCAATCGGGGTATCTATAACTCAATTCACGACACATGGTACATCCCACGTAACAATCTATATTTAACAGAAATATTAACATATCATGATTATACCAAGTTTATGCCAAAAGGCGTAAGGATATAAAATGGACGTTAAATATCTAATAAAATATCAATATACAGGGCTATAGAAGATCCAGGGTAAGCAGACTGCGCTTAAGTCAGGCTGCGCTCAAGTCAGGCTACGCTCAAGTCAGCCTACGCTCAAGTCAGCCTACGCTCAAGTCAGGCTACGCTCAAGTCAGCCTACTCTCAAGTCAGGCTACGCTCAAGTCAGGCTACGCTCAAGTCAGCCTACGCTCAAGTCAGGCTACGCTCAAGTCAGGCTACACTCAAGTCAGCCTATGCAAGACATACGTCTCCAAGAGGCAGCGTATGGACTCCATACGACTCCTTTTCAAGGCAGCGTATGTACTCCATACGACTCCTCATCAAGGCAGCGTATGCAAGACATACGACTCCTCATCAAGGCAGCGTATGCAAGACATACGACTCCTCATCAAGGCAGCGTATGCAAGACATACGACTCCTCATCAAGGCAGCATATGCAAGACATACGACTCCTCATCAAGGCAGCGTATGGAAGACATACGACTCCTCATCAAGGCAGCGTATGGAAGACATACGACTCCTCATCAAGGTAGCGTATGCAAGACATACGCCGCCAAAAGGCAGCGTATGAGTCAGACTGCGCTGCGCTAAAGAGCGCGCGTAGCTCAGTGGCGCAAGCTAAAGAGCTCGCGCACACTGCTCACTGTCTTCTCCAAAATCAGCAAGAACTCCATGGTTTGAACCCAAAGCTTCAAAAGTCCATAACTTGGTCAAAATAAGTCCAAATCCAACTTTTCAAAGGTCAAAATTTGGTAGAATAAAATTCTCTACAACATAAAACCATCAAAACTTGAAAACAAAGAAGTTTGATAGATCAAAACCACCAAAATCTGAAAATGTAACAAACTTAGATCTACAACAAATAAATCATGGAAATCGAAAATACTAAGTACTAAAGAGACTTAGAATCGAATAAGGAAGATGATGGAACAATAATAATGGAGATCCATCAGGAAGCAAGTTGGCACTTGCCTATGGGTTTGGTAGGTGGAGAGAGTAATGAGGAAGAAGAAGAGTAATGAAGAGAGAGAAAGAGTTTGGGGGCTTTAAATGGTGATGTGGGTTCGGTTCATGATGAACCACCATAACCCGAAAATAAACCAACCTAGGCCAAACCTAAAGTAAGCTAAAGCAGAGAATAAAAGAAGAAAGTAAAATACAAAAAATTAATTGCAGGAAATTAATTAACATGAATTTAAAGAGATTTAAATACAAAACAATACATGATAAATATTTAAATAAATATATTAAAGCAGTACATGTATTAAAAATACGTATTCTGGGAACGGTGAGTGACATCGGCTCATCGGAATCCAATCTGGATATACCGTTGAGTTCGTATCGTCATTCTGGACTCGTTGACATATAATTTGCTGAGTTTTGTGGACGTTGGCTCCGACATATATTTTCGTGCAAATCGGATTCCAATATTCGGGTCAACGGACCAATCTGAGATCGGGTCATCGGAATCCAATTTCGGATATACCGTTGAGTTCGTATCGTCATTCTAGATTCGTGGACATATAATTTGTTAGGTTTAGTGTACTTTTATTCTGGCACATTTTTCGGTACAAAGTGGGTCCGACACGGACACCATTTTGGTCCAAAATTACCTTTTTGTCTCCGTATCCAAATTGGACTTATGGGCAGGCTATTCTAGCTATTTTGACCATTCTGGACACGTTGGTGATGGTTGTTTCACCATCCGACAACATCTGTAGGTTTTCACCCTATTATTATAATCTTTCTCTTTTGTTTGTATTTTGAGATCCATCGATTCCAGTGATTTCACCATCACTGAAATTGATATGTTGACCCTGTAGATGTTTATAGAGACTAGCTTTGACCCTGTTTGACCATGGTTGACTACTTTGACTGAACGTCGAAGTAGAGTCAACATTTGACCTAGTTTAACCTAGAGTTGACTAGAGTTGACCAGTTGACCAAAAGTCAACTATAAGTCAACCTTTGACCCAGTTTGACCTAGTTTGACTTGGTTTGACTTTCTGTGACCTAGTTTGACCTAGTGTGACTCAGTGCGACCTAGTTTGACTTAGTGGACTGAGTCTGACCTAGATTACATAGCTTATACTATAGAATCAAGCCTAACACTGTTGAACCCTAATTAGCTTATATATATCTTATCTTTAGGTCCGTGGCATCACTCTGAGCATTGACCCCATTTGACAGCTCAGGACCGCAGGCGAGTACATTCTCTGATAGTAGTTCCTTGTCTTGATATTTTCTGTATCCGATTCAGTTATAGTATTTTACTTGATTCTCGTCACGATGGTACACGGACTAGTATATACCGGATTCCTGTCATGAGATGTCATTCTTAGATTTTCTTGGGATACTGGTACTTGCTCGATCTTGTTCTTGTACTTGTATTGACATCGATTCCTAAGAAGGAGTAGCTACCTTCTTAGGGAATCTCGTGCCATGACGTGCTATGTCCGGATCCGTATACTATTCGGGAAAATAGAGAATTTTATAGATAGTGTGATCAATGCCCATCTTGAGTTACTACTTGTATCATAGCTATACCCTCACCTCACGATGGGTATAGCCTGACCTGTGCTACTACTTGCTCCATAGCTTGCCATCCCGGCCGGGCCGAGTCCACGTACTTGTAGCCGGTCGGCTGGAAGCCTGATCTTGACCCTTATCGATCACATTATGCTATAATATTCGAGGCATATTTTATATTTATTACATCAGTTACATATTACAGTTCAGCTTACTTTCCCTGCATGATTCACCTTGACATGATTTCCAGTTTATATATCCTGTTTTACTTACAGTCTTGATATATCATCTTGTATTCCATTATGATTGTCTCTTACAACATTTGTCAATACTATAAAACTGTTGTTAGTTTATGTACTCGTTTCCATCCTGACTGGATACGTTGACAATATTTTAGGAGTTGTTATACCATTATTGGACTTCATGATGTTGTTAGCTGAGGTGGATCTCACTATTCTTCTATGTGAGTTGCCTGGTAGTTATCATTAGTTTGTCTTATTTTTCTCCTTATTTTCCTGTCTTATGATTCCTTCTAGTAGTTCTAATTGTTCTTGTGCCTTAGTTATCTTTCCTGTCTTATCTTCTTTAGATGTTGGGTTGTGATTGAGTACATTTGTAGTTCATGGACCTTCTAGATGTAGTGTATATATATTGGGTACTAGACAGCGTTCTACCGCCGATACTACGGCGTAGGCTGGACGTGGCCCACGTATTTGTATCCGTATATCCGGGTGCGGGTCGTGACAGATACTACAAAAGTTATTTCGGGCTGTCCAATTATTTTTATTTATAAGTTTGTGACTCAAAAAATTTATTAAAAGCTACCCACTATTTTTTTTAGAAATGTTAGAATTTTTTACAGTCCTACCAATATAATGGACTATCAAAAATTTTGACAGTCATAAAAAAATGTTGTTCGTTTAGGACAATAAAAAATACTGATAGTCCATTACGTATTTTGGACTATCAGAATATATGACAGTCATAGCGAACACTCATTCCAATAGGTAGGACTGTCAAAACATTTGACAACAAGTTATCTTTAGGACCGTCAAATTTTTTTTTTTTTACAATCTTAAAGATAACATGCGGAGAAGGAGGTCTCCTTGGGGGGGCGGTTCGACGGCGCCGGGGCTACGGTGGCGCGCGGATGCTCCGGCGTCACTGGCTAACACGTGCAGTCATGAGGACGACTGTGAGGCCTTCGGTTGAGGTGGTGAAGGGCTCCGGCAGAGGAAGGAGGGGAAGATCTGGACGTCGGAGGCCAGACGTAGCCGAGGCTGATCTGACAGTGTAAGTGTAGAGGAGCGACAGAAGAATGACGCTGCGCATGGGGAGGACGCCGATCATGGATCTACTTTTCGTGCTCACGTCCGGCTCCATTGATGAAGGGATTTTGAAGAGAGAGTCTGTGCGAAGGTTAGAATGATTGGGTTTGAGGAGAATTGGAAGAATGAAAAGTCCATAATAAATAACTAGTTACTTGCAGTTAGGTTAAAAAAATCTACAATATAATTAAAATATAAAATATTTTATTATGTTAGAATATTTTAAATATAATTTGAATATATTTTAGTTATGATTTATTATAAATATATATATATATATATATATATATATATATATATATATATATATATATATATATATATATATATATATATATATAAACTTATGGATATGTGTTTAGTTAGATAATATCATGTAGTTAGCTTAAATATAATTTAAATTCTAAATATTTAATATTTATATATATTCATGTAGTTAGGATAATTTTAGGTTTTAATTTTATTCTAAACTATGTGAGAAAATAACTACGATTACCGTACTTAAAATTTTTTTTAATTTTTAAAACAAAATAATAGTTGATAAAATATATACGACTTAGACGGTTAAATTTTGTAATATTAGATTAGTTTCAAATAACATTTGTAGTATCCGATAAATACTCTTTAAAAATACTGCTACCCGCAACAAATTAACAGACCCTAAAATAACAAAATAATATTTGACACGTACTTTTGTGCGCACGCGTGCACGTGGCGGCGACTCCGCCAGTTTTCTGCACCTGGCCTCCCTCCGCCGCTTGCGTACACAACCGAGTGCAAAGTAGCAAGGTTCCTAAAATATCCGTGCCATCACCGATATGGAAGAATTATCCAATATTAATTAATTCTATATACATACCGAGAAAAGAAAATAGATTTGATCTGATCCAAACCAAACGCGATCCTAGCCGTCGGATGCTCCCCCGGCCCTTCCTCTCCTCCCCTATAAATCGACTCCCCAAGTCCTCCAATAAAAATATCTCCACCCAAAAAACCTAGGGTCTCCACCGATGGCTCAGGGGAGCATGAGATCGAAGGGGACGGTGAAGTGGTTCAACGAGACGAAGGGGTTCGGCTTCATCACCCCCGACGAGGGCAGCGAGGACCTCTTTGTCCATCATTCCTCCATAAAGTCCGACGGCTACCGGTCCCTCGCCGAGGGGGAGGTCGTCGAGTTCAGCGTCTCCGAGGGCGACGACGGCCGCACGAAGGCCGTTGACGTCACCGGCCCCGACGGTTCCAACGTCTCCGGAGGAGGCGGAGGCGGAGGCGGTCGTGGCGGAGGAGGATACGGCGGCGGTGGATACGGTGGCGGAGGTCGCGGAGGCGGCGGAAGGGGAGGCGGAGGCTACGGCAGTGGAGGCGGAGGCTACGGCGGTGGATTCAATGGTGGCGGCAAGGGTAGAAATGGAGGAGGTGGTGGCTATGGAGGTGGTGGCTATGGAGGGGGTGGCTACGGAGGAGGTGGTGGAGGTGCTTGTTATAGCTGTGGTGAAACTGGACACATGGCGAGGGATTGCACCCAGGGAGGAGGTGGTGGCGGGAGGTACGGTGGAGGAGGCGGCGGCGGCGGCGGTGGAGGGAGATACGGAGGTGGCGGAGGTGGAGGTTCTTGCTACAACTGTGGCGAGTCGGGGCACTTTGCTAGGGAATGCCCCAACACACAGTGAGATGGGTGAGGCTTTGATCTGATCTTTTAATTTTTCCTAAACATAGTTCAATCGTGAAGATCGAAACATCCATTAATCCCTTTTAAGTGGATTTTGGATTATGGCTCGTCTTAGATTTTTTTTTTAGCTTTCGTTTGAGATGTTCTGGTTTGATGTTATGTGGTTTCCTTTGGTATGTGGAGAGAACAGGCAAAATGTTTGTCAATACATGTTCTATACATGTTTCAATCTATAATACCAACTCTCTGGCTTGGATATAAAGTGTGTGTTATTTTTTCTGTCATATTATGTTCAGCAAATTTGGTACAGAGAAATACATTTTAATGAAAGTAATTTAAAAAATGAATCAGTTAATACGTCCATCAGAAGGCCTTGTATCTATGCGAGAAAATGTCATTCCGATGGGGGTTTTCTTGACAACATATTAAAAAAATTGCATTAGATATGCCTATTGAAATGTTTTCTTATATGTGCATGAAAACGCCCTTCCAGTGGGTGTTTTATTTACAAGCTGTTAAAAAAATTAATGCATCACATAACCCTATAGGAAGGGCGTATATATGTATGAAAATGCCCTTCCAATGGGTTTTTTTGTAACGAGATGGAGGAATTTAGTGATTTGACCGATGCGGAAGTAAATCGGGGGGTTGAGTTGAGAATTTTATGTTGACAAATGAGGGTGGATGGTATGATGATCGAGAGACGGGGAAGTGAATCGGGGAGTTGAGTTAAGAATTTTATGTTAGCGGTTGAGGAATTGAATGTGGATTAAATGAGGGTGGATGGTATGGTGATCGAGATAGGGGGTTGTGTAATTTTTTATGTGTATAAGGGCCACCATCGCCAATCAATATCAGGTCTACGTCGTGATGTCTAATATGTATAACGTTAACATAGTGAAATTTGAAAGCCTCTACCAAGACCTTTTGGCCTACAACTAGTTTGCATGACCGTCACTCACCATGCTCTTGTAATTTTATTTCCGAGTAATCATATAGCTATATAATACATGTAGATTTTGTTAGTGCATTTTAATATAATTAACACTAATAATATTAATTAATTAAAACTTAGATTACCCGTCCAAAAAAAAATAACAGACTAGATATATGAGACTCGCTCTTGGGTAATAACTAGAGTAGTGGGTCCACCTGGTGTATGCATCTGTCATTTTGACCAACCATCTGTAAAATGACCGTTGTTAAAATAACATTGCTAGATATCTAGGGTTAGGTTTCATGGTTAGGATTATGGTTATGGTCATGTTTGGTTAGGGTTAAGGTTATGTTTGGATTAGGACTATGATTAATATTAGGGTTATGATTATGGCTAGGGTTAGAAATATGGTCACGGGGTGTTCGTTTTTTTCCTACTTATAAGTGAATTTTACTTATTCTGGGGCATCACTTATAAGTGAAATTGGTCCCAACAAGTGCATTTGTTTTTCGCACTTACAAGTGATTTTCACTTATAAGTGGATGGATCCAAATTCATAAGCTAATTTTTTTCACTTATTGGATTGCTCAAGTACCTATTGAATATGATAAGTCTGTTATGTCATGTACAAACTTAAAAATTTATTCACTTGTCCAAATTCTGATAGAAACTGATTTTTTTCTATATATATAAACATAATCACCCCTTGCACTTTTTTCTTCCTTCCGAATCTTCCCTTGTTCGTCCAAAAGAACCCCAAAATTTGTCCCCCAAGCAGTCTATTTTTTAGCATTTATTTTCGTATACGTCCTAGAAAAAGATGCGTCCTTATGATTTTTCCACGAATAGAATAATAGTTATAGCATGCATAATTATGCATAACTTTATGTATCGATATGTAGTAGATGAATTATTTTCACAGTTTTATGAAGTGAGTGATGAAGTCGAAAATCCAAATGATGAACTAGAAGAAAGCGCAAAGGAGAGTATTGCTCAAAATCAAAATTGTATTACGAAATCAAATTGTTGATGCAGTGAATGAAATGTTTCCAAATTGTTGATGCAGTGAATGAAATGTTTCCAAATTGATATTATTTTTATTGCTTTAAAACTATAATTTTGTGTAAGACGAACTTCGAATTATGGAACACATTATATGTGTATTTGTGTTGAACTAAACATTTTGGTATTTGTAGTACAACATTTTATCCTGCATATTTTTGGATTGTCATCTACTATACATGTTTTATATGAGGGCATAATGGTAAAATAGCACTTATAAGTGCCAAAAAGACAATAAAATCACTTATAAGTGAAATAAAATCACTTGCAAGTGGAAAAAAGCAGATTTTATAATTGCACTTATAAGTGAAATGAAGTAGGTGGCACTTATACGTGCCCTCATTTATAAGTGAAAAAAGAACACCCCTTTCGTGTTTTGGTTATGGGAACATCCATTTTGACCGTCCGCCGGGGGTGCCCGCGCCGGCCTGCGGCCATGTGTCACGCAACCATTGGCCCTCCGACCCAGGGTGGGCTCGTGTTAGTAGGGGGACCAATGGCTGGCCGCCATGCGGGTGCGGACCAGCGCGGTCAGCCCCGCGGGCGGTCAAATATCATTTCCGTTTGGTTATGGTTAGGGTTAGGGTTATGTTCAGGGTTAAGGTTATGTTATGGTTAGGACTGTGATTAATGTTGGGTTTATGGTTATGGTTAGGGCTATGATTAATGTTAGGTTTGTGGTTATGGTTATTGTTATGACTATGGTTAGAGGTTAGGTTAATGATTATGGTTATGTTAGGGCTGTGGTAGTCACAATCTATCATTAAGTAATATTTGATTATGGTTGGGATTTCTGTTAGTGTTATGGTTTTATGGTTTTGTGCATCAATGATTGCATAAAATAAATACTTTGATAAAAAAATATTTGGTATTTTTTTTTTTTACCTTTTTCTTCTTCCTTGCTGTGCTGCTGTGCTTCTCCTTTCTCCTCTTCCTCTCCTCATTCTACCTCTCTAAAAAAACTTTACACAATCCCTCTCTTATAACTTGTCACCATAACTTGTCACCGTACCATCCACCCTCATTTAATCCCCATTCGATTCTATAACTGCCAGCATAAAATTACCAACTCCACCATTACTTCCCCCTTGGTCAAATCCAACTTAAAATTTCCAGCTCCTCAACTCCACCATTACACCCCCCTCGGTCAAATCCAACCTAAAATTGCCTACTCCCCCATTTACTTTCCCCTCGATCAATCATTAAATTGCTCTCGGAGCATTAAGAAAACGCCCATTGGAAGGGCGTTTCATGCATATTCCCTTCCAATGGGAGTATGTGATGCATTATTTTTTTTAATAGCTTGTAAATAAAATGTCCATTGTAACCAAACTTTGGTCTTCCAGTACAATTTCATTAAAATATATTTCTCTATATGAATTTTTTTGTATTATGTTAGATGTTATCATTGCAACGAGTGGAGATGCTGCTACGACAAGTGTGTTTATTTGCATCTACAACATTATCTTTAGAGTGAGTTGAAAGTATGTGTCATACTGTAATAAGATTCTTTGAAGTTGGAATGAGTGATGATAGAGTGAAGCCTTGCGAAAAGCTAGAACTGCCGGCTTGCTTGAAGCCATTGGAAGAGATGTAGTGTGATTTCTACTTTGTTGTAGTTGTTTGGCTTAGCCTCCAAATTTTAATTAATGAAGGTTAATGAATTGATTTATTGTTTTATGATGATATTTCTACAAAAATTAGGTAGATTGATCCAACTAATGAGTGAAAAAAACCCTCGCTTGGCCTAATTTTTGTGATGAATGATGCTTTATTGAGAACTTTCCTTGGCCTATTCTTTTTGCCAAAGTGATGGTGATGATTCTTTGAGAATGCTTGCTTGGCATAATTTTGTCAAAGTGAGTGATGCTTCATTGAGAGAACCCTTGGCCTATTTCTGTAGCTTGTAGAAGTGACCATTTTATAGGCTGGTTTTGGTATCTAATAGTCTCGTGATGTTTTTTGTTCTCTCTAGTTGAATTTTGTAGGCTATTTATAGGATTTCTTATATCATGTTCCCTTTTACCTTTATTCTGTTTTAGTGGTGAACTGCATTGTAAAATTGATGAAATCAGTATCTTGGTTCAAGTATTTCCTTATCCCAGCTAAAGAGAATATGTTCCCCCCATAGTGTTTTAGCTTTAGCATTGTGCTTAGATGATCTGTAATAAATCTTTATTCGAAGCTGGACAACCTTTGATAAGCAGCTTGTGCTGTATGCATGTCCATCTCACTTTTTGCCTTTTCTTATTCGTTGCTTAGGTCGATTGTTGGTCTTTGCATTATATCATCCTTTTTTACTTTTTGAGTTTCTCCTTGTTCTGCCTTTAGCATCCTCAATGGGAAATGAGGGGTATATAGACACATCGCCTCGGTTCTTGTATGTGTATTATGGCACGAGTTTATTGTGTCGATGCAGCCATTAGTTAGATATGGTATACAATACTATTTGTGCTGCCTGTACAAGAGACCATGGTTTTGTAGGTTCAACCGCCCCCCTTTCAGTCTCAAAAGCTCTCAACGGCAACTCTGCCAAGCCGGATCATGGACTGATCTTTCAGATTTGATCCAACCTAGCATTGATGCAGGTCACAAACAGGTTTTGATGGGGGTGGTTCTATCTTACTAGTAGTTATAAAATCTTTTGGTGGTGCCAAATTCATGCAGTTACTTTCTAATCCAAAAACATTTATAAACTTACATTTCAGTTGGTAATTTTAAATGTGTGTACTTTCTACGGTTAGATTAAGATATGCATCTTGTAGGTAGAAATATGCTGGGGTGCGCTGTTGTTTTTTTTATTTTTATTTTATGAACTTACATTAGGTAGACCCGGTAACAATCGCAAGTTCAATATGGTTCGAGATTTCCTAATTCTACATAAATACTAAACAGAACCCAGTGTGAGTTGGATGACTTGGGTGAGCTAGACACAGTTTGTATGGTGGTTATTTATATTTTCTGTATAAGGTAAATATCTCAAGGCTTGTGTGACCAACCCTGTTAAAGGTTGGAGTGTAACTGGTGGCAGATTGCCTGCAACATTTGTGAAGGCGTATTGTAGAATGATATGCTGTTTCTTATTTATTTTTTTATCTTTGTTTAAGGTTCAACTATAGACATTTACTAAGATATTTCTAATGTCAGATAGGAGATAGGACTGCAAAGTGTAGGAATTATTGATAATGGAAGAGACCATAAAGTGTATGAGTATGGGTGCAGTAGTAAGCATCCTTCATGACAATTGGATGTGGAAGTAGAGCTAGTATGTTACAGACTGACCAACTGGCTAAGTCTAGAGATTCCTTATTACATGAAAGTTGAAAGCATTTTGTGACCTCTACACTTTCATTATAAGGTTAGGTGGTGTCTTGTGGAGTGGTCTCAATGTTTACTTTCATTAGCTCTTTATGGAAATTCTGTGCTCAAGATTGAGCCGTCTAAGCTGTGTGTATATCATCAACCATTTAATTTAAAAAATAAAATAAATTATGTAAAAAATTATTGAAAAAAGTTCAAATTTGTTATATATATATTCAACATGGAAAATGGAACTCAACCAAACGAGAAGAATACATTTCACCTTAACCACATGAAATATTTGACTATAATTTAATATTATTTTTATTATACGTTATTATACGTACAAAGTATGTGCAATTACTAGTCTATATAATGCTAGTATTGTGGTTAAGTAACCAATATGAGCTTTTTCCCTTCACTTTTATTTAAAAATCTATAATGCTAGTATTGGTCAAAGTAATCAATATGATCTTTTCCCCCTGGTTCGCATCTATGTAAGTATTGGTGTCTTGTAAATGTCTGGCATGCTACATGTTCATCCAGAAAAGTCTTGTGCTGGTGGCCTAGAATTGTTCTCTTTTTATTTATAGAGTTTCTTCTGGCATTCGTATTTCTTGAAGTTCAGGGGCAAATTTTCACTCCCTTTTTGACACTTCTAACCTTTTTCATATCAATTCCTTTGTTTTGAATCCTGGCTCTTAGGCCTCGTTTGGTTCGCGGAATGGAAGGGAAAGGAAATCAATTCCTTGTCATTTCCTTTCCTTTGGGAAACTTTAATTCCTATTGATTTTCATTTCCGATGTTTGGCAATGCCAAGGAATTTGGAAAGGAAAGTGAATACTTCAATGTGGGAAAGTGATTCCTTCCTTGGATGGATGGAATCACTTTCCCCCCTAATTTCCCTTCCATTGGGAATCACTTTCCTTTCCTCCTCAATTCCTTGGGCACCCAAACATAAGAAAGTAATCACTTTCCTTTCCCAACCGGGAGATTCCGCGAACCAAACGAGGCTTAAGGTTGTTTGGTTCACGGATTTAAGTAATCATGAAAGTAAAGGTTTTTTTTTTTTGTGGTAGCCACAAATTTGGGAACTATTTTTTTTTGACATAGGGCTACAAAAAATCTGGGAACTATTTTTCTTACATAGGGCTACAGAAACTTGGGGAACTATTTTTCTGAAACAAATAAATAATAAGAGGAAGATGGTTCCTCTCAGAATTCTCAGAATCCATGCGAGAGATTTTTAGGAATTCTAATTTTTCATCCCCATGTAAAGACTGATTTGATTTCTAATCCAATGGCGATTTCTAAATTAGAAATCAAATTTCTGGATAGACATTTCTTCCCTCGCCAGAAGTGATTTCTCTATTTTAGCTTGCATATAGACCTGGTTCCTTGTGGAACAGGTAATCTTGAATGTGTTACTTGCTGAATAGTAACGGAGTAAATATTAGTTTGTTCTGATTTGGAATTGGAACTGCACGAAGTCATTGATGCAATGGTTTATAGTAGATATTGGACCAGTCTTGCTAGGATTAAGCCTCTGCTCATTTCATGGCTGAACTCTTGTAATATTAAAGCTCAACAATATAATACAAGATGTATGATCGCACCGTTCCATTTAGGTCTCATTATTTTTTAGAAACTAAGACGATTCTAAGAAATGTCAACAAAAAAAAAAAGGTTTAAAATTTGTACATGATTTAGAATGTCAGAAACGACCTCTTCTAATAAATCAACATTATTGAACAACTGAAAAAAAAAATATAACGAGTAGTTTGTCTTGGTGCTAAACTGAATTAACTAGGAATTTTTTTTTTGTTATACATTACTTATCCTAGAATATCTCCACCGTGCCAAGAAAAATGTTAGAAACAACTAGAAGTGCAACTCGGACAGGCTAAATACGAGTACGATCGGGTAAACCCGTTAACGGGTTGGGTTTGTCTATATATTAACACTCTTTCATACATTTTAAATAAAAACTTTAAATCATATAAATATCTTCGCCAAATTCTCCAAATCCTTACCCTAAGTCCCATATACTTTGTATTTTGTAATAATTGACGCACAATTGCTATTTAGTTATGCATTTAATAGTAATCTTTGTTTAAAATTATTTTAAATATCATATTAGATATCGATAAATCCAATGGATCTGTCAATCTGAGGAACTTGGGTACTTTTCTATTCATCCGGACTCGGTTTTGGACTTCATATATTGAACTTGAGTTCGGGTTCGACTTGTACTAGGCTTATGATTCATCCGATTGTGATCGGATTGAGCTCAAATTGGATCCAACCCGCCCAAGTTGTACCCTAGAAACAACGGTTTTCTATTCCAGTAGCTCAACAAACAAATTGAAGAAAAACACTAGTCGTCCACCAAAATTTGGATGATGTTGACCATTCTCTTTTAAGGGGGTGCCATATGTTAATCTAAAATTATTTATTATTATTATTATATGGCGAGAGAAATTAAATTAAATATATAAGTAATTTTAGGTTGAAACTTGACAATTTTTTTCTTGGAATTTATCCATTTTTTTGTGGGTGAACAAAAATGGTCTGTAATGTAATAAGACGATCATCTATGATGGGCCGTCAAGAACTGGTCATTGTTAAAACAACTAGAAGCTTCCTAATGGAAGTTTGCAACAATAATGCGGGAAAAAAAGGTTAGAATAAGTATTTCTCAGAAAGAAATAGGAAAATATTGGACATAATTTTTTTTGCTTCTTTATAATATGTTAAAAAAACTACTGCACTTCCCAAGTAACTAAAGATTAGTACTGTGAATTCTTTGTCCATAAGGGAGTCGTATTTTATTTTTATTTTCCTTTTAATCATGAGTTTTTTTTTATTGTTAGTGAGTGTAGTAGTAAAACTTGCTACCTTACCATATCGAGTGATTCTAACAACAATACGTCTACATAGACGGAGGGGGATTGCGGTTCAAATCACGATGCCATGTGTCGAAGGTTAAACCACGACCCTCCTCAGTCTGGGAAGATTTTTTGTTCTAAGAGCATCATTAGTAGTTGGGACTCTCCAATGCAATTTGGAGCCCAAAATTTCAAAAAAAAGGTAAATGTAGAATGGGTTTGGTTTGTATGAGAATAGTAGGAAATGATAAAGTGAGCTCCGGTCCCAAAAATTGTGTGGTTAAAAATTAATGTAGGAAAAAATAATATAAAGTTTAGAATCTAGAAAGTTGGGCTCCAAATTGGAACTTACTATTCTACAAAACGAGTTTCTATAATCTAGAATCTAGAAATTGGGAGGCCCAACCCTTAGCACCCATGGATGGGTTGGGACCGAAATTGTAGAAATTGGGACTAGGGATGAGACTTATTATTCTACAAAATGAGCTCCTACATTCTAAATCTAGAATCTAGAAAATGGGATGGCCTTACTAATGATGCTCTAACAACCCTCTTCTCTTGGAGGATTTTTTTTTTGTTCTACCAATTTGCTATTTCATTGTAGGCTGCAAGGATTCACTAGGCCATTAAATGAAATTAATTCGAATGGGTCGTGAGGTGTAGAAGGAAATCTCATCTACAGTTAAGAGATTTAATTCTAGAGAGTAAATGGTACACAAACAATAAATTTTACCTAAATATTAGAGAAAAACCTTGAAGAGAAAATCAATATATTTCTTCTTTTAATAAAAGAGTGTCTGCAAAAGATCTAGATATAAATATTTATGCAAAGCTAATTTAGATACATTCCTCCAAATTTTGAGTTGTCAAAGAATTTAAAGAAGAAAGATTGAAATCGACAAAGGTCTTTAGAGAATTTCTAAAAGATGTAATAATACATTTTCAAAATTCTTGGAACTATGAGATATAATCTATATATAATTGAAAGATAAAAAGAAATCTCAATAAACTTAAAGCGAAAAATCTGGTAACGTTCTTTATATACATCCAAGAGCAACAGTGATCGGGTTATATCTTGAGATTCGGAATTCGAATTCCACTTCCGCGAGTTTTGATAAGACCATAATTTTGTTTATTTTGATTTTGACTTTTCCATTTTGTAAATTGATATCATTTCTAACTTAATTCATTTTCTAGTCTTATGTGAGCTCGCATGCGGACCCAGATTCATCTTTTACGACGATATTTTATATTATAACTTATTTACAACCGTCTACGTGACATGACAGTTGCCAATTGGATTCTCTCTTCCCATGTAGGACAGACAGGAAGAGGAAAGTCAATTGTCAACTGTCAGGTAAGCGGTTGTAAATGTGTTGTAATATATTCGGTTATAAACTTAACATTTTTGGAACGGATAATCCATAAAAAAAATATAATAAATAATTATGATTGGATTATGGTACGCTTACATCATCCTTGCACATATTTGCTTACATCATCCTTACACAGATTCACTGGAGGGATGTTTGGATGCTTGTAACTCGTCGGAAGTGCAAAAATATCACTTTCAGCATGATGTAATACAGTGCACTTGCAAAAAAAGATTGAATGCACTTTCCAAAAATATTGTTGAACACATAGTTTTTTGTCCCCCGCAAGTGAATAATTTCAAACTATTTTGTTTGGAAGACAACATGAAAAGTAGGTGAAAATTAAAAAAAGTAGAGAGCATAATCATTTGCAATCCATTTCTTCTGCAACTGAGAAATGAAGAAATGACACTTTCAGTTGCAATTAAATGTCATATCACCACTTGTAATGGAGTTGCAAAAGATATATTCAAACACTGAAACTGTATGTTACGTCCCGATTCCAAAAAATCGATAGTTGTCCCCCGTACGTAATGTCGTGCGAGCCTGCAAGACAATTTCATAAGGTTATTCGAAACACAACATCTAATAGAATAAACAGAGAAATTTTAACAACATATTTGAAACATAAGAAAATTTTACTTCATTGATAATGAATACCATTTACAAGACTTTATCACAATAGTTGTCACGCGGACTTACAACTTAACTCAAATACAAAATGAACACTGATGAGATAGTCGTTTCATACATTACATCCCTTTTTATACAACCAAAATATTCAAAACACCTACTATCGAGGGGAGTCGAGCCATCTTCTTTGGACTGAATGCAGAGTCTTCAAAAATGATTGAAGCAAGTCTTCGGCACACGGACGAGGCTTCAAAACACACGAACGTCGCCTCTACTATGGTGCGTCCTTGTTGATTCGTAGCACCTGTGGAGAGCAAAGATCAGTATATTGATGTGAACTGGTCGGTGGCTAATTAAGTTCCATGCTCTCATTTCGTTCAAGAAAATTATATGATATAGTTGGTGAGCTTTCTAGCCATCATAGTAAATTTTGTTGGCCCAATGATTGTATCATATTTTTGAATATAGTTAATATGTTAAGTTTAGCATTTCATTATCACTAATCTTCATACTATCACTATAGCATTTCTACTTATACTTATACCTTTGGTGATATGTGCCTATTGGTTTACTAGTGATATGAGCTTATCTATCTTAAATTTAATCTGGTTGCCAAAATCAAAACTATATTTTTAATTGTGGTAATTCAATTAAGTTTAATCATTATGATATCACTAACATTTATGCTATCACCTTAGCACTTATACTTAAACTCAGTATTGTCCTAATGTGCATTAAACTTATCATACTTGCTACTATGTATATTATTTTGTCCTAATGGCATGGTTGAGACACTACTAAAATAACCCAGATTAGCGACGTCAGAAGACGTCGCTAAATACAGGAAATACGTCGCTAACAATGATTTGCGACGTATTTAGCGACGAAAAACCTACGTCGCTTATAGGCAAGTCGCAGATGGCAATTTAGTCGCCAAACGTCGCTATTTGCGATGCGTAGTTAATTGTCGCTAGACGTCGCAAAATGAGCGACAGATAGCGACGTATAAGTACGTCGCCAACATTGCGACATAAAGCGACAACTAGCGACGCTTCAAAAGTTTATAAATGATGACGAGGCATGGCATCCACGTGGCCACGTGGGCAACGTAGCGACGTATATTAGCGACGTCGAACGACGTAACGTCGCTAGTTAGCGACGTATAGCGACGTCTGTGTGACGTCGCAGTACGTCGCTATACGTCGCTAATATAAAAAAAAATTTAAAAAAATATAATTGATATTTTTGTTATGCTGTGTGTCTGTGTTTACAGTGTGTGTGAAGTGCAGTATTCGAACCATCGACAGTTTCGCTTACTGTTGTATGTTTTATCTTTGATAGAAAGAGCAACAGTTCAGGGTGCACTTCTCAGAGCTTCCTCTTCACGTCCTTCACCTTCTCGGGAACCTTTACGACATCCGAGAAAGTGAAGGACGTGAAAATGAAGCTCTCAGAAGTGCACCCTGAACTGTTGCTATTTCTATCCAAGATAAAACATACAACAGTAATCGAAACTGTCGATGGTTCCGAACACTGTATTTCACATTCACTGTAAACACAGACACACATCATAACAAAAATACACAATATATTTTTTTAAAATTTTGGCAGCATCTCCTTTGTATATCAGATCATCGCTTATAACCCAGCGTAGGTATATTTGTCATCCCGTCGCAGATATCACAAAGTAAATATCACAATAAAAATAGGAGGCAGTGCAAAGTAAATATCACAGACACACATCCTCACAAACATCCAATAGAGTCAAATAAAAATAAAAGATGATAAAAAGTCTTCCACCAAGTGTATAAACAACAGTGTATGAATAAACAATTTGCCCATAGGGCCAATACATACAAGTCATAAAAAAACCAATAAAATCACTGCGGACCCCTGCCGCGCAACTGGGATAGAATGTAGTCATACTGCTCCTGGGTGAGCTGTACCGTAGGGGCAGTAGGAGGCAGTACAATGTCTGGAGTCGGCGCCGGAGGCAGTGCAGTATCTGGAGTCGGCGCCGTCGATGGACCCGGAGGACGTATCTGCTCCAGCTCTCGCAGTCGTTCACCATGCGCAGCAAGGGTACTCACCACCTTCTCAGTATACTGAGCGAGTGAGAGAGAAAGGCTCCTCTGCGATCCGTCCAGCTCGACCTGTCTACGCTCCGTGCGCTGCGTAGACTCGGTGAGCGTCTGCAAGTTGGCAGCTGCAGCCTGATGCAGACTCATCAGCTCCTGTATACTGCGCTCGACCGCATCAAATCGTCCGGTGACGATCGGTGGGTCGGATCGTCGCTCGACCGCATCAGAAATCTGCTGCTGCAACTCGCGACGCAGCTCCTCGATCTGACGACGAACATCCTCAGCTCGTGACGACGCCTACGTAGCCGGAGACTGCGCACTGACAGAGGGGGCCCGGGATGACTCCGAAGCCAAATACGCGCCGTAGGATCCCGTACCGTAGTACGTACCCTTATGAAGACCGCCAACGGCGGTCATCCAGAGCTCGTCCGGCGATGGCTCTGCAGGCGGCTGGGAGGAAGTACCAGCCCCTCCCTCTGCTTGCGCACTAGCAGCAGCAGCGGCATCAGCCGCCTCCTTCTGTAGCCGAACAAACTCGGCCTAGAACATGTTTGCTAACGTGTAAGTGTTTACTAAAGTCTATATTGATATCTATTTTCCTGTTTTCTAAATTATAGTCAGTTAATATTAGTTGAATAGAACGTACATATGCCTGCGTCGCCCTCTCGTCAATGAAGTCCCAGCCCTCCGATGGGTGACCAGGAAGACGGTCACCATGTTCGGGTCCTCACCCTTCTTTACCTGTTAAAATATATTATCTATTATTAGTATTAAATATTATATCGAACTATATATAAATTAATGTCCGTCATAGGAAACGTACCAGACGACGAAAATGCTCCGTCATCGGAATGGAGCCGCCACACCACTTACCGGCGCTCGACCGCGCCACCTTGGCCTTCTCAGACCGCTCCTGGTACTGGCGCTCGCTGAATCTAGCCTTCATCGCAGTCCACTGCTCTGGCGTAATCCAACCCTGGATCGGACGTCCGGCGCGATCACGACGCTTCTGGTCGTCGATCGCATCACGGATGAGCTTGGCTATGACGGCAGGAAATTGGCCCTCGATCCTCGCCGTCCGGTGTGGTGGATAGAAATAGGTCCTCTACAAGAAGTAAAATACAAAAGTTGTATAATATACACAAATGATTATTAAAATTTAAAAATAAACAAATTTTTTACCTTGAAGTGGGCGAACCAAAAGGCCTTCCTATCTGCGGAAGCATCTGAGTAGTTGAGCCAAGGCCCACCATAGTTCTGCCTCACAAATGTCCCCAGCTGTCTCTGTACTGCAGAAGGCCGATATCTATACAATAATAATTTTTCATGAATATATATGTACATATAATCATTTGAGAAATATATAATAATTAATTAACTTACTTCATAGGCCCGTCCGTCCAAATCTCCATACGCGTCTCGCCCGGGGGAGCGCATGGAGGGTCGCTCTCACCTCCTGCCTGGACAGGATCAGTCTGATCGCCGTCCTCCATATGATCGACGTGGGCTCCCTCCATAGAGCCGTCGACAGTAGGAATGCTGGACGGGGGATCAGGGATGCTGGACGCGGGATCAGGAAGGCTGGACGACGAGGGAGGAGTCGCCAACCTGCTAGAACTGCCCTGTCCCGGTAATGGACCGGGAACAGGAAGGCTGGACGACGAGGGAGGAGTCGCCAACCTGCTAGAACTGCCATGTCCCGGTAATGGACCGGGAACAGAACGGTACACTGGCGTACTCGGAGATGAGGATGAGGGTACGGAACTGCCCTCTCCATCCCCAGCCCGAGGCTGACGGGGCTGCCTAATATATAATCCTCCGCGTCGTCCAGATGGTCTAGTCATACCTGACAATAAAACATATGACAATAAAACAAAAAAACATATTTATATGATAGACATCACAGATTTTTGAAAAATATCATAGTCAAAAAGTGTCACTGAAGTGTCAATAAAAGTGTCAATAAAGTGTCACTGAAGTGTCACAGATTTATATGATAGAAGTGTCACTAAAGTGTCAAATATGATTATAAAACAAACGTACAGATTTAATCCTCTTCTGAAAATTCATCTAGTTCGTTTAGCTCATCTACTTCTTCTTCTTCTTCTTCTTCTTCTTCTTCTTCTTCTTCCTCTACATCTTCACTTTCATCTGTATCTTCCTCTTCAGATAATTCTACTTCTTCTACACAATTAGATGTGTAATAGGAAACTTCCATCGTGTCCACTTCTATAATATTTGTTACAAGAGGTAGTTCATCCTGTTGATAAGCTATATCGTCAACCTCAAAGGTATTTCTAGCTTTGGTCTTGTATACTGCCCACCAGTCCGACCTTGTTGTTCCCCGTTTAGGATAACTTGTGAAGTACACGAGCTGAGCCTGACTTGATAGGACAAATGGTTCATAGGCTTGATATCGACCCCGATAGTTTATATCAACAAGACCGTGCTTGTCTACTTTCCAACCTTGACCTTCAATCGGATCGAACCAATCACACCTGAATAACACAATCTTAGCAGGCTCTATTCCATAACTATATGTCAGCTCCACAATCTCCCGTAACACGCCATAGAAATCGTTGCCCGCATCAACATCTTTGTAGTTCGAAGATCTGATACACAAACAGCTGTTTTTGGTGGAATCGAGATCCACAAAGTTGTCTCTGATCGGACAAGTTGTTGACTTGAACCTAAACCCATTAACACAGTAGCTTGGCCATATTTTTGCAGCATAAATTGGTCCCTTGGCTAGCGTTCTAATAGACTCATTTTCAAGTCTTGCGTATGGACGATCGACCTAAATATCACGAAAGAAGCAATTAAGCTCATTCTCAATCAAGTGCATATACAAAAAGGTAATTACAGAGTTCTCAAGTCTTACATATGTACTCAACCATGATGGAAAATAATGCCTCATTTCTTGTTCAAGTTCTTCTTCTGTTATGTGTGGCCTACCCGACCTCACATCATCATTAAATATGCTGAAAACAACATCGTTCAATTAATATAATAGTATAATAATTAACATTATTAAAATAATATAGACGTATTAATTACTTACCCCTCCAGTTTCTCTATTTCCTCCTCGTCGCAGTTGAGTAATACATACACCTGAGCAGCCCTTAGCTCATCATCGTTCAGATATCTCTTTTTCATCTTACCCGATGGCTTTCCTGGAGCATTGAATACCTTCAGTATTGTATCATTACTTTCATGATCTTCCTCGTCATTTCTGGAAGCTCTCGTTCTATTAGTTGCAACATGAGGCTTGAAATACATCGAACAAAAGTTTGTAATCTCCTCGAGAACATAGGCTTCACAAATAGAACCCTCGATCCGTGCCTTATTTTTCACCTTTCTTTTTAGGTGATTCAAATGTCGCTCGAATGGGTACATCCATCGATATTCGACGGGTCCACCAACACGTGCCTCATAGGATAGATGAATCGGCAAATGCTCCATAGAGTCGAAGAATCCAGGAGGAAACACCCTCTCTAGCTTGCATAGTGTTACCGCAATGTCCTTCTCTTGCTTTTCTAGACGATCAACGAGCAATTTCTTAGAACAAAGATCCCTGAAGAATATGCTAAGCTCCGTCAATGGATCCCAAACTGCCTGCGGTAAGAATTCCCGAAATGCAATCGGAATTAACCTCTCCATGAATACGTGACAATCGTGGCTCTTCATACCCGTCAATTTGTTTTCCTTCGGATCGACACATCTTCTCAGATTTGACACATATCCGTCTGGAAATTTTAGGCCCTGGATCCACCGACAAAGTCTCACTTTATCCTCCTTGTCCAGCGAAAAAATTGACTTCGGAAGGAACTGTTTTCCATTCTGCTGTATCAAATGCAACGCAGGGCGTTTGCATATTTCTTTTAAGTTCAACCTGGCCTTGGGATTATCTTTCGTTTTTTTCTTTACGTCCATCACAGTATTAATTATGTTATCAAACACATTCTTCTCAATATGCATGACATCAAGATTATGTCTGATCAGATTGGTACTCCAGTATGGCAGATCCCAGAATATGCTCCTCTTTGTCCAGTTATGAACTCTACCAAATCCATCGCACTTGTACCCAGTTGTAGGATCTTCGATAGCACTTGGAAAATCTTTAACCTCCTCCCATATCGTGTCTCCGCACCACCTTGGCGGTGGATCACCCTTCTCTACAACGCCGGCACGGAAAGCATTCCTGTTCCTTCTGAACGGATGATCTTTTGGCAGAAATTGCCGATGACAATCAAAGAAGCACGGCTTTCCGCCGTATTTCAAGCGGAAAGCCTTACTACGGTCCATGCAATACGGACATGAGAGACGGCCATGAGTGCTCCATCCAGATAACATTCCATAGGCCGGAAAGTCGTTGTGGTCCACATAAGGGTTGCCTTCATCTGAAAATTCTGCTTCCTGGAAACATCGTACGTGTTAGCGCCTACTTCCCATAACTGATTCAACTCATCTATCAAAGGCTGTAAGTACACATCAATGTTCCTCTTGGGATTGTTCGGACCAGGAATTATAATGGTTAGAAACATGTACTGAGTCTTCATGCACATCCAAGGCGGTAGGTTATACGGAGTAACAATCACAGGCCAGCACGAATACTGGGATCCCGAAAGACCAAAAGGAGTAAAACCGTCAGAAGATAGTCCCAATCTGACATTTCGCGGATCTGAAGTAAAATCTGGATACACTCGATCAAAGTGCTTCCACGCTTCTCCATCGGATGGGTGATCCAACACTCCTTCAATCTGTTCTCGCATGTGCCAACTCATATTTTCGGCCGTCTCTTTCACCATAAATAATCTTTGCAACCGCGGCGTTAAAGGCAAGTAGTGCATTGAATCGGTCGGTCTTCTTGCACCGGTAGACCTTCCTCTACTAGTTGTCTTATAGCGATCAGCACCACAAAATCTGCACACATCTGCGTCCTTGTCGTCTTTGTAGTACAGCATGCACCCATTGCGACAGGAATCGATTTTCTCGTATCCCATCCAGAGCGATCTCACCATCCTCTTAGACCGGTAGAAGTCTTTAGGCAACTTAGCACCCGCCGGCAAGATCTCTATAATCAACTCCAACACTCGGTTGTAGCATTCTTGCGACATGTTAAAATCTGACTTAATGCTCAACAGTCTTGTAACCACCTCCAACGGTGAATGATCCTCACAACCAGGATACAATGGAGTTCTTGCATTCTCCAGCAACTCCATGAACTGTGCAGCATCGGCGTTCGGTGCCTCCTCAGGTGCATCATGAACGAAACTAGGCCCCGCAGCGTCGAAAACCATGTTCACGCACCCGTCGTCGTATGCATGATTATCTGAAACAAAATTAGGTCCCGCATGCATATACGGCTCAACGTAAGGCTCCGGCTCTGATGCTAAAGACACAAGTTCTCCGTGTGCGGTCCACTGATAGTAATTAGGCGTGAAACCCCTCGAGTACAAATGATATGTCACTTCCACTTCTGGATAATATTTCACGTTATGACATTTCACACACGGACACTTAATTTTGGTGCCGTCCATGTACTGAGGGAACGCCTTAGCAAACTGCAGGAACTGCTCTACTCCCGCTATGTATTCATCCCGCACACCACACATATCATCAGGACGACGATTGTACATCCATGAACGATTCTGCAAGTAGTAATTCATATCCATTTGAAAATAATTCTGCAAAGATGGACACACATTATCCAACAGGCACAAATTCATATATAATGTCTTATTATGGGACACACATTAGTAGCGGATAGTTACTAATAACAATGATATTGACCGATACCGATACGATTTGGCATGTTCCGATCCGATACAGACCGATACCAAATATTGATCGATACCGACATTGGCATGTTCCGATACTATACAAACCGATACCGATACCAAATATTGACTGATACCGACATTGGCATGTTCCGATACCGATACTATACAGACCGATACCGACATTGGCATGTTCCGATACTATACCGACATTGGACAGTTACTAATAACAATAATATTATCCAACAGGCCGATACCGATACGGTTTGGCATGTTCCGATCCGATACAGACCGATACCAAATATTGACCGATACCGACATTGGGGGTCTTTGTTCCGGTCAATTCGGCAAAACCAATCGGTAAGGGTGACTACTATTTCATATAATTTCAAAACTACTAAGAAATAATGCTGAAATACTTAAAATTATGCCTAAATGTATAAAATATATGTTTTTAAATATAAATAATTTATTAATAATTATTTGTTTTCCGATACCAAAGTTCGATACTCCGATACGATACCGCCGATACTACCGGTATCGCCGATACCAATACTCATAGGAATAGTCCGATACCGATTCCGATACCGATATTGTGAACCTTGGGTATATATCGTCAACATTTCAGATTCTTAAAATGAATTTCAAATGGATTTTAAATGAATTTCAAATGAATTTCAAATGGTATATATCCCTACATTTTGCGAATCCCTTGAACAAAAAATAAAATCCTATAATGTGAAGTAGGCATGCACGAAGAAAATTTCTTTTCGAGCCAACAAGATTTGTAACGATCCTAACATTTGGAAAGAATTAACATCACCATTATATATCATAATAAATCACAAACATAAGCAAGGAAAGGAAGTAGTTAACATGGCATTGTCTTCCAAAGTTCAAAATGTCATGAGCCCGGTTCATGTCCCGCTCTTACTGCTACTACTACACCTACATCGGTCCATTTGAGTCACATCTATTCTCTCCTTTCTTTCTTTTTTCTTTTTTTCTTAGTACCACTTGCAATATGTGACAGAGAAATCTATCGACCAATATTAATGGCAGTAGACCAGCATTCAATGGAGACCAAGAGGAAGAGCGAGAGAAGCAACAAAATCGTACTCGATAAAGAAAAGTGGCAGACTGTACACGTACAACAATCATGGAAAAGAAACATGAAAAAGGAAAAGAAAAATAAAAATATCACAAGACAAACCAGCAGCGATATGGACTGCAGTCCACTCGCACTCTCTCTCTCTCTCCCTCATCGGTAGTGAATGTGCGTGCAAGCGCCTAAGTGTTCGACCAAAATATACACTTCACCCCTGCCCCCCTCCCCCTACCCCTGCACCCACCCCAACCCTCCCCTGCCCTCCCTCCCCCCTCTCCCCCTCCCCCCTCCCCATACCCCTGCACCCACCCCAACCCTCCCCTGCCTTCCCTCCCCTGCCCCCCTCCCCCTGCACCCACCCCAACCATGCCCCCCTCCCCCTGCACCCCCGGGTACCCCTACCCCTCCCTCCACCCCTCGACAGTAAGACCCCCCACCCCCTGCACCCAACCCCACCCCTCTCTCCCCCCTCGACAGAAAGACCACCCCAGCAGCTAGGGTTAGAGTTCTCGTGTCCGTGTCTGTGTCTAGATAGCTAGGGCTAGGGTTAGGGTTTACCTGAGGAGGGTGGCTTCGTCGGAGGATGGAGGCGGCGAGGAGGGTGGCTTCGTCGGAGGAGGAAGCGGCGAGGAAGGCTCCTTCGTCGGAGGAGGGAGGCTGGTCGCCGGAGGGAGGGGTAAACAGGCGAGCGGGGTCTCCGGGGGGAGAAGGGGGAGGGTCTCGCCGGAGGGAGTGGTCGCCGGAGGGGGAGGGTTCGCCAGGGGGAGAGGGGAGAGCGGGAATAAATTTTTGGGTGAAAATTTTGGGATTTCGATCGGGCCAGGAACCCTATATGAAATAAAACAGTGACGCCTACATGATACGCCGCTAAACGTCGCAAGCCAGCGACGTAAATTATACTACGTCGCTGAACGTCGCTACTCAGCGACGTACAGCGACGTGTAGCACAAGACGTCGCTATATGCAATTATCAGCGACGCGTATTTCCGCCGTCGCTAATATACGTCGCTATTTAAGCATATTTTAGTAGTGAGATAAAATTTCAGACACAAACAAAAATCGAAGTCAAGGTCTTATAGGCCCGATCAAAGATTAAGGAGTATGATTAATAAAATCATGAAATACGATCCAAGTTCGAACGTGATTAAAATTGAAAATAGTCTAAGTTCACTTGGCACGATATAGGTATGACAACGAAATCAAAACTTGAGTTTCGTCCGATTACAATCAAGTCAAAACATTGATTAACAGGATTTCAGCTCGATGAAATTAGATTTAGGATTATGTATAGGCACGATCAAGACAAAAATGATGTGGTTAGGTATTGTTAGGAATAATAATACTTAGCACAAACAATGATCGAGAATTTAACCACCTGGTCATGAGTGAAATCAAGTTCCAGACGCGTTCAAGAATTTTGGAATGATTAACCACTTAGGCACGATGTAGAGTAGAGCGACGAAAATCACAAACCTAGTCATGATCAGGAATGAAACCTGAGCACAAGTAACTAGAGAATCAAAATTTAAGTACGAAGGAGATCTATTTCGACACAGTCGATTAGGGTTCAAGATTTTAGGATTAAGATTATCATGATCATGAAAATCAAAGTCGAATAGTCATGATCCAAAACAAGGCCAAGAGAAGAAAATGGAGAGAAAATTTTGAGTATAGCACGATTGAGAGTTAGATTTGATAGAAATCAGATTATAGGTCACATAAGCACGATCAAGGTCCAAGTTCAGTTGTGAATGCCGATAAAATCATGAATTCGAAATCAAGGTCCTAAAAGCACAATTTAGGAAGGAACCCAAGTCAATTAGGCACGGTAAAAAGTCAAACATGTTTAATTCTAACACGACTAATTTCGTAGTCACACTAGTTAGTCGTGATTGAAAGTCAAAAATTTTAGGCACGATTTTGAGGCAAGATAAAATGTATAATTATGATCGTTAAAATCACGATCAAATGACTCAAGTCGGCTTAGTCACGCCAGGTCATCTGGGTACGACTAAGCACAATGAGTTCAAATATAATCAGAAAATTAAATCAGGGTCGAAAAGAGTTTAGGCACGAGTATTCAAAATCCAAACATGATCAAAATCAGAAGGCAATGCACGAGGGTTAATAGCATTGAAATCCAACCATGATAAAGAAATTAGTCTCAACACGATCTAAGTTGATCAACTTTCGAGTAAATCAGAATTTGGGCAAGATGGAGAATAAGATCAACGAAGGCTGGGCACGAGCATCCAAGGATAAAAATTCAAGTCACAAAGGAATTTAAAGTCATCTAAAGTCTAGTCAGCAACCAAGACTCTTGGCACGATAAACAAGACGACCAAAATTGATTGGTCATGGACAGAAGGGAATCAAAATCTTAATAGTATCGAAATTTAAGAAACAATTGAGATATAAAAATTTCAAAATTTTTAGAGTTTTCAAGTGTAGATGACAGATGTAGATATGAGATAGGTAATTGGTGTAATCAAGACATAGCTAAACAAGTCAAAGAAAATGATGGCAAGATGAGGAAATCATCATACGATGAGAAAAGAAATGAATGATAAGTCGAGAAATAAGGGTATGAATTGTCCTCATCATTTGGTCAAAAAGAAGTAAATCAATTTAAGATATGAACTGATAACCATACACGTCTATCCAAAACTATGCTGCCAGAATTTACGCCACGCTAGTAAGCATAACTGCAATAAACGATAGAGTCCATAACTAAGGTATACACCCTATAATCATGTCATCTAGATTCCTTACCACATCAACCGGTATGGCTGCAAGAGAATCTTAATTCCATAACTAGGATAGTATATCCAAAATCAGGCTCCATGTCCCTGTCATGCTAGCTAATATGTCACGCCCCAGAACCAGAATACTGGAGAGCGGGGGCGTACATAGCCAGCTACGTATATTGAAGTGCAACCCACCTCGCTATACGGTCACGGCTGTCTAGATACATGAGGGTTTAACTACAAGCCAACAGTCTTCTATGGTCATGAACAAGCCTATTGTCTCAATCACAAGCAAGTAATAGTAGTTACAAGATGTCAGAGCACCAAATATATAATAGCAAGGCGTCCCATACATTACATATTGGTTGATCATGAAGCTAGTCGTACAAAATGTCAGGACTAGCAAGAGTTCAGTCATACATGATCAACCCTAGGATCTGTCAATCATGTTACAGCCCGTAGGCAGACAGTAAATAAAGGACAATCGAGCTAACACGTGCTCGTCGGCTAAACGCCTCAAAAGAATAATTTTACAATAAAGTGGGAGGACAAAAGAAACCCACTCGTTGCCAGGGTTACGCCTGGTGGTCACCATCTGGCTGGATAGTAGGTAGATCCTCTGGTGCTGCTCCGATATCTGGCCACACAAAACCAGCTGGGTCAAACCCCAGAAAGAGCAAGTGCCACAAAGGAGGCTTCACTTAGGAACTAAAACCAGCATATCACAAATAAATAGTAAGGTAATTAAAAGATAGTGATAATAGCTGAGATAACAATAATATATTGAACACGGAGAAACCATTCAAGTAGCCAGACTACAATCCTTAAACCAAACAAGGACCGGGGTTGCAATCCTTCGCCAGAATAGAAACCCGCCTCAATTACTATTGATAAGGTAACAAGACAATAAACGAAGAGAGGATACAGAACTGCTCCGGAAGCCAGGTTACAACCCTTAAACCAAATAAGGACCGGGGTTGTAACCCTTTGCCTGAACAGAACTGGACCCCTGATCTTTATTGTTAAGGCCAGTATAAATAATCATGGTATTGAAGTAAAGGTAAAACATAACGAGCATGACAGGGGGTTACAATAAGAAAATAAACGAAGAGAGGACACAGAACTGCTCCGGGAGCCAGGTTACAACCCTTAAACCAAATAAGGATCGGGGTTGTAACCCTTCGCCTGAACAGAACTTGACCCCTGATCTTTATTGTTAAGGCGGACACAATAAGCAGGACTATATATGATAAGATAACCATAGAACTATTCAGATAGCCAAGTTACAACCCTTAAACCAAACAAGGACCGGAGTTGTAACCCTTCATCTGAACAGAACTTGGTATCCCATCATTTATCGATACAAGAAATCATGTCCTGATACAATCTTGTACAGGATCAGGATAAGACTAAGCTGGAATAAACTTCATCCAATCAATCACGGCCAATCAAGAGTACGGCTTGATACTTTTAACTAACTAGGGTTATCACAGGCCTAGTTACTAGCAAGATGCAATGAGATTATCCCAACAGCCACAAGCCCTGCAGACCATCCAGGTTATCCGGGTCGAATGTCCGTTAGGAAGAATGCAACACGTAACTGTGTGCTGGAAATGTGCTCTACTCGTCGGTAGGCTACAAATCCGTTAGTGCGCCCAGATAACGGGATTGCCTGTAGCTGGGAATCTCTTCATGACTACTGAATTATTCTAGTTAATTAGCCTTAGTCAATTTCAGTAGGTACCCCTGACTGTGGTACTCAGGGATCCCCATCCTAGACATGATGCAAGACAGTACCAGTTTATTACAAACACAATCGCCCACGGTGTCCAGGTATTTCATACTTGTCATGTCAGGCTAGCTGTCGTAACAGCATGCCGAGATATATCATGTCAGTTTACTTGTCAAGAGTGCGCCACAGCATGCCACTATCGTGTTCTATTCTTACAATATTATGAATGAGAGAAACTTGCATAAAATAACTAGAGACATATTCTTGCTGCTAAGGAAAAGATCTACAACTTCCACGTTGGAAGTTGGGAGAAATTCGAGCAATAATTCAGTCAATTAGGACATATAACAGTTAGTAATAGTCAAAATATGCATTATGCGGCCTATTCTGCGACATGCATGCAACTGCGACACCATATGCGCCTACTGCGACATGCGCCTTAATGCGGCTCATGCGTGACATGATATGCGCCTATCGCGACATACGCCTCATGTGGCTCAACTGCGACATGATATGTGCCTACCGCGACATGCGCCTCATTGCAACATGCGCCTACTGCGACATGCGCCTTCTGCGACATGATATGAGGCTACTGCGACATGCGCCTCATTGCAACATGCGCCTACTGCGACATGCGCCTTCTGCGATATGATATGCGGCTACTGCGACATGCGCTTCATTGCAACATGCGCCTACTGCGACATGCGCCTTCTGCGACATGATATGCGACTACTGCGACATGCGCTTCATTGCAACATGCGCCTACTGCGACATGCGCCTTCTGCGACATGATATACGGCTACTCTGATATACGCTTCATTGTAACATGCGCCTACTGCGACATGCGCCTTCTGCGACATGCTGTTCATGCTGCAGATGAACGTAGAAATGACCAGAAATTGTTTTGGCCATAACTTTCTCATCCGAAGTCGAAATCAAGCGAAACAAAAGCCAAAACTGCATGAAATTGAATTCTCTACAACATAGAAACACTAGTTTTCGAAAATAACTAAGTTTTAGAGATCAAAACCAAGAAAACCGAAAAGTTTATAAACTTAGATCTACAAGAATCCATCCATCAAATCCAAAAATGCCAAGTTCTAAAGAGGCTTAGAATCAAGTAAGGAAGAGAATGGAACAATAAAACTTGAGATCCATCATGAAGCAAGTTTGCATTTGCCTAGATCTCTTTCCTGGTAGGTGGAAGAGTAAATGGTGGAGAAGAAGAAGTGAAGGAGAAGAATAAAAAGAGAGAGAGAGTTAGGTGGAAATATAAATGAGGGTGGTGGTGGTAGGTGGGGGTTTTCTTTTGGTTCATGGTGAACCCACAAGCAAACCAAACCAAGCTAAGCCGAACCAAGCTAAGCCATAACTAATGACATGCCAAAATAACCATGCAGGAAAATACGCAATACGAGTCAAGAATACGTACACGTATACCAAGATACGTAATACGAACTATAGGCATTACAACTCTACCCACCTTAAAAGAATTCCGTCCTCGAAATTTAATCAAGAGGCTAGAATTGCAAGGACAAGCTATACTAATCGTAAGCTATAATAAGCAGTCTATCATGCAGTCATTTATTCAAGCAAGGAATTAAAAGCATAAGGCATAAGGAAGACATTATACCTTACGAGTCAAACAGGTCGGGATATCATGATCGGATATCATCCTCACACTCCCACGTCGACTCACCCAAAGAGTGATGACCCCAAGCAACTCGGACTAACTTGATAGTCTTGTTCTTGAGTGTCTTCTCTCTTCGGTCCAATATAGACACGGGCCTCTCCTCATACGAAAGGTTGGTACCAACAACCAATTTTGAATGATCCAGGATGTGGCTCGGGTCCGGGATATACCGTCGCAGTTGGGATACATGGAATACGTCATGCACCTCACGTAGCGACGGTGGAAGAGCGAGACGATAGGATACATCTCCTACTCGCTCCAGAATGTCGAACGGCCCTATATACCTAGGACTAAGCTTTCCTCGCACGTCGAAACGAATGACGCCACGGGTAGGCGAGATCCTAAGGAATACATGGTCGTCGACAGAAAATTCAAGGGGTCGCCGATAAGAATCGGCCCAATGACGCTGGCGATCTTGGGCAACTCGAAGATGATCCCTGACTTTTCTGACCACTTCAACGGTCTGAGCAATCATTTCCGGACCAAGCATCTGCCTCTCTCCAACATCATCCCAGGCTAGCGGGGATCGACACTTCCTACCATACAACGCCTCGAACGGTGCCATCCGGATACTGGCCTGGAAACTGTTGTTGTACGAGAACTCCACCAGGTGCACATGATCTTCCCACGAACCACTGAAGTCGAGTGTACATGACCGCAACATATCTTCAAGAGTCTGGATCGTACGCTCCGACTGGCCATCTGTCTGCGGGTGATAAGCTGAACTGAACTGGAGGTGAGTTCCCAAACTTTCTTGCAAGCTACGCCAAAAGTGCGGCGTAAATCTTGAATCTCTGTCTGAAGTGATACTGACTGGTACACCGTGCAACCTGACAATCTGCCGGAGATACATCTCCGCTAGCTGAGCCGTCGACTGACCAACTCTGAACGGGAGAAAGTGAGCCACCTTCGTGAGCCTGTCTATGACAACCCAAATAGCGTCTCTGCCAGCCGGGGATCTAGGCAATCCAGTCACAAAATCCATGGTTATATGCTCCCATTTCCATTCGAGAATCGGCAATGGTTGAAGTAGTCCAGCTGGTCTCTGATGTTCAGCCTTAACATGCTGGCAGACTAAACAACGAGAGACAAATCGGGCTATCTCCCTCTTCATGCCATTCTACCAAAAGTGCTGGCGGATATCACGGTACATCTTCGTGCCACCAGGATGAATGGAATACTGCGAACTGTGGGACTCTGCCATGATCTCCTGTCTGATATCTCCACTGGGTACACAAAGGCGCTTACCATGTCGAAGTGTACCGTCTTTATGAATGCATAACTCTGGTCTTCGTCCTGCCTCACACTCTGCTCTGAGTCGCTGAAGCTTGGAATCTGCTGACTGTGCCATCCGGATCCTCTCGACTATAGTGGACTGAACTTGCATGCTGGCCATCAATGCCACACTGGAAGGGAGGACAACTTCTATACCCATCTTCTGAAGATCGGCTAACAGTTCTGGTTGTGCTGTCAGGAAATAAACTCCTGCCCTCCTGCTCAATGCATCTGCAACAACGTTGGCCTTCCCTGGATGATACTGCAGGTTGACATCATAATCCACAAGCAGCTCTAGCCATCTCCTTTGACGCATGTTGAGATCCTTCTGGGTGAAAACATACTTCAGGCTCTTGTGGTCGGTGAAAATTTCCACCCTATCTCCGTATAGGTAGTGCCTCCACAACTTAAGTGCAAACACTACTGCTGCCAGCTCCAAGTCATGGGTTGGATAATTTCTCTCATGATCACGAAGTTGCCGTGACGCATAAGCTATTACCTTCCCATGCTGCATCAGAACACATCCTAAACCTCTGCCCGAAGCATCACAATACACTGAGAATCCTCCAGTTCCATCTGGAAGCGTGAAAATAGGAGCCGTCATCAAGCCTCGCTTCAACCTCTCAAAAGAATCCTGACATTCTGCTGTCCAAGCAAACTGCACATCCTTGCGGGTCAACTGGGTCAATGGCGCAGAAATTCGAGCAAAGTCTGAAATAAATCGCCGGTAGTAACCGACCAATCCAAGAAAACTACGGACTTCTGCCACTGTGCTAGGTACTGGCCATGTTTCAATGGCCACGATCTTCTGGGGATCTACCTCCACTCCTCCTCGGGTGATGATATGACCCAAGTACGAAATGCGATCGAGCCAGAACTCGTATTTACTAAACTTGGCATACAACTTGTGCTCTCTGAGAATCTGGAGAACCACACGGAGATGCTGCTCATGCTCCGCCTCACTTTTGCGGTAGACCAGGATGTCGTCTAGGAACACAATCACGAACTGATCCAAATAAGGCATAAAGATACGATTCATGAGGTCCATGAATACTGCCGGTGCATTGGTTGCTCCAAAGGGCATAACAAGGAACTCCCAATGCCCATACCTAGATCTGAAAGCAGTCTTCGGGATGTCATGCTCTCTGACTCTGATCTGATGGTACCCTGATTGCAAGTCGATCTTCGAAAATACTGACGCCCCTTTGAGTTGATCAAACAAGTCATCTATCCTCGGAAGAGGGTATCTGTTCTTGATTGTCACTGAGTTCAAGGTACGATAATCAACACACAATCTGGATGTACCATCCTTCTTTTTCACAAGAAGCATCGGGGCTCCCCAAGGTGATCCACTAGCACGAATAAATCCCTTGGTTCTGAGTTCTTCAATCATCTTGTACAATATCTCTAGCTCTGACGGCGCCATCCTGTAGACTCTCTCTGACACTGGGGCTGTTCCGGGAATCAAGTCGATGGTAAACTCGATCTCTCGTTCTGGCGGCATCCCTGGAAGCTCTTCTGGAAAAACATCTGAAAACTCTTCGACTATCCGAGGTAACTGCACTGCTGCTACTGCCATCCGCAATAATGGAGGAGAAGGTTCAACTTCGCCTCGGAAGAAAGAAAACTCTGGCTCGCCTGGAATGTTAAAAATAATCCTGCCAATGTGGCAGTCTATCCTAGCATACTGGTCCCTCAACCAATCCATCCCTAAGACCACATCATAATCGGCCATCGGGAACTCTATTAATCTAGCGGGGAATTCTCTACCGCTAACTACGACCCGACACGAGGAAAATACCCTATCTACTCCCACAAGTCCGTTACCAGTAAGTATATTGAGCCTTACCGATAATGACTCGGACTCCAGTCCTACCCGTGTCGCAAATCGTGCAGACATAAATGAATGCGAGGCACCAGAATCAAATAATACTGAAGCTGGAAAGGTGTTGACGAGAATAGTACCTGCTACCACCTCACCTGGTGCTATTCCTTCTTCTCCCATGGTCAAAGCCAGCACTTGACCATGTCCTCTGGGTGCGGGTCCCCTCTGCTGAAAATTCCTCTGCCTGCTCTGGATCAGGGCTTGGGCTTGGACATACTGTTGCGGTCTCTGCAGCTGGAATGCCTGGACCTGCGTCAGCAATGGCCTAGGGAACGGGTACTGCAGCTGCTGCTGCTGGATTGGTGCTGGTCTTCTAACTGAAGGACTAGAGAAGGCCGATGAACTCCTCCTGTTCGGGCAGTTCCCAACCCTGTGGTCCGGGGCACCACAAACCAAGCACAAACCCTGTGCTCTACGACACTCTGACACCACATGCCCTGGCTTCCCGCAGTGTGAATATCCCACTGCGGAAGACTGCTTCTGCTTCTGCTGCTGAGGGTGCATCGGGGTGGAATGCTGAACCGACGTCACTGAGGCCGCCCGCCTCGGAGCTCCAATGGTCAAAGCCCTGGCTGCCGGGGCTGGTGCTGAAGACTGATTCATCTGGCCGTAAGATCGCTTCCGACCTCCGGTCCTATCCACGATCCTCTGGGAGGTGTACTCATGCCTCCGGGCTGCTCTCAATACTGCATCAAAAGTCTGATGCTCAAACTGCTCCACTGCCAACAAGATCTCTAGGTGGAGCCCCTGCTGGAACCGCTGGGCTCTATCGAACTCGGTTGCCACCAAGGTGGGAGCAAACCGACTAAGCCTGGAGAACTCGGCCGCATATCCATCGACCGTCCTGCCCATCTGCTTCATATTGCTGAACCTCGTCTGTAGATCATACCGAGCTACAGCATCAAAATACTTGGTCTAGAATCTCTTCCTGAATACTGCCCATAAAATAGGGGCCACTAATCCATCGGCCTGTGCTGCCCACCAGCTGCGGGCAAGATCTAGTAACTGCAGGCGCACTACGGCCACCTTTTCATTCTCTGGAGTCATAGCTGCTTCTAGAATTACCTCTGTGTCCTGAAGCCAAGCATCTGCAGCGATCGCATCTTCACTGCCATCGAAGAAGGGTGGGTTCAAGCGCTTGAAGCTGTTGGCCGTACTATTACCCTGATGACCTCCTCTGGTCAAAGCGTCTGCCACCGCCTGGTACAAGGAATCTCCTCGCTGATCCTGGGAATCTAATAGCGTCCTGATGAGACCCACCAAAGTGCCATCATCATGCTCTGCTGGCTGGACGGGCTGAACTGGTGGTTCTTCTTCGGTGGGCACGACTCTGGAGGCTACTCCTGAATGCTGGGCTTGATCTCCAGGTTGCTGCTGGTCCGCGGGAGGTGCTCCGCCTTGCTGATCGACAGGTCCAGGAACAATGCCGCTGAAGAAGACGACATAGGGAACAATAAGGAAGGACCAGGACAGATCAACGATACAAGCATGTGATCAGGTCAAGATTTTTAGGGATCAAGAGGATACGAGTAGAGATCAAGGGCGAGTACTGATTGAGACATCTATTCGGTAAACCCTCACATATCTTGAATTACAAGACCTGCATGGGCCACCACTAAAACCATGTCACGCCCCAGAACCAGAATACTGGAGAGCGGGGGCGTACATAGCCAGCTACGTATATTGAAGTGCAACCCACCTCGCTATACGGTCACGGCTGTCTAGATACATGAGGGTTTAACTACAAGCCAACAGTCTTCTATGGTCATGAACAAGCCTATTGTCTCAATCACAAGCAAGTATAGTAGTTACAAGATGCCAGAGCACCAAATATATAATAGCAAGGCGTCCCATACATTACATATTGGATGATCATGAAGCTAGTCGTACAAAATGTCAGGACTAGCAAGAGTTCAGTCATACATGATCAACCCTAGGATCTGTCAATCATGTTACAGCCCGTAGGCAGACAGTAAATAAAGGGCAATCGAGCTAACACGTGCTCGTCGGCTAAACGCCTCAAAAGAATAATTTTACAATAAAGTGGGAGGACAAAAGAAACCCACTCGTTGCCAGGGTTACGCCTGGTGGTCACCATCTGGCTGGATAGTAGGTAGATCCTCTAGTGCTGCTCCGATATCTGGCCACACAAAACCAGCTGGGTCAAACCCCAGAAAGAGCAAGTGCCACAAAGGAGGCTTCACTTAGGAACTAAAACCAGCATATCATAAATAAATAGTAAGGTAATTAAAAGATAGTGATAATAGCTGAGATAACAATAATATATTGAACACGGAGAAACCATTCAAGTAGCCAGACTACAACCCTTAAACCAAACAAGGACCGGGGTTGCAATCCTTCGCCTGAATAGAAACCCGCCTCAATTACTATTGATAAGGTAACAAGACAATAAACGAAGAGAGGATACAGAACTGCTCCGGAAGCCAGGTTACAACCCTTAAACCAAACGAGGACCGGGGTTGTAACCCTTCGTCTGAACAGAACTGGACCCCTGATCTTTATTGTTAAGGCCAGTATAAATAATCATGGTATTGAAGTAAAGGTAAAATATGACGAGCATGACAGGGGGTTACAATAAGACAATAAACGAAGAGATGACACAGAACTGCTCCGGGAGCCAGGTTACAACTCTTAAACCAAACAAGGACCGGGGTTGTAACCCTTCGTCTGAACAGAACTTGACCCCTGATCTTTATTGTTAAGGCGGGCACAATAAACAGGACGATATATGATAAGATAACCATGGAACTATTCAGATAGCCAAGTTACAACCCTTAAACCAAATAAGGACCGGGGTTGTAACCCTTCATCTGAACAGAACTTGGTATCCCATCATTTATCGATACAAGAAATCATGTCCTGATACAATCTTGTACAGGATCAGGATAAGACTAAGCTGGAATAAACTTCATCCAATCAATCACGGCCAATCAAGAGTACGACTTGATACTTTTAATTAACTAGGGTTATCACAGGCCTAGTTACTAGCAAGATGCAATGAGATTATCCCAACAGCCACAAGCCCTGTAGACTATCCAGGTAATCCGGGTCGAATGTCCGTTAGGAAGAATGCAACACGTAACTGTGTGCTGGAAATATGCCCTACTCGTCGGTAGGCTACAAATCCGTTAGTGCGCCCAGATAACGGGATTGCCTGTAGCTGGGAATCTCTTCATGACTACTGAATTATTCTAGTTAATTAGCCTTAGTCAATTTCAGTAGGTACCCCTGACCGTGGTACTCATGGATCCCCATCCTAGACATGATGCAAGACAGTACCAGTTTATTACAAACACAATCGCCCACGGTATCCAGGTATTTCATACTTGTCATGTCAGGCTAGCTGTCGTAACAGCATGCCGAGATATATCATGTCAGTTTACTTGTCAAGAGTGCGCCACAGCGGGCCACTATCGTGTTCTACTCTTACAATATTATGAATGAGAGAAACTTGCATAAAATAACTAGAGACATATTCTTGCTGCTAAGGAAAAGATCTACAACTTCCACGTTGGGAGTTGGGAGAAATTCGAGCAATAATTCAGTCAATTAGGACATATAACAGTTAGTAATAGTCAAAATATGCATTATGCGGCCTATTCTGCGACATGCATGCAACTGCGACACTATATGCGCCTACTGCGACATGCGCCTTAATGTGGCTCATGCGTGACATGATATACGCTTATCGCGACATGCGCCTCATGTGGCTCAACTGCGACATGATATGCGCCTACCGCGACATGCGCCTCATTGCAACATGCGCCTACTGCGACATGCGCCTTCTGCGACATGATATGCGGCTACTGCGACATGCGCCTCATTGCAATATGCGCCTACTGCGACATGCGCCTTCTGCGACATGATATGCGGCTACTGCGACTTGCGCTTCATTGCAACATGCGCCTACTACGACATGCGCCTTCTGCGACATGATATGTGGCTACTGCGACATGCGCTTCATTGCAACATGCGCCTACTGCGACATGCGCCTTCTGCGACATGATATGCGGCTACTGCGACATGCGCTTCATTACAACATACGCCTACTGTGACATGCGCCTTCTGCGACATGATATACGGCTACTGCGACATGCGCTTCATTGCAACATGCTCCTACTGCGACATGCGCCTTATGCGACATGCTGTTCATGCTGCAGATGAACATAGAAATGACTAGAAATTGTTTTGGCCATAACTTCCTCATCCGAAGTCGAAATCAAGCGAAACAAAAGCCAAAACTGCATGAAATTGAATTCTCTACAATATAGAAACACTGGTTTTCGAAAATAACCAAGTTTTAGAGATCAAAACCAAGAAAACCGAAAAGTTTACAAACTTAGATCTACAAGAATCCATCTATCAAATCCAAAAATGCCAAGTTCTAAAGAGGCTTAGAATCAAGTAAGGAAGAGAATGGAACAATAAAACTTGAGATCCATCATGAAGCAAGTTTGCACTTGCCTAGCTCTCTTTCCTGGTAGGTAGAAGAGTAAATGGTGGAGAAGAAGAAGTGAAGGAGAAGAATAAAAAGAGAGAGAGAGTTAGGTGGAAATATAAATGAGGGTGGTGGTGGTAGGTGGGGGTTTTCTTTTGGTTCATGATGAATCCACAAGCAAACCAAACCAAGCTAAGTCGAACCAAGCTAAGCCATAACTAATGACATGCCAAAATAACCATGCAGGAAAATACGCAATACGAGTCAAGAATACGTACACGTATACCAAGATACGTAATACGAACTATAGGCATTACATAATATGACTGCGATAAATTCTAAATCCCATGAATAAAGTAGATATTTACCGTTCCTATCGTCTCCATCAAATATGTTTATCAGGATATCTTAACTCAATCCTTAAAAACTTATCTCAAATAAAATCAAAATCGAAGTCAACAACGAACGAACATCAAGATTTAAAATTCAACAACGAATCAAAGATAAGTAAATGGAAACTAGCGAAAACAGATTCTGAGATAGGGTTTAGGAGAAAATTTTTAGGATATGTCCAAAGGTACTATCTAGGTCAAGATAAAAGGAAATCATTGGAATATAATCTAAAACAATCTCAACCTGATATGAGACTGGCAAATCATATTCTCGTCTCAAACTAGAAGATAGATAAGTTCAACTTATACCTTCTCTCGGGGGTCCACAAACTCATTCCAAGAGAGAATAAAGTTGATAACGGACAGATGTTTCAGAAATCAGGACGGACATAAACAAATGGGAAAAGTTTCGAAAAGTTCGAAATAAGATTTCCGGGGGTCATCCCTGGAATCTACCAAGAGTTCCTAATATGTGACTGAGTAAAATTTTAAAATATTCCACGACTCAACCTTAATCCTAGGGCAGGCTCGTAGTAGTACAGAAAAGCTCAAGTACTACCACGACTTCGCATTAATTGCAAAGACTGACCTACATGGGCCGCCAAAAAAATGTGTCACGACCCGCACCCGGATATACGGATACGAATACGTGGGCCACGCCCAGCCTACGTCGCAGTATCGGCGGTAGAACGTTGTCTAGTACCCAATAAATATACACTACATCTAGAAGGTCCATGAACTACAAATGTACTCAATCACAACCCAACATCTAAAGAAGATAAGACAGGAAAGATAACTAAGGCACAAGAACAATTAGAAACTACTAGAAGGAATCATAAGACAGGAAATAAAGAAGGAAAACAAGACAAACAAAGGATAACTACCAGGCCTAGAACTCCTAAGAAATAACTCACGGTGAAGAATACCGAGAACCACTCCAGCTAGCAACATCCTGTAGTCCAATACTGAGGGCACAACTACTCCTAAAAGATTGTTAACATATCCAGTCAGGATGGAACGAGTACATAAACTAACAACAGTTTTATAGTATTGACAAATGCGGTAAGAGACAATCATAATGGAATACAAGATGATATATCAAGACTGTAAGTCAAACAAGATATATAAACTGGAAATCATGTTAAGGTGAATCACGCAGGAAAAGTAAGCTGAACTGTAATATGTAATTGATGTAATAAATGTAAAATGTGCCTCGAATATTATAGCATAATGTGATCGATAAGGGTCAAGATCAGGCTTCCAGCCGACCGGCTACAAGTACATGGACTCGGTCCGGCCGGGATGGCAAGCTATGGAGCAAGTAGTAGCACAGGTCAGGCTATATCCATCGTGAGGTGAGGGAATAGCTATGATACAAGTAGTAACTCAAGATGGGCATTGATCACACTATCTATAAAATTTTCTATTCCCCGAATAGTATACGGATCCGGACATAGCACGTCATGGCACGAGATTCCCTAAGAAGGTAGCTACTCCTTCTCAGAAATCGGTGTCAATACAAGTACAAGAACAAGATCGAGCAAGTACCAGTATCCCAAGAAAATCCAAGAATGACATCTCATGACAGGAATCCGGTATATACTAGTCCGTGTACCATCGTGACGAGAATCAAGTAAAACACTATAACTGAATCGGATACAGAAAATATCAAGACAAGAAACTACTATCAGAGAATGTACTCGCCTGCGGTCCTGATCAACTGTCAAATGGGGTCGATGCTTAGAGTGATGCCACAGACCTAAAAATAAGATATATATAAGCAAATTAGGGTTCAACAGTGTTAGGCTTGATTCTATAGTATAAGCTACGTAATCTAGGCCAGACTCAGTCAACTAAGTCAAACTAGGTCACACTGAGTCGCACTAAGTCAAACTAGGTCAATAGTTGACTTACAGTTGACTTTAGTCAACTGGTCAACTCTGGTCAACTCTAGGTCAAACTAGGCTAATGTTGACTAACAGTTGACTTTGGGTCAACTGGTCAACTTTGGTCAAGTTCTAGTCAATTTTAGGCTACGGTTGACTTTCGGTTGACTTTTGGTGAAAATAGTCAACTGTGGTCAACCAAGGTCCAAACTAGTCTAACCTAGGTCAAATGTTGACTCTACTTCGACGTTCAGTCAAAGTAGTCAACCATGGTCAAACAAGGTCAAAACTAGTCTCTATAAACATCTACAGGGTCAACACATTCAATTTCAGTGGTTGTGAAATCACTGGAATTGATGAATCTCAAAATACAATAAAAAGAAAAAGATTATAATAATAGGGTAAAAACCTACAGATGTTGTCGGATGGTGAAACAACCAGCACCAACGTGTCCAGAATGGTCAAATTAGCTAGGATAGCCTATCCATAAGTCCAATTTGGACACAGGGGCAAAAAGATATTTCGGGTCAAAACGGTGTCCATGTCGGACCCACTTTGTACCGAAAAATATGTCAAAATAAAAGTGCACTAAACCAAACAAATTATATGTCCACGAATGCAGAATGACGATACGAACTCAACGGTATATCCGAAATTGGATTCCGATGACCCGATCTCAGATTGGTCCGTTGACCCGGATATTGGAATCCGATTTGTACAAAAAAGCGTGTCGGAGCCAATATCCTCAAAACTCAGTAAATTATATGTCAACGAGTCCAGAATGACGATATAAACTCAACGGTATATCCAGAATTGGATTTCGATGAGCTGATCTCAAAATGACCCGTTGACCCGGATATTGGTATCCGACTTGCACCGAAATGTGTGTCGGAACCAATGTCCACTAAAAGCTAGCAAATTATATGTCAACGAGTCCAGAATGACGATACGAACTCAACGGTATGTTCAGAATTGGATTCCGATGAGCCGGCATTAAAAAGTTCCGTTGACCCGGACTGTGGGACCCGCTTTGTACCGAAATACGTGCCATGGCTCATGTTCTCCAAATCTAACAAACTTTATATGAATATATGCCAGAACGATGCCACGAGTCTACTGGTGGTGTCAGAAATTGAATCCGGAGTCCCGGATTCAAAAATAGAATTTAACAAGTTGGAAATTACGAATTCGGACGGCTAACTTTGGCGTCGAATTCGACCAACCAAACGTGCTCACAATGAAACAAAATTTAAGGGGCATGAAGAGGGTTATACCGGCTGTGCACAGGAACTGATGGCACGCAAAATGGAGCTACGATGGCGGAGATACGAGTTGACGAAGTTGGCTCCACAAAACTATCCAAAAATAGTTCAAATTAAAACGTCAACTTGGTGTCCGGTTTTGATGTATCAAACGATAAAATTAACAGACAAAAATTGAGGAGAGTGAAGAGCTATATACCGAGATGGAGACGGAGCAAGGAAATCGTCGATCCAACGGTCGGATTGCCCAGAAAATTCGTACGAAGTCGCTGTCCCGGAGCGAATTCTGTGTTCCGTTCCCGCGTGCGTCACGGCGGGAACCCGTGCGAAACGCACGAATCGCCTACGTATCGCATCGGAGAGGAGGAGGACAACGAGGGAGAACTCACCCAGGGGTTCGTCGGAGGTACCCGGCCACGGGGGAGGGGGGGCGGCCACGCGGCGTCGTGCGGTGGCCGCCACTGCGGCTGCTGCTGCCAATGCCGCTGCTACTATTGCGTTTGCCGTTGTCGCAGCTGCTGCTGCATGCTGCCATGGCGGCTGCGGCGCTAGCCTGGCGCGGCGACGCATCGGCGGGGCGGCTGCCCGATGGCTGCGGTGGAGGTGGCGGTGATGTGCTCGGTGGTGGTGGTGTAGTTGTGGTGATGGGCATGATGATGATGATGGTGTTGGTAGTGTTAATGATAAAGAAGAAGGAGAAGGAGATGAAGAAAAACATGAAGAAGAAGATGAAGAAGAAGAGTGAAGAAAAGAAAAAAAAATAGGAGAGGGGGCTGTCGGCTAGCTAGGAGGGGTTGTGTTTGTGTACTGGTGAGAGAGAGAGAGTTGTGTGTGTGAGTGTGGATATATATCATATATAGAACAGAAAATTCGCTGTAGAGTAACAAAGTTTGAAAAAATTGCGTAAAGAGTAACAAGTTTTAGGAAATTACAAATAGGAAAACTTTTCGCCAGACCATCTGGCGGAAATTGGACGTGTCCAATTTCTGCCAGACAGTCTGGCGAAAATCATACAAAGCAGCTGCTCCCCCCTGCACCACAGCTGGCACCACCACGTATCAGCTCCACTGCGTGCCACGCGTCACGAGGTGCGCGATTTCTGCCAGACTGTCTGGCAGAAATTGGACGCGTCCAATTTCCGCCAGATCGTCTGGCGGAAAGTTCTCCTATTAGTAATTTCTTAAAACTTGTTACCCTCCGTGCAATTTCTTCAAACTTCATTACTCTACAGTGAATTTTCTGTATATAGAAAGAAAGGAAGAGTGTGAGAATAGAGAGATATTAATGAGAGGGAGAGAGAGAAAGAGAAAGTAGAAAGAGAGAGGGGATGTGTTCGGCCACATGGGGAGGGAGAAGAGTGCTGATGGTGATGGGGTGTTTGTAGGTCGAGAGAGAGTGAGAGATTTATATATTATATTATATATGTATATATATACATATATAAAAGAGAGAGAAATAGAGATATTTATACATAAAGAGAGATATTTAGAGTAGAGGAAAAAGAGAAAAATATCAGTGGGGTGTATGGGCAGTCATGATAGGGCATACACCAAATTAGATTGGGTGTTGGGCCAAGTTTGGACAAGCTTGGAACCAAGATTTAATTAAAATAATAAATTTAAACGAAATTAAATCATGGATGAAATTGGAGCAAAAGGGAGATCAAATCGGTGGCAAGCAAGTGGCACGTGCATAGTAGACTCAAAATAGGCCAGGGTCATATATTGGGTCGACTAGATTGGACCGATGTCGGGCCTGAAAATTACGTTGGAAGTTAAATCACGAATTACGACAGACGATAAATTGGTCTAAATTGACCCAAAAGTTGCACGAAGCAAATGGAGCACAAGGAAACAAGTTTGAGTGGGACACGATATATCAAGATGAAGATAATCTCGTCTACTACAAACTTCAAGAAGAAAGTTTCCAAAGACTGGCATCCCTGATGCTCTAGAAATCCAAGTCAAGGTAAAGAGCATTTAATGATCAAAATTAATTAAATAAAATGAATTATCAAGAATAAATTATTTAGAAAATTCGAAAATAAATCTCAGAAATTCAGGGGGCTTACATATGTGCCTATTGGTTTACTAGTGATATGAGCTTATCTATCTTAAATTTAATCTGGTTGCCAAAATCAAAACTATGTTTTTAATTGTGGTTATTCAATTAAGTTTAATCATTATGATATCACTAACATTTATGCTATCACCTTAGCACTTATACTTAAACTCAGCATTGTCCTAATATGCATTAAACTTATCATACTTGCTACTATGTATATTATTTTGTTCGTCTAACATGTACATGCAGAAAAGCAATATGCAAGATCAACATGGACTTATGTAAATAAAGAAATCATGGTGGGCCAAAGACGATGGATCCTACATGTTTTATCTGAACCACCCGACGACATCTCCGGAGCCACGCACTTGGGGGAGGTATTCAGTTTTCACAAACTGGATATCTTTGGACATCTGACGTCAAGGAAGAAGCCAACATCTATCAAGAAAAGAAGCCATGTCATGCCATCATCATTGCAAGACTCTGAAGAAGCCTGCACCTGCTACAGTATATCTGGAGTCTGTAATGAGTCTTAGGAATAATTGTAAATACAAGAAATGGATGACAAAATCGAAAGCTAGGGTAAAAATTAGTCCAGGATCATTTTCGGATGAAAATCGGCATACCGACGGTATACCGGTTTATACCGACGGTATACCGATTTTGTTTAAAGAAAATTTCTGTCTACAAAATCGGCATACCGACGGAATACCGATCTATACCGATGGTATACCGATTCAGTAACGTTGAAAATCCAACGGTCGAATTTTGAACATTTAATGATCCCAACGGCTATATTTATAGCCGTTGTAATTCCAGATCGGTATTCCGACGGTATACCGATTCGTACCGACGGTATACCGATCGCTGACTGAAAAGTTGTCTTTGAGCTCTTTTCAATGTTTTGGTTATAAATAGCCTTGAACCCCTTCATTCAAGGTTGATGCTTTGAGCCTAAAAATTTCTAAACCACAAAGCCTATCCACAAACAACTCTACAATGCTTTCATTTGCCATCCACAAATTGTGTTAGAGTTATTGAGTTGAAAAGTGAGATCTTCATCTTGTTGTATAAGGAGATCAAAACCTATTATAAAAGGTTGAAGTTGGAGAGTCTTCGGATCCAAACTCTCGGTTGAAGTTGGAGAGTCTTCGTATCCAAACTCTCGGTTGAAGTTGGAGAGTCGTCGGATCCAAACTCTCTGTTGAAGTCGGATCGGACTAAAGCTCTCGTGTAAGAAGTTGGTGAGCCTTCGTATGAAATCTCACGTTGTACTATTTTCTATAATAGTGGATTAAAGCCGGAGAGAGTTCCGGGACTGGAGTGCCCCTTGAGAGGATACCAGGATACATCGGGTGTCGGTATTGTTTTATTTCTTCTCTTGCACTTATATTTTTAAATTGTCCATTAGTTTGTGCTAAGTGCTTGATTAGTTAGCTTGACCCTATTCACCCCCCCTCTAGGGTTACTTCAAATTTTATGTAATTAACTGACAAGGCATGAGCAATGTAAACTATTATGAAACTTACTCACGATAGAGCGTGTCGTTGCAGTATGAACTTACCATGTCCTTCCCTATCAACTTGTTATCAGAGTCAAAAGAACGGTATGTGTATATGCGAAGCTCATTGGCAAGTCTAGCCATCTTGGACGTTATACTTGGTTTAGATGATGACCTTTTCAGCACGGTTGCGAGTCCGTTGAAAGTTTTTCGAAAAACACGTGCTAACACCTAGCACAGCTATCCATGTTCTTCCTTGGCCGAATTGGTTTTGTTGTTCATGACCGTACAAGACTAAGTTACTTACTCAAGCATCGTCTATAACTTCATGATAAGTTAACCAATTTCAGTGTCCCGTGCCTTATCGTTGCAACATTTATTCGTAGCATCAATTTTTGCTTAACACAGTTCTATAACATATACGTAAAAGTAATCATGTAACAGTTCTATAGCATGTGTACGCAAGTAAAGCACGCAACAATTAATCTATGAAAATAAGTCTTTGTGTTCGTGCATCTACATTTAACAGTTCATTTATATTGATATTATCGATTAATTTTAGAATAAGAGGGTCAAATGGGAGAAGGGTCAGCATTCACCTTGATTGTTTGAGATGAGAGAGAAAAAAGGTTGGTTGTGCTAGACGGCGCCTACGCGATCATCTGAAATCATATAAGCAACGAATCATCACTCTACCCTTCTATTCCGAGTTCGATATGAAATACGAAGTTCAAAAACGCAACAATGAAAATCCAACGAAATCATTCACGATAACGCGTTCACAAAACCAAAGCCAAAGAAACAAGTGCGACATGAAAAACAGAGCAACGGGAGGTCTCTCCCGAATCAGTCGCGGAATCTTTCCTCGAAATGCAGCCCGCTGAATATGGGACTTGATTCTGAAGAAGCCAATCTATAACGAAAAATGATCTTAATTCAATAGGCCCCAACCAATCGATAGCGATAGTATTTCTTAACGCTTCCGGTATCACAACGAGAAACGGAACACGATGTTGGAACGGGGCACTATACTGTCTATACCAACTGTTAGCTGCAATTAGGGGTGAGCATCGGTTCGGTTTGGTTCAAACTGAACCGAATATGTGAAAACCGAAATAACCGTAAACCATATTTCTCAAAACCGAAAATTGAACCGTTTTTATAAAAACCGAACAAAACCGAACCGAATTAATTCGGTTCGGTTTTCGGTCGGTTCGGTTTCATGGACCAATGTGCATGGCCTTCAAGTTTTTAGCAAAATGAGCTTATTTAAATAAAAAAAATTAAAAAATATACGTCATTATTGTATTTATGAATTGTTATATTACATAGAGTGAAAGATATTAGTATATATAGATTGAGGGTAGATAGAGAGAGTGCTCAAAGAAGCACCGACATAGAATAGGAGAAGAAAGTGCGTTCAGTTAGGGATTAATAAACATTAGTATATGTATATCGTGGGTAGTTTGATAAATTACTAAATCTAAATCGGTTTTCAGTTCGGTTCGATTTTTCGGATTAAGAACCGAAAACCGAACCGTTATTTCAAATTTTCAAAATTTTAAACCGTAAACCGAACCGATAACCGAACCGTTTGTCATATTTCGGTTCGGTTCGATTCGGTTTTCGGTTTTCAACCGTTATATGCTCACCCCTAGCTGCAATAACAGTAACAATTTCAAGCCACTTTTATTACATATCCAAACAGGTCCTGCATGGAATATTCTAACTAGGTTCCGTTAGGTCTTATTGTTTGAACTCACAAACTGTTTTGATTATTTATGATGGATTTTGTTTATTCAGTTGACATCTCGGGAAGAATGTAGAGCAAATATTTTTAGTCTTCAGGATCCCGCATAGAACTAACTATCTTACCGCACATCGAGTTGTGGTGTACTGGTAACACCATCGTGCACCGGAGGTGAGGGCCGGGTTCGAGCCCTCCCTCCCACGGAGGTGGCTGGGTGGCGGTGGCCACGGCCTCCGGGCCAAGGTCGGGTGGAGTCGTCCACCGGCTTTGGTTTTTAAAAAAAAAGAAAAAAAAAAAAAAAAAAACTATCTTACCTTTATTAATAAGGATGGTATATTGGTATTAGCACGTGTCCTGAGAATACATGCTAACATATTAATAAATATATATTTTACATGAATACTCCTACTAATATATTAAATAAAATAATATTTTACTTAAAATATGCATTTATCAATATAAAATGTATATTTATCAATATAATGTTGATCAGGGGTGGCTCTAGGAGGAGATGGGTTAGATAGTCGTCTAGGACCTCCTCCTCCCAGAAAACCTCCATTTTTTTTGAAAGTTTAGTTTTTGTTTTTGAAGCAGCAGCTTAGACTGGCCCAAAGCTAAAAAAAAAAGTATGGGCCTGGAAAAGCTCATGGCTGCCAGGATAAGAATTAAATAAAACTTGGAAAAAAAATCCAGAGTCGCATTTTTTTTATTTATTGGATTTGCTGATTTTGGATTTATTGAAACTTGAAAAAAAAAAGTTTGGATATGATTATTTTAGAATGTATTTTTATCCTTTATGTTCATATTTCCTCCTCATACAAATTAATATATTCTGAAATTAATTTAGCTAATGAAATCCGCAACAGTGGCTTTCTTTGATCGGCAGTCGGCAGATCTTGACTGGATCCACAACCGAGGTCCAAACATTTGACCGTTCCCATCTTCATAAAACCTTTATTGCCACGCGTAATCGACCTCCTAAAAAGCTCCAACCTGTTATTTTGTATGTTATCCACTCTGCCAAAGTTTGTTGCATCCTCCTCTCTCTCTCTCTCTCTCTCTCTCCTCACACGCACACTACTCACCTTCTCTCTCTCCCACCCAACTAATATTAATTAGTGACTAGTTTACAACTAAATACTTTAGAATATCTTTTATTTATAAATAATATTTTTGATCTTTTTAAAATAGTAACTTGGTATTCCAAATTTCTTTTTTAACTTTTTTTTTTGGCTGTATCTTGAACTTTTGAGTTTCATCTAATTTGCAGATGTACTAAGTGGCTAGTTTCCAAAAATTTGGAAGATCAAGTTCTTAATTTTTAAAGTTTGATCATTTTTTTAACCTCTTTTGATATTTATGGCATATAAGTATTTTATTAGTTAGTGATTGATTGCTAGGTCCATAGGAAAAGCACTGGAGATAACATGAATTAAAGTGAGGTGGGTGCGGTACAGACTGGAGCGGACGAGATGCGGTCGGGATAGATGCAGTACAGATGCGATACGGTGTGACACAAGTGTGATGGAGGCCTTCAGACAGAGGTTGTAAGGCCATCGGACTGTAATTATATAGGCCTTAGGACCAAAATAAAAATTTTCTTCTTCCAATATATATATATATATATATATATATATATATATATATATATATATATATATATATGCCAATGACCTCTAGTCTAGTGGTAGTGGTGAGACATGAGACCCGAGTGTTCAGAAGTTCGAATCCCAAGTGAAGAGTGTCAAAAAAGTGTATCTCCATAATATTACTCAAAAATTAATGTATTGAGTTCGATACAAGGAAATAATAAATTGCATAAACTAATCACTTAACATGGATGTATATATTACTAATATATTACTAATATATATACCTTTCTTTCTCTTTCATCCCTCGAAATAAGTGATCATATATATTACTAATATATATACTGGTCAAAAATTAATGTATTGAGTTCGATACGAAATAGAAATAATAATAATAATAATAATAATATTAATAAGTAATTTATTCTCAAAACAAATTGCATAAACTAATCACTTAACAATATATTACTTATATATATACTGGTCATTCTTCTTCTTTCTTTCTCTTTCATCCCTCGAAATAAGTGATCATATATAGAGAGAGAGACACAAATATTGAGCAATGGCGCTCTTAGCAATTCCTCTCCTCTTCTTCCTTCAAGGTTGGTTTCTTCCATATGTACGTCATATGTGCTTCTTCTTCTTTTTCAATTACGTATACGCAACTAAATTTGCGTTTAGTTGACCGCAGCAGCCATAATGGTAGTAGTGCAGTCGGCTACGTTCACTCTCGTAAACAAGTGCGACGGGACGGTGTGGCCGGGCGTCCTCTCGGGCGCCGGGAGCCTCCCGATGGGGCCCACGGGGTTCGAGCTCCCCGCCGGCTCCTCGCGCGCCCTCCGCGCGCCCTCCGGCTGGTCGGGGAGGATGTGGGGGCGCACGGGGTGCTCCTTCGACTCCTCCGGCCGCGGCAACTGCACCAGCGGCGACTGCGGCTCGGCCCAGGTCGAGTGCAACGGCGCAGGCGCCGCGCCCCCCGCCACGCTCGCGGAGTTCACTCTCGCTGGGGCGGACGGGAAGGACTTCTACGATGTCAGCCTCGTTGACGGGTGGGCAATTCTTTTTCCTCTTTCCAATTATCCCAACAATTTCAGATCGGCTGGTTGAATCAATTTTTTTTCCATTCAATTCTAACACGAACATTCCAGAAATATAGATATAGATTGTATCGTATCGGATATGTGGACACATAGTAGATACAAGTGGGATATTTAAAATATATTAGGACATATCATTTCCAAGACTTTGCTTTACTTTTAAAAAAGAAAGCTATGACATCAAAAGACAATAAAAGCTTTGTTCATTCTTGGTGGGCTCTTGATTTTCATCAATAATGATATCCAGCACAGAATCCTTAGTAGGTGTTCATAATTGAAATGCTGCCTAGAGTTAGTTGTAGTAGTAGTTAGAGCATTGCTTTAAGAATAAAATTTTAATTTAATACACCTTGTTGTTGATGGAATTCAAAGACTTAAGACTCCATAAGGCCTCGTTTGGTTCGCGGAACGGAAGAGAAAAGAAATCAATTCCTTGTCATTTTCTTTCCTTTGAAATTTTTTATTTTTCATTGATTTTTTTCGATGTTTGAAAATGCCAAGGAATTTGGAAAGGAAAGTGAGTACTTCAATGTCGAAAAATGATTCCTTGCTTGGATGGATGTAATCATTTTTTTCTCTAATTTTTCTTCCACTGGGAATCACTTTTCTTTCCTCCTCAATTCCTTTGGCATTCAAACATAGAAAAGTAATCACTTTTTTTTTCCAATCCGAAAATTCTGCGAACCAAAAATCAAATTACGATTGCTAATCCACCTTCACCCCCATTATATACACCAAATATATAACCGATCAAATTTCGTTCAAAATAATTAACCGATCTGAATCGAACCGAAAATTGAACTACAATTGCTAATCCACCTACAGCCCCATTATATACACCAAATATATTCTGAATTTGAATTTGAATTTTTGATATGTGGTCTAGCCTTGTAGCTTTGTCTAATATTTGTAAAATTGACTTCATGTGATTTTATTATATTTGTATATTTGTTATTTTATCTACACCGTGACTATCAAATTTTGTCGTAAAATTTTGGAAAAATATTGTAAAGTCTAAACCGACCCATTATGTAAGGGTTCGTCAAAACCAAATTAATCATTTGCCCAGCCTAGTATACAAAAATTGAATTAATCGAAAATTGAACCGTTTTGGTCTGGTTATGCTTCAAAATTGCGGTCCGGTTTGATTAAGTTTTCATAAATTTAGATTCAGTGCTCACTCCTACCCCTAGACTCCACTAGCAGTAACGGATAATTGTTACGTTTTATTCGATTGACATTTTTGCACGTGGGATTGGATGCTAAGTCGGATTTCAATTTGTTCAGGTACAACATACCAATGTTGGTGGAGGCAATAGGAGGAAACGGATCCTGTGCGGCAACCGGGTGCGCGGCGGACCTGAACCAGCGCTGCCCAGCGGAGCTCAAGTCGGCGGAGGGGGACGGGTGCAGGAGTGCGTGCGAGGCTTTCGGCAAGCCGGAGTACTGCTGCAGCGGGGAGTACGGCAACCCCAACACCTGCCAGCCCTCCGTGTATTCTCAGTTGTTCAAGTCAGCATGTCCGAGATCCTACAGTTTTGCCTACGACGACGCTACCTCCACCTTCACCTGCACGGACGCAGATTACACCGTCACGTTCTGCCCACCGGCAATACCAAGGTATGACAGGGAAAGGAATGCATGGACACGTATCACATGGATCACGGTAACGAAATTGGTGTGTCCTACCGTATTTTAGAGAACTATAGGCGTCCGACACGAAGCTACATGGACATATGGCTCTGATATTTGGTGTCCTGTGTTTCCTACCAAAAGAGCACTTCTTTGGGACATCCCTGGCCCAACCTCAGTGAGACTCTTGGTCTAGCTGCAACCTACATGTATTGCACGAACGCAAATATGACACAAGACAACACATAATTGCACATAAGGACACATGCAAAGGCAGAGTCAGAATTTTAGTTTATTCCGGATCAAACTTAAAACCTTTTGAAATTTCTTTTTAACACAAAATTATTTACCTAAACATTCAACACTTAATTTCCAAGAATGTCATCATAATCCAAATGTGTGAATCAAATATTATTATTTTTTTAACAAAAAATAGTTATCAAAATGATATAGGATGAATTTCATAGTTAGACATGTTATCAAAATGATAATTAGGGATACCAAAGGTCCAATCGGTGAACTACTGAAGTGATTTGGAATTATAAAAACCAAATCCAACAGCTACAGCAGTTCAAATTCCATTCCAATTCCATGTACATAGTATTAGTGGTCTAGTAGACTAAGTAAGTAGTATTAATTTTTTTACCTTGACTGTAGCCGTCCAACCTTAACCAACTAATAACTCCGTCATTGGACACATGTTTTGACTTGTAGTGTCTACGTAGTGGCTAGTACGTGTTCGACTTGACACAGACACACCAACTTCTTTAGTCATAAAATCAAAAGAAACAGCAAGTGTCTAAAATCTGCATCATTGCTGACTCCTCTAGTCACTTTACATTTATGTTCCATCCTCGCTAATATTGTTAGACGTCCACTTCTTGCAATTTAGTGGGGTCTTTGAAGTGAAAAGGTTCAGACAATTAATTGTACTTAATGATTTTATTATCATAATCGTTTTTAGTAAAATCTTGAAGAAGGAAAAAAAAGGGTTATTTAGTAATAGGATTTTGTATAATAATTAAAATTAGGATTTGGATCTCGAAAATGGCCGGCATAAAAAATTTGGTTCCAAATCACTGTTTATTTGCCTACGTAAACGATAATTTGCCTACGTAAACGATAATTTGAAAATCCAAACTCCAACACGATCATTTTCAAGATCCGAACTTTAATATCAACTATTATGTGAGATCCTATTATTAAATAACCCAAAAGAAAACCTATGGACAAAATTTCTGGACTGAGGGATTTGTTTGTTTCAACAGTCGGATATCAACAGTGCCTTCGCCTCCGAGAGGAGTGTTTATACAAGACGACTCTTGGCTAGCAAGCATGGCCATGGGGGATGCCAGTCCCATGATGATGCAGAGAACGGCTTTGTTTCTTCGACATATGTCCTTAATTATCATAACTAATATTTGTGTTTTACTGCTTTACTTGTAGATCAATATTTGTATTTTTCTTGTATGACAATAAATACATCATACAGTCCTCTTTAGTCTTTTTCTATTTTCGTACAACAAACTACAGTATGGTGCAGCAATTTTTAGCTTCTTTTTTTTTTCCTAAAAAATTTGTTCTTGTGGAAAGTAGTTGGCAGTGGAGGTCCAACTTGCAAGGCCAATAAAAATACCAACTTTTGTAGGTGATAAGATGAAATAACTTTTGTATAAGCGTCCGAGCTCTCTAGCCTAGTGGTATTAGAGCGGACACCCGGAGGGACCGGCAAGGTTCGAGTCCCCCAATTGTGTGTGTGCGTGGGATTTCAAAAAAAAAAAAAAAAACTTTTGTATAAGCTAAAAAGGAAAATAGCAAAAGAACTTTCACAAAACTTTTCTTGTGTTGTCAGAAAAATAAGAAAGTGCCTAACCAATTAGTAATTGTGAAACTTGAGGAAGTAAAGTAACCATTAATCAAAAATGAGACGAGCAAGGTCGTCGTTTCTGACATTCAAACAAATACTTAAAAAAAGATATTTCTTTCAAGAGTTCATTTTTGTTCACCCACCAAAACCATAATATTTGTTCACCCTCCACTAAAAAAATAACACGTGTCAAATTAAAAGTAAAAACTACTTTGGTGGTTCAACAAAACCACTACTAAAATAATTTTACATTGGCTAAATTGATATGTGTCATTTTTTTAGTGAAGAGTGAACAAACACCTTGGTGTTGGTGAGTGAACAAAAATGGACTCTTTCTTTCAACCTCTAAAAAAATATTTTCTAAAAAATATGGATGACTAAATCTAAAAATGTAGATTTCACAATAGTAATATATACGAAAATAATTTTTTTTGGAGTCTTTCGATTTTTGGGGCTGTACGATCGCATAGTTTACACATGGTTCAGAAACGGCACTGGAAATGAGTGCAAGACAGCATATCCAAAACCAGTACCTCAAAGCTTCCTCTTAAGATTTAGAGAGATTTTCTAGGGGAAAAAACAACGAATAATCCAAAATAGTAACCTAGATCCCATGGTTCACTGTAATGTAATCGTAATCGTAATGTAATCAAATAATTTTATTTTATTTAATTATATTACAATTACGATTATATTACAGTGTACCAACCGATGTCTTAGTGTGTCTCAACACAAAACGATGATACAAAACTGGTAACTGGACCTGAACCAAAATTCACACTAGGGTTCACCTAACCAAGATTTGGAGCTATGCTACACAATCAAAATCAACCACAGCTCAAATCTAAAAGCAACTTTTTAAGTGACTTCTTTAGGCTAGCAACAGCAAACCACTGCTTCAAACAAAATAATACCAATCATAAAATTGCACAATTGGTCGATCATAATTATAGAAGGCTCCCACATCCAGCACATACTAATAATAATAATAATAATAGAAACCATGCGAGCCGAGCGTGAACATATTCATTACAAAAAAAAAAGTCATTACAAAAACTTTGTCTCGAAGGCTATGTGACATCTTGTTTACAAAAAAAAACTAAAAAGTAAGAAGAGACTCTCAGCCGCATCTTATGTATTTTAGGTTGGCTCTTCTATAGTTACCAAAATATTCATTAAATATAAGGGTCTGTTTTGCAATTACCGAGGATAACGGTTATGAGCTATTTTTAAAGTATGGATTATGAACAGTTTTAAGAGGTCTGATTTTGAACGACATCAACGATTTTTAAAACATCTACCCATGCTTGGTATTCATTAAAAGTGTTCTGAACAATAAAATAATGGGCTAATTAGCGTTTGGACCCTGAATTTTATATCAGATTAATGTTTAGGCCTTTACTTGTTCAAATAGAAAGTTTGGACCCTGAATTTTTCTTTTCTTTTTTCTTCCGACTATGCCCTTTGAGAATGACATCAGGTAAAGACTATAGTCTTTCTTTCTTTTTAATTAGAGGAGTGCCAAATAAGTTGGCGTACAGCTCCTAGGTGCCAAAGGAATTGGCACGCCACCAATCCCTCGGAGCGCCATCTCCTTTGACTCCTAGCCCCATATGCCAACTACTCAAATGGCGTCTTGTCCCTTTTTTTTTTGCAAATTCTCCAAACCTCCTTCTCTTCTCTGCAAATTTTCTATACTTCTTCCCGCTGTACAAAAAATTCTGTTAATGGGATAATCACGATGCTTGTTCTTTTACTTTTTTTTTCTTCTTTCTGCTAGTCCTATTAAGTTCAATAAATACTTTATAGAAAAAAAAATGTATACTAGCTTTGATTGCATAGTGATTTTAATGAAGTTCTATTTTTGCTTTCTTGAATTACATATAGGAAATGGCTTCTAATAATTTGAATTGTCATGACCTTAACGTTATAGGGTTTATGGATGTACATGTGGCTCAGTACTAGGTAAGTCTCAGATTTTGGTAACAACATCTTAATATTGAATATGGAATGATCTAGATGTGTTGGGAGTTCAGTAGTGTGGAAGAGAGATTCAAGGATCTAAGTGTCATCCTAGAAAAGCAAGTTCGATATGTAGAAGGTTCAAATATTAGTTTATTCTTTTTCGCCACTTCAAAATAATTATCATGTCTGTGTCGGACACGTACTAGACACTAGACACACTCTGAAATATAACATGACATGTCAGAATGGTGGTACCATATCTGTGTCACATGTCAATTTTATGTCATATTGTATTTATATCTGTGCAACATAGTTGGACTAACTTTTGAAGGAATTTATTTATATCTTATTTCCAAAAGAGACATATTATAAAACATTAAAAAAAAAAAGATAGAAGAGCAAGATTATGAAAGGCTCTATTTTACAAGTAGAAGAAAACAACTACTACTACAACAATTGCTGATGCCATCCTCAAGATTCTAAAGATGCCATAAACACGAATCTGGGAAGGCATTGTTGGTGCTTTCTTTACATGGAGAGAGCTTGCTCTCAACATGCCTTGTAAAAGTTTAGTCCCACATCGGAAATGCACCATGAGTTATCTCAACATATATACTTGGTTGTGTTGTTGAGAGATGCACATGGGGTGTTGACCCTAAGAAGGGAACCATGTGGGTGATTTTACTAGGAGGTAAGAATAAGGCTCCAAGGATTAAGCATTAATGCTTTTGTCATTCTCTTGGATTAATTCCATTTGGAGCTAAGCCCCAAAGGGGCTTAGCGACTCGGACTCGGACTCGGGCTCGGGCTCATGGGCTCATGAGGCGTAATGTGGCATTTTATTGGCGCACTATGCACTTAGCACGTCAGCAGTCATGCGGCTCATATGCGGTCTTATGCAGCTCATGCGGTCCATACGGTCCATGCGGCCATGAGGCCATACGGCCTCATGCGGCCAGGCTACTGCTGTTGCTGTCGCATGGAGGACTCCGCTGACTGTGTAGGCTACAAGTCAGTTATGAAAAGACTGATTCAATTTAAATTAATTTTGTTTCCATCTTTGTGGGATTTGAAATTAATTTCGTTTCCATCTTTGTGGAATTTGAATTAATTTCGTTTCCATCTTTGTGGGATTTGAATTAATTTTGTTTCCATCTTTGTGGGATTTGAATTTAGTTCATTGCTATCTTTGTGGAATTTGATTCAATCTTTCCATAACTGAAGAGGCGGCTAGGGTTTCCACCCTCCCTCTATATATACTCTCTTCTGGCCTCCTTTGTGGAGTACTACGAATTTTATAAGTCAGAAAAGAGAGAGAGAGAGAGAGAGAGGGTGCTGCTGCCGCCATTGCAGGTCCATCCGAGGAGTCAGAACAGAGGTGACTTCGAGCGTTCCACAAGTTCTTCAACTTGCTGGTTTCTGGAAGCAATTCGTGTGGGGCGAATCTTGCTTTGAGCAACGATATTTTGACACCCCAGCAACTTTTTTCCATCTCATCTTTCCCTAGATTATTGTAACTCGTTCTGTCCCAATTGCAACACGTTTGCAAGGAAGAACGAGAGATCTTCTCTTCTCTATTTCCCTCCTTTATATTGTAATCTGACTATTTTGTTTTTTGTATCATCGTAGATCTTGAGTTTGATCACTGCAAAGTTTTTTTTATGTGATATCTCAGATCTCGATTGCATCTGTTTTCTATCTTTGGTCAAGCCCCGGGACTAACAATCTCAAAGCAAGATCCTTGTAGATGGAAAACATTAATGCTTTGCTCGTCCAATCGGACTACTGCAAGTTAGAAAAGTTCGATGGAGAGCATTATCAAGTCTGGAAGAGGAAGGTTTATCTAACTCTTCAACTCAAAGACGTTGATCATGTACTATTGGAGGAAGAACCTTCTGTTCCAGACACTGGGTCTACTGCCGCAATCAATGCGGCTACCAAACTCCAGGCCAAATGGAGAAGGAAAAATAGCATCTGCAGGCTTCTCATCCTGAATGCTATGGAGGATTCCCTGGTAGAATCCTACTCGAAGAAGGAATTTGCCAGAGACATATGGGAGTCTGTGGAAAAACTATATGAAGAAGACATGAACATGATCAAGATGTTTGTGGTTGAAAAATATCACAAATTGCTCTTTGAGGACGAGAAGTCATGTTGCCACAGGTGAAGGAATTTCTGAAGCTGCGTCAGAAACTAGAAGACGAAGAGATGCCCTTTTCCGACAAGTTTATCGTTGGAGGGATCATCTCAAAACTTCTTGCTGGATGGAGTACCTTCTATGCAAGGATGCTCAGAAAGAAGCTAGACATTAGCTTGGGAGATCTACTTCAAGAGATCCATGTTGAGGACGAGATGCGTTCCTAACAGAAGATGGACACTCTGTCCAAACAGTTGGCTAAGGCCAATCTAGTGCAGACGAGAGATCCCAAGGGAAGCAGGCTGCTTCTCATCACAAGAAGAAGGACTTCACCAATCTAAAAGTGAAGGGTCCTTCATTCAAGCAACAGAAGTCCAAGTCCTACGTGACTTGTTTCAATTGTGGCAAGAAAGGCCACTACAAGAGTGAATGCGGATCCAAGCCTAAACAATCAGAGAAAGGTGAGCCTAGTAAGGTTTCATTGGTTTCTAACATTGTTGCTATGATCGCACAGGTCACAACTGTGGGGGTTGACTCTGACTGGTGGATAGACACTGGTACGACTTGCCATGTCTGTTTTGGCAAGGAATGGTTCGTCACGTACTAGCCGATATCTAAGAAGGTTGTCATGGCGAACCAGGCCCAAGCTGAAGTTCTGGGGATCGGAACTGTGGAGCTGAAACTCACTTCTGGGAACAGTCTAACTCTTCAAGGGGTGAAGCATGTTCCGGTGATTGCCACGAACCTGATCTCTGGGAGCCTGCTCTACAACGCAGGCTTGGGGATGGATATCAATGCTGGTCAGATGGTGATGCCCAAGAAGGGAACATACTTCGAAAAGGCTTATCAAATCGAAGGAATGTTTAAAATTCAGTTTGTCAACCAGTTTAATGACATTAATGCAGTTGCATTTTCTGATTATTCTCTTGAGTTGTGACATAATAGGCTAGGACATGTTCACTGTAAAAGAATTAACAAAATGTCCAGTCTAAAACTTATCTCCAAATGTGGGGGTAAGGTGGAGAAGTGTGAAGTGTGTGCTCAGACGAAGATCACAAGAAAACCCTTTCATCGGGTCAATGAAGCACAGATCTTCTGGAGTTGGTACACTCCGATATCTGTGACTTCAAACATTTCTCCACGAAGGCCGGGATGAAGTATTTCATAACCTTCATCGACGACTTCTCAAAATACGCGTTCATCTACTTGCTCAAGACTAAAGACGAAGCTTTCGAGAAGTTCAGAGAGTTTAGGGCCGAAGCTGAACGGCAGACTGGACAACAACTCAAGATGTTGAGAAGTGATCGAGGTAGGGAGTACAGGTCTCATGACTTTGCATCGTTCTGTAAAGAACATGGAATCATATGCGAGACTACTGCTCCATATTCTCCTCAATCCAACGGAGTAGCAGAGAGGAAGAACCGAACATTAACAGAAATGATGAATTCAATGCTGCTTACTGCAGGTCTTCCAAAATGCTACTGGGGAGAAGCTGCATTAACGGCCACTTTCATTCTGAATAGAGTGCCATATGCAATTTCGGACGTAACTCCTCATGAACTCTGGTTCAAAGTCAGACCAAACATGAATGTCATTCGAGTGTGGGGGTGTCTGGCGTATGTGAAGCTCCCAGATCTGAAGATTCAGAATCTGGGGACAAGGACTACGAAGGCGATCTTCTTGGGGTATGCCGAGAAGAGTGATGCTCGGAGATTTTTTGATATTGAGTCAAATCATATCATCGAATCTCGCGATGTTGAACACTTTGAAGACAAGTTTGCAAAAGACAAAAATATTATTCTTTCGAACATTCCGGAAAATGATGTAGGTGCAAATGAGATTGAAATCTCATATGGGCCAGTAGTCCAAGAAGAAGCTGTTGTTGATGAAATAACTCTTGTACCAGAACTCGCAGAGCCGTCAGCAAAGCGAGCGAGGAGACCGAAAGACTTCGAAGATGACTTTGTCACCTATCATATGGAAGCAGATCTGCTTATCTATGATGAGGCGATGAAAACCGGAGATGCTATCTTCTGGAAGGAGGTAGTGAATGACGAGTTTGACTCTATCACCTCCAATAACACATGGGTGTTGGTAGATCTACCTGAAGGAGAAAAGTCCATCGAATGTAAATAGATCTTCAAGAAGAAGATGAAGGCAGATGAAACTATTGACAAGTTCAAGGCCAGGCTGGTAGCCAAGAGATTTTCTCAGAAACAGGGGATAGACTACTTTGACACGTACGCTCCAGTAGCTCGGATGACCATCATCAGGATGTTAATCGTTCTAGCAGCTATACATAAGTTGGTGATACATCAGATGGATGTAAATACATCATTCCTCAATGGGGAGCTGACCGAAGAGATTTACATACAACAGCCAGATGGATTTATCGTCAAAGGTCTTGAAGACAAAGTCTGCAAGTTGGTGAAATCATTGTATGGTTTGAAGCAAGCTCCCAAGATGTGGCGTGAGAAGTTTGACAAAGTTATTAGGTCAAACGGCTACAGAGTCAGCGAGACGGACAAATGCGTTTACACAAAGTTCGCTGATGGAAGAGGGGTCATCGTTTGTCTGTACGTGGACGACATGCTAATCCTAGGGACGGATATAGGCTGTGTCACGGAGACAAAGAAGTTCCTCTCAACCAAGTTCAGCATGAAGGACTTGGGGGATGCAGATGTCATCTTGGACATAAAGATCATCCGGACAGACACTGGAGTAGCGCTGTCACAATCTCACTACATTGAGAAGATGCTCACATGCTATGGGTATAAGGATCTTCCAGGGATCGATACGCCATACAGGTGTGATCAGAAGCTGAAGCCAAACTCGAGGGAAAGCGTCAGGTAACTAGAGTATTCTACCATTATCGGAAGTTTGATGTATGCAACCACTGCCACAAGGCCTGACATAGCTTTCGTCGTGGGAATGCTGAGTCGGTTCACTAGCAACCCAGGAATTGAGCACTGAAAAGCTGTGAAGCGGGTGATGAGATATCTCAAGAAGACTCAGAAATATGCACTGCACTACAACGGGTATCCGACAGTAGTGGAAGGCTTCAGTGATGCTAGCTGGTGTTCAGAGGTGGAAAGCGAGAGATCCACAGGTGGATATATCTTTTCATTGGGTGGAGCTGCTATATCGTAGAAGTCGAAGAAGCAGACTATACTCTCTCGTTCCTCCATGAAATCTGAATTATATGCACTTGAAACTGCAGCAGATGAAGCAGAATGGCTTCGGAAGCTCATGTATGATCTTCCAGTAGTTGGGGCTCAGATACCGGCGATACCGATATACTGTGACAACCAGGCGACTGCGGCGGTGGCATCAAATGACCTCTTCAACGGAAAGAAGAGGACTGTGCGGTTGAAGCACAGGACAGTACACGATCTTATCAAAAGAGGTGTAATTGCAGTGATTGATGTTCGGAGTCAGGAGAACCTGGCAGATCCATTCACAAAGGGCCTCAAGCGGCAGTTGGTCGATGACACAGCTTGTAAAATGGGCTTGAAGACATTCTGATAGTGTGTCTTTGTAATCCTATCATAAAGTTTTATGCTATTAGTTCAAAGAGAAATCTACTAGGCATTTAACTTTTGGTTCAAAGGAGGATCACTAACTGGAAAACTATCAGGTAACAGTGGGTACTTGTTCTCTGGAACATGGAAGGGATACGAATCCATAACCACTGTTGTCTACTATGTATTTTTTGCGAAAAAATAGATCCTGTGGAAGGTTGGCTTAAACGCCTTAATGAGTTCTCAGGCAGAGTGAATGCCTTGTGTGCTTTACAGGAAGCACGGAAGAGCAGCACTACAAGGAGTAAAACTCCATGCTACAGTGGGGTGACTCCACCATGAGGTTCCCAGGTCTGGGATAATGCATCAGCTTTGCAAGCCAAGTCATAGCGACGTAGCACCGCAAATAGGCAGGTAGCCTAATGTTGTATGACGTAATTAAAGAGTTATAGACAGCACTACAAAGGAGAGGATGGCCCCATGTTACAGTGGCACGACACCACGATGAGGTACCCAGGTAAGGGTAAAGCCTCGGCCTTGCAAGCCATGTCGTTGCGACGTAACACCACAAGGAAGCCTTAGGCTTCATGCTGAGTAGATTGGCACTACAAAGAGGCTGAGACCTCATGCTACAGTAGTATGACACTACGATGAGGTTCCCAGGTAGGGGTAATGCCTCGGCTTCAGGCCATGTCATAGCGACGTAGCACCGCAAGGAAGCACAAGGCTTCATGTCATGTCTCTTTAATAAAGAACTCACCTATAGTGTATGGAAAGAGATATCAGGCCGTCTCTTGAGGGTAAACTTGTAGACGCCCAAAATTATACACTGAAACCAAGCTGGCACAGGGTCTTTAATGTGCAGCCAGAAGCACACGTAACTACATTTTTGTGAGTGAGAAGAATTACAATTGTGGTGCAGAATTCAAGGCGTAGTCCATTCTTGTATCACATTGTTATTTAACCCATGTGGGAAGATTCAAGTCGTCAACGACATCTATCCTAATGCAAAATAGACAGTTACTGTGAAACCCGAATTTTTTTTAGAATTATGAATTGTTGGATTGCAGCATAATTTTAGTTTAGTTATTATTATTATTATTATATATTATTATTATGATTATTTATTAGTCGGAATTAGGAAATTTTATTTTTAAAATTATCATTGGGTTTTTTGATTGTGGCCCTATCCCCGATCCCGTGCCCGGAGTCCGACCCTGAGTCCGGACACCGACCCCGTTTCCCGAACCTAAATTCGTTTCCGGTCCTGAACCCATCCTTAAATCACTAATTAATTATTTAACCTTAGAATTATTTATAATTCTATTTTTAGTTAAGAAAAAAAAGGAAAGCTAACTAAGTCCTAAACACTACCAAAATACAGTAAATTAGCGACAGAAATTTTCAGTCGGCGTTAGCGACGGCTTTGTGGCAGCCCGCCGACAGATTATCGACTACACGCCTTTACATTTTTTATTTCAATTTTAGGGGGAGGAAGGGTCGCATATCCGTCGCTAGGTAGTCGGAGATATAGCGACGGAACTCCAGTCGTCACTATGTAGTCGATTATTTGGCGGAGATTGTGTTGAGAATTGGCGGGACATTTCTTCGACTACGTAGCGACGGATATTCAGTCGGCAAGTATCAATAATAGCGATCACTTAGCGACGGATAATCAGCAGTCGCTTTTCCGTCGCTACATTTACGTTCCAGACTTAAAATGAAACGGCGGAGGAAATTTTTCGCATTCCCTCCAAAATTCACTCTCTCTCCTCTCTCTCTCTCTCTCTCTCTCTCTCCCGCGGCTTCGGTGAACGGAGTCGGCATCCTCTCCTCTCTCTCTCCCGCAGGTAATCCTCTCTCTCTCTCTCTGTCGCGGTGTCGACGTCGACGTAGGGACAGCGGGGGCGGCGGGCTTGGGGACATTCGGGGGCTGGACGGCTGGCTTGGGATGGGGGCGTCGGGGGCTGGGCGGCGGGCTTGGGGCGGGGGCGTCGGAGGATGGGCGGCGGGCTTGGGGCGGGGCGTCGGGGACTGGGCGGCGGGCTTGGGGCGGGGGCGTCGGGGGCTGGGCGGCGGGCTTGGGGCAGCGGGCTTTGGTCGGGGCGGCGGGGGGCTTTGCTTATCAAATTCATTTGAGTTTATATATTGGCTAAATAATGTGTTATCAATATTGGGTGTTATCCATTAGTTTGGTGGTGTTTGGATTAGTAAATATGAATATAGAGTTTGGGTTCATGGTGTATATGTTCACTGTGTCAAGGACAGTGCGAGTTAATTTTAGACTAGATATTTAGGATGCAGCTCCCATATCCTAGAAGTGGACTCTTGCAATTTAGAAATTGATAGATTGACTCAGTTTGATTAATTGACCTATAATCGTTATCGGACTATCGGTATCGGACTATCAGCATCGGACTATATCCTAAATATACCAGAGTGTAGACATGGTAGGAATTATAGGTAATTAATGCTAGTGTGACTAGACTAAGGTAGTGCTTGCTAGATAGTAAGGACACTCTAGTATCCTAACCAAGTTAATTTTAGACAAGATATTTAGGATATAGCTCCCATATCCTAGAAGTGGACTCTTGCAATTTAGAAATAGATAGATTGACTCAGTTTAATTAATTGACCTATAATCGGTATCGGACTATCGGTATCGGTATCGAACTATCGGTATGGTATCGCACTATCGGTATCGTTATTGCACTATCGGTATCGGTATCGGTATCGCACTATCGGTATCGAACTATTAGTAACAACTGTACCTAGATTTTTCTCTTCTCGAGCTAGAATACTAGCGGATCCACCAGTTACATGATTATATATTAATTCTGTTTAGTTTGTCTTACTATACAGATTTTTACATCCAATCTGTGATGGATCGTTATTTCGTTGATCGTACATGGATGTACAAACGACAACACGAGAGCAGAATAGGTGTGAGTGACGATTTTCAGGCAGGCGTGGAAGTGTTTCTTAGGTATGCCATGAGCAAAGCTCAGTTTATGGACGGTAACAAAATCAAGTGTCCATGTCGTAATTGTCGCAATAGACGTTACGAAGAAGTGGTGAGTGTAAGAGATCATTTGACCCGTAAGGATTTCGTACGTGATTACGGCCTGTGGTCATCGCAAGGTGAACTATATGCCGAAAGACAGGTTGCGAATGCTGCTACTTATGCTTTTGATGATAATGCTGCAGCGGATTTTGTCGTCGATGACGACGAATGCTCCGTTGATTATGGAGACGTGCAGAACCTTGCACGAGATATGGTGTACGACGCGGCAGGGCCTAATTTTGATCCGGAGGATCCTAATCCCGAGGCGAAGGAGTTCTATGATATGTTTCAGGATGCTGAAACTTCTTTATATCCTAGTTGTGATCCACATTCCGTACTGTCAGTGACGATGCATTGTTGAACATAAAGTCCAATTTTAACTTGCCACAAACTTGCTATGATCGGATTACACAACTAATAAAGGAGGTGTTACCGAAGGAATCAAAAAAGCTTCCAAAAAACTTCTATAAGTCGAAGATGATGGTCCGACAACTGGGACTGGGGTACGACAAGATAGATTGTTGTCGCAACGGATGCATGTTGTACTACAAGGAGAACGAGGATGTAGAAAGTTGCAGCTTCTGTAATACGGATTGTTACAAGGAAGTCAGGAGAAAAGGAATGTCAACTAGAAAACGACGTCCTTACAAGTATATGCATTACTTGTTGATCACAAAGCGCTTGCAGAGGATGTATATGTCTCAGAATACAGCAGAACACATGACGTGGCACAACGAAGAACGCACAAAGGATGATGGAGAATTGTCACATCCTTCGGATGGAGAGGCGTGGAAATATTTTGATTTTTGCCATCCAGATTTTGCTGCAGACCCCAGAAATATACGCATGGGGCTATGTTCTGATGGATTCGCCCCTTTCGGGCAGTCGGAATCTCAATACTCCTGCTGGCCGATCATTCTGACCCCTTACATCTGCCACCATGGATGTGTATGAAGACTCCTTATATGTTCTTGACAGCTATCATACCGGTCCCAAAAATCCGACGAAGAATATCGATATATATTTACAGCCGTTGGTGGATGAGCTGAAACAGCTGTGGGAGATCGGCGTCACGACCTATGATATTTCCAAGAAATAGAACTTTCAGATGAGAGCTTCACTGATGTGGACAATCAATAATTTTTCCGCATACGGTATGCTGTCGGGATGGAGTACTCACGACACCCTGTCTTGTCCGATATGCATGCAAAATAGTAAGGCGTTCCGCCTTAAGCATAGAGGAAAAACTTCTTTCTTTGATTGTCATCGTCAATTTTTGCCCGCGAGTCATCCTTGAAGATAAGGATGAAGATGAGGATGAGGAGAATGATGATGAAGACGAAGCTGAGGATGAGAACGAAGACGATGATTAGGTTAAATATTGTTGTATATTGAAAACACTTCCAAATTCGTGAATTAAGTTTGACCTCATAAAAGCAATTACGTGAATTCATATTTTTTTCATTCGATTATTTACTTATTGCAGATGACACTCCTAGTCTTTTTCGTCGCGGCGGCACTCGTCTCCCTACTGGTGGTATGTATATTTTAGTTTAGTTTTTTATATCCATTTACACTTTTATATTGTTAATTATGTTTATGTGTTCTATTTACAGGTCATGATGGCTGGCCGTGGTCGTGGTGCTGGTGGTGGTCATGGCGGTGGTGGTGGTCGTGGTGGTCGTGGTGGTGGTGGTGGTGCGGGTCGTGGTCGTGGTCGTAGTGGTGCTGGTGGTCGTGGTCGCATTCAAAGTTCCCGGGATGTGACCCCATCGAGCGAGCCCGACCCGGAGAGTACCCCGGGCACAGACGCATTCCACCCTCGATCGACCACTTCATCGAGGCATGAGTCCGGATCTGCTAGCGGATCCGTTCCGCTATCGGAACCACCAGCAGCGGATCCGCCAGGGGATGCCACAGTTACTGCACACTGGGCCCCGGAGTACCCCCATACTCGGTTCCATCCGGTTACTGGAGAGTACATACGCGGTCCCGCGGATCCTCCGACGGCACCAGAGAGGCCGAGAGGCGAGTTCCGACGAGAGCTATGGCCCGCGGGGACCTCGTAAGTAAATTTAAGATAATTTATTAAATTTCTTTCATTTATTCAAGTTAATAATCCAGTCGTTTCTTCTTTGTAGGTTTTTTTCGTTTAATGTTGGCAGGGCTCTTGGAGAAATTATCAGGGCTAACTTCCACGGTTCCTACCTTAACTTTTCGTCGGTGCCCCAAAACGTGCAGTACGTCTGGCTCGACGAGTTGAGGGTATATATCTATATCTTCTGGTTAATTATTAGTTACTCTTTAATCAACCATTTTTTAAATTACGTGATAATTGAATTTCTATGTTAGATGACGTACTGGTGGCCCCCCCATCGCGAGGACACGATCCGCAGGACCTACAGAAGCGCTGCCTCGAAGAAGATATGGGATATGATTCATGACCTAAAAATGGGGCATACGAGGCTGAATTGGATCCGACAGGAGTATTATGAGGACCTCTTAGGCATGATGGATACCCCTGCGTACAAGGAGAAATCGGAGAAGACGAAGGCGAATCGACAGGCCGTAGGCCTTCATACGGGGGGATCAAGGTCCCACGCAGCGACACTTGCAGATCTGGTGAGCAACCGTAAATTTATTTCACTATCGAATTAGGTATTATTAATTAAATAAGTTAATTAGTTTCTACGAAGATTTCGTATGCAGGCCCAACGGGCGGTGAAGGAGGGAAGGGCGCCAGAATCGGTCACCATGTACGACGTGTTCCAGCATACGCACAAAAGACGGAAGGACGGGAGCTTCGTCGACAAGAGGGCCAAGGAGACTGATGTAAGTACTTATGTTTATGAGATTTACGTTAGAATTAAAAGTATTCGGACTATAACTTAGGTAAACTTAGGATTCACACTTAACTTAGTGAAACATAGGATTTAGATTACAACTTAGGTAAATCTTATAATATAAACACATTCATTTGATAGGCTGCGTATCGTGAGGCCCTTAGTTGGGCTCAGTTAACTGACACCGAGGATGTCGGTGAAACGACGCCCGCCCGGACGCCCTCTTCTTTGGCCGTTCGGAACGACTTGTTCGTAGATACCGTCGGCGGCTTTAAGAAAGGGTTCCTGTACGGAGTCGGCTCCCTAGGGCCGTTGTACATGGCAACGCAGAGATTTCCACCGACACCGCCTCCTCCCGTGGCGCCCCCGGTAGACGATGATGTTAGGTCGCAGCTTACGCAGCTGCACGAGGCGGTGTCGTCCTTGCGGGAGCAATTTGCCACGTACTTTCCGCCTCCGTCTGCTGCTGCCGGTCCATCTGCTGATGGTGTTGGTCCATCTTCTACTGGTCTGTCGACTGCTGGTGTCGGTCCGTCTTCTGTGGGTCATCTTTCTTTTAACCCTGATGCCCCTGTGGTACTGCCTACGACTGTGACGTCACTCCTGGATCTGATGTCCCCAGAGCAGCTATGTTGACTTTCTAGCAGTGTCTACAACGGCTTGCCTTCGTACCTTATGGAGGAGTATATTCGTCGGTCGTATTTGGGATTACCACCACCGGACAATCGACCTCCTCCTTCTTCTTGAAATATTGTATTAAAAAAATTTGGAATATTTGTGAGAGCTTTGGATTAATTGTGCTATAATCGGATTATAGCACCGGATATTATGTTATACTTCAGGATAATTGATGTTTATTTTCTATTAATTTGGTTTGGTCTGTGATTCTTGGATAATTGGTGTGCATTAAATTCGTATGTGCATATTTGGTCTATGTGATTCTTGGATAATTGGTGTGCATTATATATTTGGTCTATGTGATTGTTGGATAATTGGTGTGCATTACATATTGGTTTGGTTTATGCATATATTTGTGAACAGGAAAAGTGCTGTAATTTTTTTCCCAAAAAACTCAGTTAGCGACGGACTAGTGACTGTTTCGCGACGGATATTCCCAGTTTTCGACGGATTTCCGACGAAAATACCGTCGCTATCTGGAGATTTTAAACTGTTTCCAGGTAGCGACGGACGATCGACGGAATATCCGTCGGCAAGGTTCTGGTGGTACATACTTCGATGGACTAGCGACCACTCATCCATCGCCATGGTGCTGGAAATGCCAAACATTTCCAGAACCTTATCGACGGATATTCCGTCAGTAATCCGTCGCTCATCCGTCCTTCGTTATCGACGACTACCGACGGATTAGTGACGGAATGATACGCTCTGATTCGCTGTTACGACGGTTTACCGACGGACATTATGTCGTTATTGTCTACACAGTTCTGTATTTAATACTTGAAATGGACGATAGTCCGTCAAAAATTAGTCGCTAATATCTCGTATTTTGAAGTCGATTAGCCGTCGCTATTTCGTCGCCAAACGACTACATAGCGACGGACCCTTATTAGCGACGAGCTGATTGCCGACGAATTGTTTTGGCCAAAATCCGTCAGTTATCGGTCGCTAATAGGAATTCCCGTCGGACTGGCGACGGATCCGGTCGTCGCTAAATCGAGAAATTTTGGTAGTGAAACCTATTATTTCCTCAGCTGATGGACTTGGTCCCCACGACTTTTTCTTCCTCCTGCTCCACCTCCTTTCCCTCTCCTTACTATACTCCCCACCTTTCCTTCCTCCCCACACGTTATTTCCCCACTCCCCACTTAAAACCATACACCAGCATCACCTTTTCCCCATAAAGAAAAGCCAGCACACATTACTTCCTCCTCCTCCACTCTCTTTCTCAAGCTCCCTCTCCTTATAAACAAACCCATAACCACCACCACCTTTCTCACTCTCCCTCACTCTTCCTCCTTTCACCCGAGCTCCCGAGCCCCCGCTCTCCGATGTCACTCCCCGATCCTGGAATACGTATTTTAATACGTATTCCGATAAATTGTATTTACTTTGTATTTATACGATATTTATATGCTGTATTTCTTCATGCATTTCCCAAAAATATTCGATAAAATATTATTTCGTAATTTATTTTCTGCATTTGGGCCTACAGTTTTGGCTCATTTGGGTAACCTATTCTTGGTTCACCAATGGTTCATCATGAACCCTTTGGTTCATCATGAACCCATGGATTCAAGATTCTATATAATAACTCATCTCTCTCTCTCCTCTCATTTATTTCCTCTCATTTACTTTCCTCCACCAACCAAGGCAAGTACCAACTTGCTCAAGAGATGGATCCATAAATGATGTTGATATTTTCTTACAAAATTATTTGCCAAAATATGTTCTTCTCCTCATTCTATACTAGTTTAGAACTTGAAGTTTTCCATTTTGAAGTTTTAATTTTTGTAGATATAGGTTTTAACCATTTTCGGATCTTCTTGGTTTTGATCTAGCAAACTTCATTATTTTCAAGTTTTGATGGTTCCATGTTGTAGAGAATTTTATTCTACCCAATTTTGACCTTTGAAAAGTTAGATTTGGACTTATTTTGACCAAGTTATGGACTTTTGAAGCTTTGGGTTCAAACCATGGAGTTCTTGCTGATTTGGAGAAGACAGTGAGCAGTATGCGCAAGCTTTTTAGCTTGCGCCACTGAGCTGCACGCGCTCTTTAGCGCAGCGCAGTCCGATCCATACGCTGCCTTTTGGGCGCGTATGTCTTGCATATGCTCACTTGGGTGACAAGGAGTCGTATGGAGTCCATACGCTGCCTTTTGGGAGCGTATGTCTTGCATACGCTCACTTGGGTGACAAGGAGTCGTATGGAGTCCATACGCTGCCTTTTGGGAGCGTATGTCTTGCATACGCTCAATTGGGTGAAAAGGAGTCGTATGGAGTCCATACGCTGCCTTTTTGGAGCGTATGTCTTGCATACGCTCACTTGGTTGAAGAGGAGTCGTATGAAGTACATACGCTGCCCTTTGAAAGCGTATGTCTTGCATACGCTGACCTGAGCGTAGGCTGACCTGAGCGTAGGCTGACCTGAGCGTACGCTGACCTGAGCGTAGGCTGACCTGAGCGTAGGCTAACCCGAGCGTAGCCTGACTTGAGCGCGCTCTGACCTGGACTCCCCTATACCTTATATTTTTATATGTATATATTATATTGTATATATATATGTAAATGTTTGTGTATGCTATATATCCTTACGCCTTTTGTCCTGAGCATGATATGAGCACTAATGTGACCCCGGTGAACAAAGTGTTCCTACCTGATACTTGTACCTGAATGTCCCAGTTCTCGTTCATGCTCGACAAATGACTCGTAACTCCACGTGGCATATTTGCAATGATGCATTACACCAAGGAGGGTAGAACATGTTGACATACTGATTGACATGGATCCTCTTTGGGGTACTCGTACTTGAGTACGATATTTAGGAGAATAATCATACAGGCCACAGCATGTGAGTCCAAGATTTCACCTAGGGTTAAACTAGGCAACTAAATATACTAGATGCATGGGGAGGGCAGAATCCCGAAATCGTGTTACACCAGCCGCCTTGAGATATTGTCTTGACGCGCCGGCTGGTCTCCACGGATACTGTCATCCGCAACGAGTGGATGACTGTATCCGATTAATTCCTGCTATATATTATATGTCTTGGCAAGGTGGCCTTACGAGGGACCTGTGCTCAATGACACATGTCTACGCGAACCCCTGGTTGGCTAGCCTTGCTGGAAAGATACGATCTGAGGATTTTGAAATAACATGATGCGAGGATAACCTCGTCCCACTAGAAACTCGTAGACTTGATTGGTCGCGAAAATGACTTGCGTGTATCTTATTACCTTCCGTGAATAACTGAGGGAAGCGGACTGTCATGGTGCGTGATCCAACCCATGTTCTTGTTTGATTGTTGGATTGGTTATCGTACTATGACAGGCTGTGGACCGAAGTTATGAACGGAAGACTTATTCTGGTTGTGAAGTGCTACTTCTGTGAATGACTGAGGAACATGGTCTATCATGGTACAAGATCCAACCCATGTTCTTGTTTGATTGTTGGGTTGGTTATTGTGCTGCGATAGGCTATCGACCGAAGTCACGATCAGGAGATTTTATTGTTTATACCTTTTTACTTATGTGAAAGTTATAGAGTACGACACGTCCCGACTCCATGCGGCACCTTTTATCCTTGTTTGGTTGTAAGGGTGCCATATGGGTTCGAGGATGTTGCGCTACCCTATAATAGTAGCATGAGCATTATTATTATCAATCATTCTTTTAACTGGGTTTTTAATCTTAACTCTTGTGCCCCTTTGGCGGTACTTGCTATTCGGGGCTGACCCCGCTGGTTTTGTTTGGCCAGATCTCGTAGCAGAGCCAGAGGACACGATCTTCCTCCCTGACATCCATGGTGCATACTAGGAGCATGGCAGTTCGGGGACTCGAGTGGGTTTCTTCTCCACCACTCCTGCTTATATTTTTGTGCGGCATTTAGCCACCGGCACCTGTTAGCCGGATTACTTGATATTTTGTGTCAGTACATAATTGTAATTAAACAGACTGCAGCTGTATATAATTTTGTACTCCTGACTCTCTGAGATAGCTAAATTATAAAGCTAGTCTCTCATGATCATTTTGTTGAAGCGTCGGGGACGCCTTACTGCTTTATCTTTAATGTTCATTTATTTGCTGATGAGATTTGATTGATTAAGACATAGAACTCTGTAGGACCATAGGAGACTTGATTGTAGCATGTACCCCCTAGTCTCTCGATAGCCACGATCGTCGTATGACGTTACGTACCTCATATAGAGTAGCTGGCCTAGTCCGTCTCCGTATTTCGGTACTGGGGTGTGACAAGGTTTTAGTGGTGGCCCATACAGGTCTGTTTTTCAGACTTGTGGGGTATTGCGAATTATTAGGAGTCTCAATCAAAACTTGTTCCCCTTGAAATTCTGTTTCGAATTCTCTGTCCTTGCCTTGATCTCTAACCTGACTTGCATCCTCGAAATCTTCCTCGTTCGGACTTGATAATCTTATATCTTTCTCTATAGGGGTACTTCATTCTCAGTAGCGGGTGAGGCCCAAGAGGAAGAGCAGCGAGAGCATGGCGAGCAGAAATGGAACCAGAGGCAGTGCAGCCGCAGGATATTGAAACTCCTGCAGCACCAGCAGCGACGGCAGTACCAGATGCCGTAGCACTCCTGGAGATCATCCGGGGGATTCTTGTCACTCACCAACAGCAACAGACTCAGCAACAGGAGCAGAACGTGTTGCTGAACCAAGGGATTCAGTTAGCTCCTGAGAGGAGTGCCGGGGTTGACTCAGGAGCATCAGGACGGTTCCGTCGCTTGAACCCGAGGTATTTTGATGGCACGGAGGATGCCATCACTGCGGATGCATGGATTCAAGATATTGAAGCCATTCTTGTGGCAGCCAAGGTTCCAGATGATGAGAAGGTTGATCAGGTCAAATTAGTACTTCAGGATCTTGCCCGCGACTGGTGGGCATCAGAAGAAGTTGGTATAAGACGCCATGTTCGTTGGACCACCTTCAGTGAAAGATTCAAAGCCAGGTATTTTGGCGTAGTAGCTCGATATGAGCTCCAGCAGAAGTTTATTAATCTCAAGCAAGCAGGCAAGACCGTAGATGGGTATGCAGCAGAGTTCTGCAGATTGTGTCGTTTTGCCCCAGCAATGGTGGCAACGGAGCCAGAGAAAGCTATGAGGTTCCAGCAGGGGCTTCATTTGGAACTATTACAGCTTGTGGAGGGACACGACTACCATTTCATTTGGACTTCATTTCTGTGATGTTCTGTGTTTATTTCGGATTTTTCCGAAATATATTTTCTGGGTTTTGGGTGCTGTGGTTTCCGATCTCGTTTCGGGATTTTTCGATTATAATTTCGGGTTTCCAATTAAGCTTCGGGAATTATTTCGTGAATTTAATTTTGTGTAAAAATGGTTTGGAAGTTAATTTCTGGGTGTTCCCTGGTTTGGGACTTTTATTATGGATGTTTCGGCATATTTTCCCAGTTTTGGGTTATCCCGAAAATAGAGGAAATGCTGCCCAAATTTTTATAAAATTTTAGAAATGAATTTCAAATTGATTTTCGAAAATTATTTATGGATTTTTGGGCGACGACCATACCGGTCCGTGGGCCCTAGCAAAATGCAAACGAAACCGGGTTTACCCGGACGTTGAGACATTAGCAACAAATAGTGACGATTGGACCAAGTCTGAGACTCCTAAGATTTTATTTATTTTATTTATATTTTTGTTTTCGATATTTAAAATACATGATATTAGTCAGAGCTAACTAATTTTCTCTTATTTTAATTTATGTAAAGTTTGTAAGGACATAAGCCCAGATTCCTATTCTGTCAGCTGTGCCCCTGTATTGCGTAGTCTAGGTTTTTTATTTATTTTCTTGGTTAATTTTTCTTTTATTTTTTGGTTGGTTTATCTTCTTCGTAATTAGGCGCTTCGTAACAAAATGGCTATTAAATATTTTGTATAAATTAATAAGGATTTCTTACGATAAAATAACTTGAATAAAATATTTATAATTAATAAAATCCACGTTTTATCATTGAATGAAAATGTAGTTTTATATATATAATATTAAAAATACAAAGTTTTGCGAATTAACCGGTAACGACGATTTTTTCAAGTAAAACCAGAAACTGGCTATCCAACTGAATGAGAACCAACGTAGTACGCGTCGTAAACCGTTAGCAGTAGAATAAACAAACTTAAAATCTGACTAGGACCTGCTACTAGAGATTGCAACTAGCACACCTAGCTTGGTTTCACAAAGGTTCTAAGTCAAGTTCTCCAACTGTAGGATCACGGAGACGAACCTAGCATCTTTCTGGAACCAACATCGTTTCCAGTCGTAAACAAAGGCAAGTACATTTTGTGTTAGTTTACAATTATTTAGTAATCGTTTTATTGCAAGTTTAAATCACGATGCAACACGGAACTCTCTCTGAGAGCACTGACTGATTGACTGTTGGGTACTGGGGGAGTAGTATAATGAGTATGACCAAATCCAAAGTAATAATTTAGAACTGTATTAGCTTACCCCTCTTACACACGGGGATAAGCCATATCATTCACTGTACAACCCAATCCGGTCATATTCATTGCCTATTCATATCACAATATTTTAACTGCTGGAGAACTGTTTATTTCAAATTGTTTAAAAGTGCATAACTCTATTATTATTTTAATTGTTGGATTATCATGAATTGTACTTTGCTCCCTCCTGACAGGAGATAACATTTTTAGAGGATTTTGAGGATGCTGAGCTATTATACAACAGCTATTATGACCCAGTTCTGTACCCTGTGGTATTGCCAGAGTCCCATTGGAGGACGCAGGACCTGAGGCCGACGAGCCGAACGCTTAGCTAGATTTTTTTTATTTCCAGTTTTGTTGTTTGGAATTTTTGTTAATCTGAATTCAGCATTTATTTTCAGTTCTTTTACTTTCCAGTTGTATTCATTCAAATATTGAATAAAGTTTTAAATTTTCGAATATTCAGTTGTGACAAATGTATAGATGTTGTTGTGTTCACCTGCTAATGGAACAGCTTACTGCCACCGTCTTACAACGGTGCAGGCTGGGCATGATCCGGTTTGACCCATTTATTTGAGATCTGGTCGTGACATGTTTTTAGTGGTGGCCCATGCAGGTCGGAACAACAATTTAGGAAAAACATACCTAGAAACAATTAGAACACTAGAACATTGATTTGTCACAACATAGGTCCGAATTATATATATATAAATATTTTTGTTTGATTATAGACGGGTAGGATACCTTGCTTGTGTTTGCAACCAAAACCTTACAGAGTACGGCCAGAGGAAAGACCACTCGTTTCGGCCCTGCTGGCGATGAGGTCCACCATCGGTCATACTTGGACCCATATCCATCACTGAGGCTTGAAACTGTCCCATTACTATCTCAGGCCATCAATTCTTAACACCCTTACTTGTGATGCCCTTGCCCAACTATGATGTAGTCCTAGGGATGGACTGGTTAAGTGAGCAGCATGCGCTGATAGATTGTCATAGAGGTTGTGTAATCTTCAGCCCACCAGGAGAACCGGAGTTTGAAATCTCTCGAGCTCCGGAAGACATGAAGAGTGTTACCTACTGATCCTCTATCACCGAGGAACCTGGGCCTCCTCACCCTATTATAGCGGAATTCATGGACGTCTTTTCAGATAGTCTTCCAGGATTGCCGCCAGATCGAGGTGTGGAATTCACCATCGACCTAGTACCCGGCTCTTCCCCTATTTCTCGGGGATACTACAGAGTCAGACCTAAGGAGGCAAAGGAGATGAAGGACCAGATTGACGAACTGAAGGCACAAGGATTTATCAGAGACGGAGCTTCACCCTGGGGAGCACCAGTTTTGTTCGTACCCAAGAAGGATGGAACCGTACGGATGTGCATTGATTACCGGGCGCTGAACAACATCACCATCAAGAACAAGTACCCTCTGCCCCGGATCGACGACCTGTTTGATCAACGAAGTGGAGCCAAGGTATTTTCGAAGATAGATCTCAGGTCTGACTACCATCAAATCAAGGTCAGGAAGGAGGATATCCCGAAAATGGCATTCAACACCAAGTATGGGCAATTTGAATTCTTGGTCATGCCGTTTGGACTGACGAATGCTCCTGCAGTATTCATGAACCTTATGAACAAGGTCTTCCATGAATACTTGGATCAGTTTGTTGTTGTCTTCATCGATGACATACTGATCTACTCGAAGACTGAAGAAGAGCATGAAGAGCACCTGAGGAAAGTTCTGAGCACCTTGAGGAAGGAGAAGCTCTATGGTAAGCTATCCAAATACGAATTCTTTTTAGACAAAGTGGAATTTCTGCGCCATGTTGTCACAGGAAAAGAAATTTCGGTGGATCCAAAGAAGATAGCTGCTATTGAGAAGTGGACTGCACCAAGTTCGGTCGCAGAAATCAGAAGCTTTTTAGGTTTGGCTGGCTACTACCGGAAGTTTGTGAAGGATTTCTCCAAGATTGCTGAACCAATGACGAAGCTTACCAGGAAGAACGAAGAATTTATTTGGTCTGAAGCTTGCCAGTCAGCTTTTGAGGAACTGAAGAAGAGGCTTACAACGGCGCCGATACTTGCGCTACCCGCAGGTACTGGCGGTTTCTCAATTTTTAGTGATGCTTTCGATAAGGGATTGGGCTGCGTTCTTCAACAACACGGGAAAGTAATTGCTTACGCATCTAGGCAATTACGGACTCATGAGAAGAACTATCCCACACATGATTTGGAGCTTGCAGCGGTGATATTTGCATTGAAGCTATGGAAGCATTACCTTTATGGAGAGAGAGTGGAAATATTTACAGACCATAAAAGTCTTAAATATATTTTCACTCAGAAGGAGCTGAACATGCGACAGAGACGATGGCTGGAGCTTGACCAAGGAGCGTCATTTGCTGGAGGATATGGAAAAACTTGGACTGGAGATTGTACTGCCTAAAGAAGAAATGAAGAAACTGGAAAGAGAAGACATTGTACCAAGAGCTGAATCAACAATGATGCAGTTGCAAGTGCGTTCAAGTCTAATGGACAGAGTCAAGGAGGCACAATTCCAAGACGAGACGCTTTGCAAACTCAGAAATCAAGTGCTGGCAGGAACACTTGAAGGATTCTCAATCGCCAGCGACGGAGCACTGAAGAATGGTACGAGGCTTTGCATACCAACTGGCGGACTGAGGAACGAGCTGATGTAAGAAGCGCACCAGTCGCAGTATTTCATACATCCTGGAGCCAATAAAATGTATCGGAATATGCGTACTATAGTGTGGTGGTACGAAATGAAGAAGGATGTATCCAGGTAGGTGGCTAGATGTTTAATTTGTCAACAAGTAAAAGCTAGCAGACAGAGACCAGCAGGACTATTGCAGCCGCTTGACATTCCGGAGTGGAAATGGGAGCACATAACAATGGACTTCGTGTCAGGACTGCCTCGATCCTAAGGAGGGAAGGATGCCATTTAGGTTATCGTGGACCGACTGACGAAGTCAGCTCACTTTATCCCCTTCAAGGTTGGTCTATCCACCGAGAAGTTGGCAGCACTGTACATGCGGCACATCTACCGGATTCATGGAGTTCCGGTAAGTATTATGTCTGACAGAGATACTAGAGTTACCTCTCACCTTTGGAAGAGTTTGCATGACAGTTTGGGAACACAACTGAAGTTCAGCACCGCCTACCATCCCCAGACTGACGGACAATCGGAGAGAATAATCCAGACGCTAGAAGACATGCTGAGATCCTGCGTCTTGGAGTTTGAAGGGTCTTGGGAAGACCATTTTCACCTGGTAGAGTTCTCCTACAACAACAGCTACCAAGCTAGCATCGGTATGACACCGTTCGAGTCACTCTATGGACGTCGTTGCCGTATTCCACATGCTTGGGACGACATCGGAGAACGAGTATTGCTTGGACCTAAGATGGTGACAGATGCAGCAGAGAAGGTAAGAATGATCAGAGACAAGCTTAGGATTGCCCAGGACAGACAGAAGCAATGGGCTGATAGCAGCCGACGGCCGTTGGAATTTAAAGAAGGTGACAGTGTATTTGTGAAGATCTCTCCTACCAGAGGAACCATCCGTTTCGGCAGAGCAGGAAAGTTAAGCCCCAGGTATATTGGTCATTTTGAAGTACTCAACAGGATTGGAGAAGTGGCTTATCGGGTGGCTCTACCCCCAAGTCTCGAAGGCGTCCACAACGTGTAAGCCCCCTGAATTTCAGGTTTTATTTTTATTTTTCAGAATAAATTATTTTCGATAAATGTTTTATTATTTAATTGTTTAGATCATTAATGTACCTTCCCGTAACTTTGACTTCTGGAGCGTCAGGGATACCAATCTCTGGAAACTCTCTTCATGGGTTTTGTTGTAGACAAGATTATCTTCGTTTTGTTATATCCTGTCCCACTTAAACTCGTTCCCTTGTGCTCTTTTTGTGCGCGCAACTTCGGGTCAACTTAGACCAATTAATCATTGAATAATTATTCCCACTTTTATTTTTTATCTTCGTTTGCACGTTATCGTGACTTTTAATTTAGGAGCATCAGACCAGTCGTTTTCTCAGAACCAACTTCTCATAAATGATCTACTCGAGACGCTCTTCACTCATGACCTTCGTGTCCCACTCAGACACTCCATTTTGTGCTCCATTTTCTTCGCACAACTTCCGGGTCAATTTAGGCCGATTTATTTCCTACCGTTAAACCTGATTTATTTTTCAATTTAATTTCAGGACCCGACATCGACCCAATCCAGTCGACCCAAAGTATGGACGTAGCCCACATGAAGCCTACTACCCACATGACGCTTGTGTCCCATTTATTGGAGTCCCCGTATATTATTTATTTACCCGTGATCATAAATACGTATTTAATTTTATTATTGCACCCAGTCCGATTTTGACCCGATCCGGCTCGACTAAATTCGAACCCAAGCTCCCTGTTGTCCTCTCATGACTGCCCAAGTACCCCGCATAATTTTTTTATTTTTTCTATTTTGAAAATATCTCTTCCTCTCTCTATTTTTACAAATATCTCATTTTTATTTCCTGTATATATATATACACATATATATATATATATATAAATAAATAAATACCTCTCTTTCTCTCTCTTCAAACACACCCCTCACCCTCTCCCATCACAGCAGGAACATTCCCTCCTCCCTTTAGCCGAATTTACTCTCTCTCCCTCTCTCTAAATATCTCCCCCTCTCTCTCTCTATATATAATATATACACACCTATATATTATATATATATATATATACACATCATCCTCTCTTCCATAACAAACACATACACACACCCCTCACCCCTCCACCTCACAGCACCCCCCCCCCCCCCGTGGACCGACCTCCTTTTTCCCCCCTCTCTCTTCAAATAACTATTCTCACTCTCTCTCTCTCTTTCTATTTTAATCACACACTCACTCACATATTTCACTCTCTCCCTCTCTCCTTACACAAGACAAATACACCACCACCACCACTGTAAACCACCACCGTAGCCACCCTCTCCTCCTCCCGAGCTCCTCCTCGACTTCCCCTCTCTTCCTCTTCACAACCACATACCAACACCACCATTACCATCACCTTCACCATCATCTTCCCACCACCACCATACCCGAACCACCACCATAACCGAACAACCACCACCTTCCACCGCGCCCGACCCCCGCCGCGCCGCCTCAGCCACCGCCGGCCACCGTCGCACATGTGCGTCGGGCTGGCAGTGCGGCCACAGCCAGCCCGGCCACAGCAGTAGCATGCAGCCGCATGCATGCATGCGCGCGCGTACAAACGCGCGGATGGACTTGGTCCCCACGACTTTTTCTTCCTCCTGCTCCACCTCCTTTCCCTCTCCTTACTATACTCCCCACCTTTCCTTCCTCCCCACATATTATTTCCCCACTCCCCACTTAAAACCATACACCAGCATCACCTTTTCCCCACAAAGAAAAGCCAGCACACATTACTTCCTCCTCCTCCACTCTCTTTCTCAAGCTCCCTCTCCTTATAAACAAACCCACAACCACCACCACCTTTCTCACTCTCCCTCACTCTTCCTCCTTTCACCCGAGCTCCCGAGCCCCCGCTCTCCGACGAACCCGCGCCACTCTGGCCAAGACCCCCGGCGCCGCCCCACTCCTTCGGCGCATCTCCCGACGAACCCGCGCCCTTCCGCCGGCGCTCAAACCTGCCGGCCTCCCCTGCCGGACCCCTGCCGCGCATCCCCGCGGCTCCGTCCACCTCCGGGCCATCCATCGCCGACCCCGATCTCCGGCAGCAGCACCGCCCGGCCCCGATCCCCGGACCCGCGCGCGCCCTTGTCCGCCCATGCCGGCGCCCGCCTCCGGCCTCGTCCAGCGCTGTCCCGCGCTTCGACTGTTCCCTTTGCTCCGGTTCCCGCGAGCCTGTGCCCCGCTGATCTGGACAGCACCATCCAGCGCTGTCCGCGGGTTTCCCGACTTGCTGTCCCCATTTATTTTTCTATAATTTTCATCTGAGAGCTCTAGCCGAGCAACCCAAGGTATAATTCCGGTCCCGTTCCATTTATTCGGTAGTCGATGATGATAATGGTCCCCGATTCCCTCCCGGGAATTCGGTTTTAGGTCGACGTAGTGATTTCGGATTTTTCGGAGACGTTTCTGTGATGTTCTGTGTTTATTTTGGATTTTTCCGAAATATGTTTTCTGGGTTTTGGGTGCTGTGGTTTCCGATCTCATTTCGGGATTTTTCGATTATAATTTCGGGTTTCCGATTAAGCTTCGGGAATTATTCTGTGAATTTAATTTTGTGTAAAAAATGGTTTGGAAGTTAATTTCTGGGTGTTCCCTGGTTTGGGACTTTTATTATGGGTGTTTCGGCGCATTTTTCCAGTTTTGGGTTATCCCGAAAATAGAGGAAATGTTGCCCAAATTTTTATAAAATTTTAGAAATGAATTTCAAATTGGTTTTCGGAAATTATTTATGAATTTTTGGGCGACGACCATACCGGTCCGTGGGCCCTAGCGAAATGCAAACGAAACCGGTTTTACCCGGACGTTGAGGCATTAGCAACAAATAGTGACGATTGGACCAAGTCTGAGACTCCTAAGATTTTATTTATTTTATTTTTAGTTTTGTTTTCGATATTTAAAATACAGGATATTAGTCAGAGCTAACTAATTTTTTCTTATTTTAATTTATGTAAAGTTTGTAAGGGCATAAGCCCAGATTCCTATTCTGTCAGCTGTGTCCCTGTATTGCGTAGTCTAGGTTTTTCATTTATATTCTTGGTTGATTTTTCCTTTATTTTTTGGTTGGTTTATCTTCTTCGTAATTAGGCGCTTCGTAACAAAATGGCTATTAAATATTTTGTATAAATTAATAAGAATTTCTCACGATAAAATAACTTGAATAAAATATTTATAATTAACAAAACCCACGTTTTATCATTGAAAGAAAATGTAGTTTTATATATATAATATTAAAAATACAAAGTTTTGCGAATTAACCGGTAACGACGATTTTTCCAAGTAAAACCAGAAACTGGCTATCCAACTGAATGAGAACCAACGTAGTACGCGTCGTAAACCGTTAGCAGTAGAATAAACAAACTTAAAATCTGACTAGGACCTGCTACTAGAGATTGCAACTAGCACACCTAGCTTGGTTTCACAAAGGTTCTAAGTCAAGTTCTCCAACTGTAGGATCACGGAGACGAACCTAGCATCTTCCTGGAACCAACACCGTTTCCAGTCGTAAATAAAAGCAAGTACATTTTGTGTTAGTTTACAATTATTTAGTAATCGTTTTATTGTAAGTTTAAACCACGATGCAACACGGAACTCTCTTTGAGAGCACTGACTGATTGACTGTTGGGTACTGGGGGAGTAGTGTAATGAGTATGACCACATCCAAAGTAATAATTTAGAACTGTATTAGCTTACCCCTCATACACACGGGGATAAGCCATATCATTCACTGTACAACCCAATCCGGTCATATTCATTGTCTATTCACATCACAATATTTTAACTACTGGAGAACTTGTCAACCCCTGATTTTAAAATTTTTTGTTTATTAGTGATAATTGGCCATTAATGATTATTTTGGCATTAAAATGTTTTATTATAATTATTAGGAATTTTCTAGAATTTTTAAATAATTTTAAATGATTTTTAAAGAGTTTTAATTACTAAAATATCATTTTGCAAATAGTTTAAAATATTTTAAATATGTTCTATAATTTTTCTAATTGTTTTTATATCAGTTTGCAATTTACTGAATTATTTTAAATAGAGTTTGTAATTAGTTATATTGTTTTAATTCTGTTTTACAATTACCCAATTTATCCCGACGTCAGTTTGCAAATAACAAATTTGTTATTTTTGCAAATCGCACCCGTCTCCTTCCCCGATCACCGCCCTACTGTTCCCTAATTTTTCGGCGGCTAAACCCTAACCCTAACCTTAATCCGACGACTCCCACCGCCTTCATCGACCTATAAATAACCCCCTCGGCCTTCCCAACTCGACCACCACCATCTCGACCACTCACGACCAGAGCTCCGCCGCGTTTTCCCACTCCCAAACTCGACAGACACCCAACTCCGGCGACCCTCGTTCCACCACCACCGCTCGCCGTCGTCGACCCAAACCACCGTCGACGTGTTCGCCACGCCGAGGCGAACTCAGCGCCACCGGAGCGCCACGATGCCGACGCCCCCAGCCGCCGATCGCCCACTCTTCCACGCTCGAGTTCGCCGGACACGTACGTAGCAGTCTCCATTTCGTATCGTACGTGTCTCGTTTTCGAGTATGTTGTTCGCCAGGACACGACGACCCCAGCCCCGTACTCGGACACGCGTAGATCGTGTCGTACGTGTCGTGCAGTGCATGGACACGCCGACACGGTGTCAGATTTCATATTCTCGTGTCCTGGACTGTATGGACACGAGACGAACTGAATAATTAGCTATCGGGTTTAAAACGTGTTATCGGGTTTTAAAACCCATTAAACCACTTAGTTATCGGGTCTGGGCTCTTCCCAACCCAATATTTTTGATTAGGTTTAAAATAATCTCAACCCCCGTTCTAACAGCCACCCGAACCCGACCCACTGGCCAGCGCGCAATCAATAAACCCCCCCCCCCCCCCCCCCCCCGCTCGGTTAGCCCGAGTTCGAGCCCCCCCCCCCCCCCATGCTGCTGTTTCTTTTCTTTTCTTTTCCTTTTCTTTTTTCTTTTTCTTTTGTTTTTATATATAATTATATATATATATGTATACATATATTTGTATATATGTATATATGTATTATTATACATACTATATTTAGGTATATATAGTTGCTGTTTTTATAAATATATATATGAATATACTTCATTATTTTATGTATGTATATATATATGTGTGTGTATTATGTATACATATATATTTATGTACATATATTTCCTTATGTATATATATTATTATATATATACTATTATATATATATATATGTATACATTAATTTTGTATATATATATATGTTATATAAATAAATATTTTCTTATATGTATGTATATATACATATATTTGTATATATATATAATATATAGTTGAGCATTTTCCTATATATAAATATCCCTATATTTATATATACATATATATTATTTCCTATGTGTATTTTACTTAGCTTAGTGTAAATTATTTATATAAAATAATGTTCATACTTTTATAGTTACTATGTAAAACTTTACCATATTAAAATAATAATATTTATTTTGACTGTTACCAAATTATATTTTTTATTGTATTTAAATTACTGCAACCATTTGGTGTCCAAGCCTAGCATGGGTATTTGGGCTCAAATGTGTTTTCACACATTCAAGGCCTGCACAAGTCATATTGGACTTGAATCATGGTCTTGGGTCCTGTATTTGAACCTTGGTTCATTTATATACATGGACAAAATATACAGATAATTAATTATTTAATTTCAGAATTATGTAACTTGCTGTTTTTGGATTTTTATAAATATTTAGCTTGCTGTAAAAATTCTGGAAAAATAGTATTTAGATTCTCTGTTAATTTAGACAATTTAATATAAATTTTGTAGCATTTTGTTGACAGTTTTGCCCCTATTTTGCCATATGAAACCAGAACTCATTTTCTATATGAAAACTGATTTTTTTATACTTCTGTTGGGTAATAAATCCCAGAAAAATTATAATAAATTTCTATAATTAACAAGGTTTCTGTCAGTATATTATTTTGCATTTATTGGAGATTTCTAGTATTTTCTAAAATTGTTAGAACACAGTGCACAGAATGTTTATTTTACCAATAATTATGACTAAGTCATGACTTGTGATTTTTGTATTTCTAGTATTTGGATTACTAACCAGCCTTAATATGGGAGACCCATGTGTTAGTTTAGATGCCAAATCACTTCACTTTGAACCCCTAGGCTAAGTTCACCTAGCCAATGTCCAATTTGGCCTTCTCACATCACTAGTGTATTTATATTGTCTTGTAACTTAGAGTCTGAGTATATATATGTTTTCAGTGCCAGGACACTCTACATCTTAGCTTTATTGTCATTGCATTGCTTTGCTCCAGGCAAGTACATCTACAAACTCATTTACTGTCTTTTAATGTTAAGTACATGTGACAACCTTATGAATTACCATTAATCCAGTTGCAAGTCTTTTGTTAATTGTACATGTTAAAACACTGTTATTTGATAAAAGAATGTTAATCAACCCATGTGAATGCTGATCCTTGGAGTAGCAAGTCAAATCATAACACGTTTCATACTATTGCCAGTTCCCACCATGCTTTACACTATTTCCCGTATCTTTTACATGATGATTACTGGGTTATGAGAGAGTTGATAGTATAGTTACTGGACTCGTGGAATGTACTCACTTACATTGCAGTATGCTAATTGTGTAGTTTCTGGACTTGTGGAATGTACATACGTACATTGCAGTAAACTAGCAGTACGGTTTCTGGACTTGTGGAATGTACATACGTACATTGCAGTAAACTAAGAATGTAGTTTCTGGACTTGTGGAATGTACATACGTACATTGCAGTAAACTAAGAATGTAGTTTCTGGACTTGTGGAATGTACATACGTACATTGCAGTAAACTAGCATAGCACCTATTGACCGATCTCATACCTGCTCCAGTTTTAATACATAATGTACAATATGCCACAATTGACAAGAGTGTCTTAAAATGATAACCAAGATATATCATGATTTTTCGCTTTATATGATTTACCATGATTCCAGTATGTCTATTTTTCAGTCTTATCATACCATGTTCCTGTTGTACATCTCTTGCATTATACATTCAGTACTTTAGTAGTAGAGGTTGTACTTGCTCCCGTCCTGACAGGATAACGTTGTAGGTATTTTGACCGAGGAAGAAATGCTTTGTGACCCGTACTATGGAGCTCCAGTTGAGGATATTCCAGCAGGGAATCCTGCTTAGCTGCTTAGTTTGACTTAGTGTTGGGTTATTATCACAGACGCTGTTTTGTACCTTTAAACTGGACCTTGTCTCCGGTACTACTTTTGGTTGTGTACTATTTATAACAAACTTAGTAGTTTTTCATCTATCTATATAGAAGCTGTGTTGTGATCATTCTTAAACTATCTTAATTATTAGCACATTTATCATTATTACCTGACTGTCTAGAACAGCTTACTACGCTCTAATCAAGCGTAGGCTGGACATGGCTCGGCCCGGCCTAACAATTTGGGAATCGGGTCGTGACAGAACTGTTTATTTCAAATTGTTTAAAAGTGCATAACTCTATTATTATTTTAATTGTTGGATTATCAGGAATTGTACTTTGCTCCCTCCTGACTGGAGATAACATTTTTAGGGGATTTTGAGGATGCTGAGTTGTTATACAACAACTATTATGACCCAGTTCTGTACCCTGTGGTATTGCCAGAGTCTCCATTGGAGGACGCAGGACCTGAGGCCGACGAGCCGAACGCTTAGCTAGATTTTTCCTGTTTCCAGTTTTGTTGTTTGGAATTTTTGTTAATCTGAATTCAGCATTTATTTTCAGTTCTTTTACTTTCCAGTTGTATTCATTCAAATGTTGAATAAAGTTTTAAATTCCCGAATATTCAGTTGTGACAAATGTATAGATGTTATTGTGTTCACCTGCTAATGGAACAGCTTACTGCTGTCGTCTCACAACGGTGCAGGCTGGGCATGATCCGGTTCGACCCATTTATTTGAGATCGGGTCGTGACAGTTACTGTGGGGAACGCTCAACCCTGGACACATATATATGTTGTGATATGTGGGGGATTGTTGGTACTTTTTTTACATGGAGATAGCTTGCTCTCAACATGCCTTGTAAAAGTTTAGTCCCACATCGAAAATGCACCATGAGTTGCCTCAACATATATACTTGGTTGTGTTCTTGAGAGATGCACATGTGGTGTTTACCCTAAGAAGGGAACCATGTGGGTGATTTTACTAGGAGGTAAGAATAAGGCTCCAAGGATTAAGCATTAATGCTTTTGTCATTCTCTTGGATTAATTCCATTTGGAGCTAAGCCCCAAAGGGGCTTAGCGACTCGGACTCGGACTCGGACTCGGGCTCGGGCTCATGGGCTCATGAGACATAATGTGTTATTTTGTTGGCGCACTTTGCACTTAGCACGTCAGCAGTCATGCGGCTCATATGGGGCCATGCGGTCTTATGCGGCATGCGGCTCATATGCGGCTCATGCGGTCCATGCGGCCATGAGGCCATACGGCTCATGCGGTCAGGCTACTGCTGCTGCTGCCGCATGGAGGCCTCCGCTGACTGTGCAGGCTACAAGTCAGTTATGGAAAGACTGATTCAATTTGAATTAATTTCGTTTCCATCTTTGTGGGATTTGAAATTAATTTCGTTTCCATCTTTGTGGAATTTGAATTAATTTCGTTTCCATCTTTGTGGGATTTGATTTAATTTTGTTTCCATCTTTGTGGGATTTGAATTAATTTTGTTTCCATCTTTGTGGAATTTGAAATTAATTTCGTTTCCATCTTTATGGGATTTGAATTAATTTCGTTTCCATCTTTGTGGGATTTGAATTAAGTTCGTTGCTATCTTTGTGGAATTTGATTCAATCTTTCCATAACTGAGAAGGCGGCTAGGGTTTCCACCCTCTCTCTATATATACTCTCTTCTGGCCTCCTTTGTGGAGTACTACGAATTTTATAAGTCAGAAAAGAGAGAGAGAGGGTGCTGCTGTCGCCATTGCAAGTCCATCCGAGGAGTCAGAACAGAGGTGACTTCGAGCGTTCCACAAGTTCTTCAACATGCTGGTTCCTGGAAGCAATTCGTGTGGAACGAATCTTGCTTTGAGCAACGGTGTTTTGACACCCCAGCAACTTTTCTTCATCTCATCTTTCTCTAGATTATTGTAACTCGTTCTGTCCCAATTAATTGCAACACGTTTGCTAGGAAGAACGAGAAATCTTCTCTTCTCTATTTTCCTCCTTCATATTGTAATCTGGCTACTTGGTTTTTTGTATTATCGTAGATCTTGAGTTTGATCACTGCAAAGTTTTTTTTGTGACATCTCATATCTCGATTGCATCTGTTTTCTATCTTTGGTCAAGCTCCGGGACTAACAGGCATAATCAGAAGAAAGACAGAAAAAAATTTCAGGGTCAAAACTTCCCAATTGGTCAAGTCAAGGCCTAAACACTAATCTGGTATAAAATCCAAGGTCCAAACGCTAATTAGCCCTAAAATTATTTATATATCCATATATAAACAAAAAAATTTCTAAAAAAAATTATATCGATCATTGTCCTTTTAAACAATAGTTTTTACACTCATGTAACTTGAAAGAATAAAATGGTTTGACAAATAGTAAATTATAAATACTATAGTAAAGCATTCACTTCTACATCAAATGGACCGCAAAATTTTATGACAATCATTAACTACTACATCAAATGGACCATAAAATTAAAAAAATCCACAATTTCCGAGAAATGAGACCTCAAGAGGTACAATGATGAGAAATAAGAAATACGAAATGTTACGTTGCCCGCAAGCTTGTACCGCAGTTCTGGCCCGCGGACCACGTGTCGCCTCCCGATTGGCCTCCCTCTGCTAACTTCCGGACCCACCAGCCCTTCGGCCAATCAGGAGACGACAGGTGGTCCGCAGGCCAGGACTACGGTCCATGCCCGCGGGCAACGTAACACTTCCGTAAGAAATATGATGCTGTTGGCAAAATCCTTTGGGCCATTGAGAAGCTGTTTGTTTGTTTGTTTGGTACACGAGTCCAATATTAATTGATTTCTATAAGAGTTTCTACAAGTATAAACCCTCATAAAAACTCTATTCTAAGTTACCACCACATGGGATATAAATTAGCAAGAAGTTTTTCTAAATTGGATTTCTACCATAGTCTTACATTGCTACCACATATGATAGAAATTGGAATAAAAACACTTCAAAGAAACTCTTCCATCTTAATTGGAATAGCAATCATAGTTCGGAGGTGTTTAAAAAAGAATGAAAGCTTCTATCATAAAAATAAGTGATAGAAATTCCCATTGGAGATGGCCTTATGGAAATTTGAAACTGGTTGAATCCAAATCAAGTTCCATGTGAACTTTCGGCAACATGGAACCACATTAAACTGGGACTCGTGATTTATGAGAGTGGTGGGGTGTCCCCTTGAAACCCAAGTCATTTGCAATGAGTTTCACCTTTCATTTTTATACCATATTATTTTACAGAAAGGAAGAACACTTTTTCTCGTGGTTTCAGTGGGTTGCAAGCCGAGAAGTATTCTGCAATCTATTGAAACAAAAAATGTAGTTTCACTTGTTGGCAGCCGAGCATTGGTTTATGTTTACACCAAAGGATTTTTCAATCCTGTACCATAGGCTTAATGTTGCCAGATGGAACCCAAGTCAAAATAAAAGCAGGATATGCTTGGACACACTAACAACCTAAAGAAATAGATGTTTCTACTTCTTCCTATATAATCCTCAAACGGCGAAGATGAGAAAATAAAAGTAATGGTACCCCAACTATATTGTTTCTGTTGGTTTTTTTTTTGATGTGTTGTTGCTTGTAAAGCAATCTATGTGATTCAAAAAGACACTCCATTTTTTTAGTCCCACATAGAAAATGAGAAATGTTCTCCTTTCCATATAAGGCTTTTTCCTCCTTAGTGGGTTAGTGGGTTGTGTAGGGGATGGTCTACATCTCATCCAACCTGCGAGCAGGTGCGCAATTTAATGCGTATTTTTGACGCGTTTATTTGTCGTGCACGCGCGCGGATCGGACCAAGGGTATAAAGATAATTTTCTATCTCATTTTATTTTTATTTTGATTTATTTTTTGGTTCGGTTGCCTGGTCTTCCGCATACTTGTTACCGCATAATCCCGTTACGGAATTTGTGAATCGCGGAGACAATTCTGGCCACGTACAGAGAGATTTGATTTTAAAAATTCAAGTCAGTTGATCTGTTACAGAGATGCGAAAAATCTTCTCTCTCTCTCTCTCTCTCGTTCGGAACGCTGTTCGTGCAGAAGAGAAACGTCGCAACCAGCACCTTTCTCCTCTCCTCCGTCCAACTCCTTCTCTGGACAAGGTTGTGATCGATCGAGGGATTCACTACCGGGTGTACGGTGCTGTGGATCGAATGATTCGTTGTATCTCGAAAATAGATCGCCTGGAACCCGCTGCACGATTGTGGGGGCGAAATTCTATTTTAAGGACAGCGTTTGTAACGTGCCTCGAATCCTAAACTCTTAATTCCTGTTCTTAATTTTACTTCTTCTGATTGCATGCGTTAGAAATTCTGTCTAGTAATTCCAACAGTTTCGACATTTTTGATATCTTAACTTTTTACTGTTCGATTTTGGCACCTCCAATTTTATAAATTGTTCTTTTGAAGTACATTTTGTCAATTTTGAAGCACATCGAGACAATTTCAAAAGCATATCTTGTAGTACGAAAAGATAATTTAAATACTCGTATTGTTATATATTCTTTTGAAGTTGTTCGAATGTGCTTCAAAATTGACGAAAGATGTTTGAAAAAAACAATTTGTATAATTGGGATGCAAAAAATTGAGTAGTGAAAAATTAAGACGCTAAAAACGTCCTAAAGTTATAGCTGGTTGCCATTACAATAATATATCCCCGGAGAAAAATATGAAACTCACTTCCTCTAAATCCTTTCGACCTCTTCTCATGTTATACTATTATATTCATATGAGTTAATATGGGCTTATAGGCTTATAGCATAGAAGAGTTTGGTTGTATCTTTCTGTTTCTTGAGCACAATCATCAAAAAATATGATTTATAGCACACATAAATCTACTATGAGATGACAGATCATGTTTAACCTCGTAGTTCTTCTTTCTGAGCCTCTCAAGGAAAGGAGACTTCTGCAGTTGTTCTTTGCTAGTGTCAGTTATGTAGAATATGCCCTGTTGTCCTGATTTCATTCTGGAAATGTATTCATCTAGAGAGACAACTTTACCTTCGGACTTGTGCTGAAATTATATATATATATATATATATATATATATATATATATATATATAAAATGGCTGGAATGGCTGCGGCTCCTGGCGATCCGGGCGGAACCTTAGAAGCAGAAAAATACACGACGAGAAGAGAGGGAGATGCCCCAAATGCTGAAGGAAAGTCCGGTGGAGGAGTTGATGCAGACGACCCCAAGGGGTGGGTGACCGTTCAGAGTAGAAGAAAAGGAAAGGGGACTCAGAGCTGGAACCCTGTAACGGAAAGGGGGAAATTCCCCCAAACTGACATTGGAGCTCATCAAACTCAGAAAGGGGGAAGGAGAAATTTAGCAGATGGTCAAATGGCCAACAGGAAGGAAGGGGTTCATATGGGGGGAAGACCACTGATACCAAATCCCCAAAGCTCGACGACAAGAAGTTCGATAACCCAAAAGAGGATCTCTCCGATAGGTAACAACATCCCCACCCCCATCAAAGTTTCGAAGGAGAAGCCAGTCTCCTGGGCAGATCTGTGCAAAAATGTCTCAGAGAAGAAGGAGTTCGACCTGCAATATGTTGAACCAAAAGTGGTGGGACTACGCAAAGTTGCAGTGATTACGGAAGACGACCTAGAAGCAACGGCAGAAATATGGAGGCATACGCTGATGATCTATGTGATGGGCTCACGACCATTTTATGGGCACCTGAAGGCGTATATTGAGAGAGTTTGGAGACCGGCAGGGAAGTTGGATCTGTACGCAAGGGAGAATGGCTACTTCTTGGTGCGGTTCGACGGCAAGGAGGATCTAGAAAAAGCTCTTCAACAAGGCCCCTGGACTTTTGATGGACGCCTCATAATTATGCAAAGATGGATGGCGGACTCGAAATTTGAGAGGGATCGCCTTACGGCAGTGCCAATTTGGATCAGGTTTCCTAATCTCCACCCTCGCCTATGGAGTGGCTCGGCGATAATGAAGCTTGCAAGCATTATGGGCTTGCCTCTGAAGATAGACGAAGCTACCACCTACTTGACTCGACTCTCCTACGCTCGAGTTTTCGTGGAGGTTCAAGCCACGGAAGATCTCCCTCACTCCATTCAGATTGAGCTTCCGGATGGACAAGTTATAGAGCAATCAGTTGAATACGAATGGGTTCCCCCTTCTTGTACTCTCTGTCATTGTTTTGGACATATCCGAGCTCTCTGTAGTGAGGAAGATGATCTCAGTGATAAAGAGATCAATCCCACAGTGGGGAACAAACCTGATGGGAAGGACCAAGATGGGGATAAGGAACCCCATAACATGGCGGATCACATGGATGCTCATGAGGGGTCTCCTATGAATGATGATCAACATGTTGCAGAGGAGACCAATAGCATACTCGGGAAAAGGCAGGGCAACTCGATGGATAATGCAGGGGGTGACCAATCGAAAGGCAACAAGATGGAGGATACGGGTAGGGATAACATGATGGTTGACTGCTCCCAAGTGGTGATATATAAAGAAACTGTGTACAAGGGGAATACTTCCCTGGATAACCCAGGTATCAATGGAAGCAAGGTGAGAAGGATGAATACGATTAATGAAAGTGGTGAAGCCAAAGGCCTTCCTCTGAGAGACGCTACACAAAGATTGAACACACTCCAGGGAGATGCACCTCTGATGGCTCTTACGGCTGCGAATCAAAAGTGGGAAGAACTGCTTCGACAGGACTCGAGTAATAATGAGTACCTACATCAAAGCAACAAAGAGAAGGGTCTTGACTCATCCACGCCTCTTCGGATGAGCACAAGGTTTGCTAGGGGCTCCCCATCATCTTAATTTATGTCGATTCTCATATGGAATGTTAGAGGGGTTAATTCGATGGGTAGGTGGCAATCTGTTCGAAAGCTTATAATGAAGAATAATAGCAGCATAGCCATTCTTTTGGAATCTAAAGTGAAGGATGCTAGTATCCTGGATAATCGCACGCCTAATGGGTGGGATTCTATCAACAATCTTATGATGTGCTCAATGGCTAGGATTTGGGTCATGTGGAAGAAGGATACTTGGTCTGGTATGGTTCGATTTGAATCTGAACAATTGGTGGTTATAGAGATGAAAAATCAGGGGGGGCTCTCTATTCTCCTTGGTGCGGTGTATGGCTACAACGACAGGATGAGGCGACATAAATTATGGAGAGACATTAACTTTGTCTGCAGTAACATGGGCATAACCCTCCCTCTAATGGTCTGCGGGGACTTCAACGCCACTCTCTTTGCGCAAGACAAGAAGGGAGGTCGTAAGGTCCCTGACTCCTTGCTTGCGGATTTCCAAAACTGTCTCCTCTCCTCGGGTTTGGCTGGTTTAAAGTGTACGGGTATGAAGTGGACTTGGAACAATCAAGCTACCTCTAACCGCATCTACTGCAAACTGGACCGTGCCCTAGGCAATCCAAGATGGTTCGATAAATTCCCTGAGGTGGTCTCCGAGCACCTGCCCGCGGGCATCAGTGATCATAGCCCTATCTTGGTGAAGTTCATTCATGATTCTTCCCGCCGCAGTCCTCCTTTCCGGTTTGATAATTCCTGGCCACTTGCTGAAGGATACAAAGAGACCATCCTGGATAGCTTCTCGACCTCGGTTGTAGGGTCTAGTCAATATCAGCTTTGTTGCAGGTTGAAGCTTGTCAAGTCCAGACTCAAGTTTTGGAACAAAAGTCGGCCAAAACCCAACCTCGAGAAGAAAGAAGCGGAGTTGGCTACTGTTCAGAGAGCTGTCCAAGACGCTGTGAATGATTCAGAGATCACCGACTTGGCGAGTCGGGAGAGAAGCTTGAGGGAGCAGGTCGGGAGTCTTCAGGCTCGTGAGGAAGCTCAACTCCGTCAAAGGGCCAAATGTGATTGGTTGAAGAACGGCGATCGCTGCTCGAAGTTTTTCTACGCAGTGATACGGGCGAGGCAACATCGAAACAACATAGGTCGCCTTATCAACGACCAAGGTAAGGACATCTCTGATATTGAGGATATATCTAACGAAGCTATCTCCTTCTACTCGGATCTCTTCTTCTCCAATAACCAGGAAACTGAGTTCCCTCCAACGGTTAGCAAGCGGATCGTGACCAAGGCTGGCAACGACACTCTCCAACGACCCATTGCTCTTAAGGAGATCGATGAGGTTATTAAAAATGCAGATCCGAACAGATCTCCCGGTCCTGATGGCTTCACGGCTAGGTTCTTCCAAGCCCACTGGGATGTCCTCCGTGTGCCGGTGTCTGCCGCTATTAGAGAGTTCTTTAGGACGGGAAAACTTCTCAAGGAGCTCAACCACTCGTTTCTGACTTTGATCCCAAAGAAAGAGGGAGCTTCCTCTCTTGCTGATTTTCGTCCGATTGCCTGTTGCAACTTTACATATAAGGTGATCGCTAATATCATGTGTGCAAGGATGCGACCTCTCATGGATGGGTTGATATCTCCTAACCAATCAGCATTCATTAGCGGGCGGTCGATCTCGGAGAACTATCTCTTGGCCCATGAGCTTGTCCGTGACTTCAACAAACCGGGAAGTAACAAAGCATGTCTCAAACTCGACCTCCGCAAGGCCTATGACACGGTTAACAGAAAGTTCCTCATCCATCTGATGAAGGATATGGGTTTTGGGGATTGGTGGGTTGATAGAGTGGAAGAATGCATCTCGACTCCTACTTTCTCGATTCTTATCAAAGGCCAACCCCGTGGGTTCATCAGAAGCAATCGGGGCCTGCGCCAAGGTGATCCTCTCTCCCCCTACTTGTTCACTATTGTGATGGAACACTTCTCCTGTCTCATGGACAAGGCTGTGCATGCGAGGCGTCTGATCCCTCTTCATAATAGAATCAAGCCGACGATATCGCACCTAATTTATGCGGATGATCTCCTTGTTTTCGTCCAACCTACTGTTAAAAATGCGGAACATCTCCTCCATATTCTCTCAACGTTTGGTAGCCTCTCTGGCCTTGAGCTCAATCATGAGAAGAGCCGCATTTATTTCAACCGTCTCTGTACAACGGTGATCCCTATTAAAGGTATTCTTCAAATTGAGCATGGGAACCTGCCTGTCAAATACCTGGGTCTCCCTTTGTCATCATCCTATGCTCAGGCCATGGAAAGCCCCGGCCTGCTTGTTGCCATCCAGGGACGGCTTGAGGGATGGCAAGCTCACCTGCTCTCCTTCGGAGGACGTATCGAGTTGGTTAAGACCGTTATCTCGGCTATTTTATTCTATTGGATGCAGTCCATCCTTATATCAACTAGTACCTTGCTGAAGATTGAGCGTATGTGTGCTAATTTCATCTGGAAGGGAGGGGTTCACACAATCTCGTGGAAAGAGTTATGTAGACCGAAGCGTGAAGGAGGAGTAGGCCTCCGCTCCCTGACTTCACTGAGAGATTGTATGCTACTGAAATTTGCTTGGAGGTATCTGGAAGGGAACTCCCTCTGGTCGGAATGGATGGCTAACAAGTACGCCTCTAAAGCCAATTTCTGGGAGCTCAATCACGACAACAACTTCTCAGTCGTTTTTAAAGCTATTTTGAAACAAAGAAGACTGATTAAACCCCATCTTCAGCGCGTCATCTGTGATGGTAAGTCTACTGACCTTTGGCATGACCCTTGGATAGAACAAAAAAGTATCATCGATCGACAAGGGGAGAGAGCTGCTACCAAGATGGGAAGAAAAGACATGGTGGATGTGCTGCTTCAGGCAGGTCAGTGGCACCCGGAGAAAAGAAGGATTGACCATCAAATACAAGACGCAATCAGGTGCATTCCTATTGGTACCTCAAGAGGGAAGGACTATTGGGCACTGAAGATTGGTGGCTCGGGAAGTTTTTTGTTTAGGGAGGTGTATGAAGAGACGAGAACTAGATTCCCTTTGCTTGAGTGGTTCGAATTCATATGGCTGAAAGGCGCAGCTGTTAAATTCCAACTAAATATGCTTAAGGCTATGCGTAAGAGATTGCTCACACTTGATCGTCTTCAGAGATTCGGCGTAGCTATTACGGGCCAAAGATGTGTGCTTTGTGAGGAGGAAGAGGAATCGCACGACCATCTATTCCTGAAATGTAGGTTCTCCAGAGCAGTTTGGTCGTCCCAAATGAGGAATTCAGATATGGTAATGTCCTCTGATCAGTCTATTGACGCCCAGGTTCGTATCATCCATTCTCTGAGGCATAGAGGCAAGAATTGGTTTTACAAGGCAAGACTCAGACTTTCCTCTACGGTGTGGCACATTTGGAAAGAACGAAATATCCGGATCTTTGAGTCAGTGAGTAACAGCGTCTCTGGCATCATGGGAAATATCGAACGGGATATCCGTGCTCATATCAATACTGAGACTTAGCTGTAGGTCTTCCTTTGTGGGTAACAGGTGTTGGTGACAGAGGTTCTAACATGTATCATGTTGCTGCCAGATCGTCTGGGGCTGGGGTGAACCACCTTTTGTAATCTTATTATTTATTCATGAATGAAAGTTTTTACCTTCTTCAAAAAATATATATATATATATATATATATATATATATATATATATATATATATATATATATATATATATATATATATATATATATTATTATTATTATTATTATTATTATATCAAAAAAAAAATTGGAGGGCATTGCTCCTGAACTTCGTTACTATTGTGCTCCCAATAGATTGTAATCTTCGATCTGCCACCTTGTGGTGAGATCTTTCTCTCCTCCAACAACAACATGATACACCATTCTTGTAGTGTCGTACTGTTATTTAAGGAGAGCAAGACCTCACCACGTAGCAAGACCTCACCACTGTCACGTGGCGAGATCGGTGTTGGTATTTTCTACTTTCTTTTGGGAACTTTTAGTCCTATATTGAAAATCCACCAAAGTGTATACTTCAATATAAAGCTATGCTTGTGTTGGAGTATGCACATGGGGTGAGGTGGCCCATGTGAGTGACCATTGTTTTGTCACTCACTTTGGGAATCCATAAGTCCCTACGGGACTTAACTCCTGTGAATTTTCAAAGTGTGACAAACAAAGGTTTGTTCTTTGTGATTTAGACTTAACCCTCTAGAAAAATCAACCCACACCACAGGCTACCTCACCCCATGTGCATGCTCCAACACTTTGGTGGTTTTTTAATGTGAGACTAAAAGTTTTTAAAGAAAAGTAGAAAACACCAACAATCGACCACTGAATAGATTTTTTTATCGAATTATAAATTTATATTAATAAGTGGAACGAAAGTCAATAATTTGTGCTCTCAATCTTCCTCATGGACGTAACTTCAGTGGCTGTTCTAAGTTTAACATAAGACCAATAATTTCCAGCCCTTGAAGAAATGTTAGGATAGTTTTCGAAACCCGTCTGTGCTTTTGATGTATATTCATAAATCTTGCTAGGTGCTCTCTAACTTGGGTTTACTGGATTAGCGAAGACATTTGTCCTCCACTTGTTTTTTTTCCCACGAGAGCAGCATTTCTAGTTTTCTAATGGTGAACTCATCTGACCCTACTGTTAAAAATAAAGAGTAATCAACTCGAGGTGCTCTACTTATTGTTGGTGACGATGATTAGAAGTGTGCTGAAACATGATACAGTCATGCACTTGAGTTGCTTCATATATCAGACCAAGGGCGGAACCAGGAATTGAAGTAGCCCTGGACTGAACTAAAATTATTTTATACTTAGTACCAAAAAAAATTGACAAAATATAAGATAACATAAACGGATCAGAAATTGTTGTATGATATTGAAAACGATTAATTGTGCATACAAGAGAAGTATATCATCGACTACAACTCGTTGTGACGGTTCATGTTCTGTAGCAAGTATAGGAATATCAATATTAGGTGTCGTATTTTTGGTAATTGTTGATGATTCTTCTCCACCTCTCGATTTGAAGTATGAAAAAAAAAAAAAAATTCCCTCGCTTTTCTTCAGATTTTCCGTTACACAATACGTAAAAAAAAAATAATCAGCTTATATGTAGAAAAACATATGTAGGTTCAAATCAAATGTAGGTTCAAACAAGAACATAAATAAGTATCAAACAAAGACATAAACAGAGACATAAATTTTGTGATTGAAAAATGGAGAGTATCATTAATTTGGCTAAGGAAAGAAGTCAAGAACTATATATGAAACAGAGACATATATGAATCAGCTTTTCAAAAAAAAATTCAAGAATACTATAACTACATTGCAATTTCTTCACAGTTATGTTTCTTCATTAAGACATCTTTCCTTTTACTTATTATAACTATATTGCAAATTTGTTCCGACAGAGAAATATTGCTCCCCACAGGCCACAACAACATGTCAACATTTGAAAACTTGGAAGAAAAAAAAAACATTTACAGAGAAAGATTGCTCCCAGTCCCCACAACATTTCATAAATGATAAATATTGCAGAAAATTTACTGTACAGATAATAATTTTTATGAAATTGGTTAACAGATAAAAAGTTTTGGAAATTAGGGTGTGTTTGATTGCAAGGTGGAAAATAGGTTGAAAAGAAATTAATTCCATGGAATTATTTTCCTAGGAAAAAAATTCAATGAAAATTTAAAATTTTGCATGAAAAACTTAATTTGGGTGTTTGATTGTCATTATTTTCCTCGAAAAATGGTTATTTTCCATGGAAAATGATATTTTCTTATGGGTTGGACAAGTTTTATTTTCCACCATTTTAGAAGAAAATATGAAAAATGATATTTTTTGGAAAATAATTCCATGGAAAATATAAGCTATCAAACACTATAATTGGTGGAAAATTTGTGATGGAAATATTTTCCATGAAAAAAAAGTCCAATCAAACACAGCCTTAGGGGAAAAGATAAACATAGCCAGACAGAAAACGAGCATGCTCAAATTCAGCCAAACCGCCTGGCGGAGCCAAACCATCTGACTGAATTTGAACGTGTGGTTTGGTTTGGTTTTGAAAGTTTGGTTTGGTTTATTGAAAGTTTGGATTGGTTTTTTGTTGGTTTATTTTTATTATGGTTTTTGTTGATTTTAATTTTTGTTTGGTTTTTTTTTGGATTGATTTTGATGTTGATATTTTTGGTAGTTGGTTGGTTTTTATTCAGAAAATTTACTCAATCGATAAAAAAATTAACTGAAATTTGTTAAAAGATAACAAGTTTGAAGAAAATATCTGGAAAGATGAACATAGTCAAACCGTCTGGCGGAAAACGAGCAGCGCTCAATGGATGACAACCTCAAGATTGCTCCCAGTCCCCACAACATTTCATAAATCATAAATATTGATAAATAGTTGGCATATGGCAATAAATAGACGCTTATGAAAACTTTTATGCGTTTGTGACTTGAGAAGCAGATGGCACTGTCGGTGGTTTCATTCTATAGCGTTTTATTCTACAGAAATAAAATTGCAGGCAGTAGAGACATCACAACAAACAGTTGGCGTGCAAAGATTAAAATGTCTTATATGTGTGTTTTCTCCCAATCCAGAGTAGCTCGACGACGACTTAGAGCCCTTGCTTGCGGCATGAAAATGAATTGAAACGAAATGTGAAGACGAAGAGAGGAAAGAAGCTGAAAAGATTAGTTATATAGAGAGGTTGAGTGATGGAAAAGTTTCTGTATGCCGGATGGGATTGGCGCCAAAGGGAATGAGGGGGGGGGTGTGGAGCTCGAGGTCGGGTATTGGGAAGAAGACGGAGGGGGCATTTGCAGTGAAGATAGACACAGAGAAAGGGATGAGCTGCTTGCTTGCCGAACTGGCTCCGGGTGTGTCACGCCCCAGAACGGGGGCAGACATAGCCAGCTACGTAATCCCAAAGTACGTTAATACTCTGAAATCACGTATAAGCTGTCAAGACATGGGGGTTACTCTACAAGCCATCAGTCAATCCTATGGTTTAACAATCCTAGGTATCTCAATCACAGGCAATTATACAAGAGCAAAGAGCACGATCATCATACATACAATAGTAAGGCGTCCTGAACCATATATACATGAATGATCATGAAGCCAGTACCACAGAATTGATGACTAGTTAGAATATTAGTCGTACATGATAAGGACTAGCTATAGTACTCTAGAATACACATATCATGTTTATACCCGTAGGCTACAATATCAAGGAAAATACCAAAACACGAGCTAAACACGTGCTCGGGGCTAAACGTTACAAGAAGAGAATTTACATATCAGTGGGAGAATGAAGAAGAAATCCACTGAGGCACTCTGGTGCTCCGGCTGGTCACCGTCGAGTAGATGGTGCGGTAGATCCTTCGGGCTCTTCTATTAGAACCTGGCCATACAAAACCAGTGGGGTCAGACCCCAAATAGCAAGTACCACAAAGGAGGCCGAACTATGAACTTAAAACCAGCAATCATAGGCAATCAATCAGGGAGAGAAAGTAATAAGTAAAGGAGGATCGAGAGTCGTGCAGTACCAATGAACTTATCCCGAACATAAGAAGACAGTAAGTAAATCATCATTTGACGTAAAGTAAACTAGAGAACATGTTAAATAAATAGAACTGGGAAGGTGATATACGATGAGATAACCATGGGACTATTCAGATAACCAGGTTACGACCCGTAAACCAAATAAGGACCGGGGTTGTAACCCTTCGCCTGAACAGAACTTGGTTTCTTCCACCATTTATCGGCAAGATAAAATAAGAAATCAGGAAATGTAACAATCATGTACAAGATCAAGACAAGACTAGACAGATTGAACTCCATCCAACATTCACGACCAAGCAAGAAGTACGGCTTGATACTTTAACAAACTAGGGTTATCACAAGCCTTAGTTACTAGCAATATGCAATGAGATGTTCCTCCAGCCACAAGCCCTGCAGCTAATCCAGGTTATCCAGGCGACTTGGATTCATTAAGCAGTTATCAATAATTATGTGCCTCACACGACGGTGGGCTGGAAATGTGCCCTACTCGACGGCAGGCTACAAGTCCGAACAATTGTGGCCGGGATAACGGGATTGCCTGTAACTGGGAAAATCTCTCATGACTACTGGATTATTCTAGTTATTAGTCTTAGTAAATTTTAGTGGGTACCCCTGACCGTGGTACTCAGGGGTCCCTGTCCTAGACATGATGCAAGACAAGACGGATTTATTTGTTCAAGCACAATCGTCCACGGTGTCCAGGCCATTCAATCTTGTCGTGTCATGCTAGCCGTCGCAACAGCATTCGAGATATATCATGTCAGGTTTATCATGTCAAGAGTGCGCCACGGCGGGCCACTATCAAGAATTATCAAGCCAAGTTATCATGTCAAATTTGTCAGGTCAAGTTATCTTGTCAGGAGTGCACCACGGCGGGTCACTATCAAGTCATGCCACTTATCAAGGAGGGGAGAAACTTGCACAATTAAATAATAATATATTTATAATATATATATATATTCTTGAAGCCAAGAAAAAACTCTACATCTTTCATGTTGGGAGTGGAAAGAAATTCTGACCACAATTTAGACAAATAAAATATTAAACAATCAAAGTGGACCCCATGCGGCCCAAAAGTGGAAAGAACAAACATGCGGTCAAGAGAGTGGGAGGCCACCCATGCGGCCAGAAAATAACTGAAGGGGGCCATGCGGCTCGCAAGAAATATTCATGCAACCATAAAAGTCAAGAAGAGAGGAAACCGCAATAAATGCAAGCTTCCACTCAAGCAAAAGAGAAGGGACACGTGACCACTCAAGTACAGAGGCCATGTGGGACTCAACAATTAATGCAGCAAGGAAGGAAAGTTCACGTGAACCATTTAATTGATGATCCACGTGAGGCAATGATTACATGTAATATAATAAGCTAATGCATGCAATTATTTAATGAAAAGGCCATGCGGCTCATATATTTCCATGCACATGCTAATGCTAGCAAGGACAATTACATGCGGCTACATACAAATCTCATGCGGCCAACGTAAAATTTTCCCATGCGGCCAACCACAAATTTTCCATGCGGCTCACTTAAGCCATGCAAATGCTTAGGCCAAAATTTAATGCATGCTGGACATGCATTTCTAATGCATTCAAAGTATTTAAGTATACAAATCTATATGCGGCCATGCATTTGAAGCAAGCAAGCAAGGCTTGCTAGAAGAAACCCATGCGGCTAGGCATTGATTGCTACTCAGGCGGCTACATTCAAATAATAGGCCCAGCAATTGTTTTAAGGTGAATGCAACATTAAATGCTATTTAATATGGGCATGAAATTGCTTTAATTCTAATTAGCTTTTAATGCTTATTATAAAGCATGCAAATGCTTTTCCAGGAAAGCATTAATTGCTTGAAATGCTTTAAATCCGAGAAAAGCATTTAATGCTTATATGCTTTCAATCTAGGAAAGCATTAAATGCTTGAAACATAAAGCATGCAACATGCTTTCAATCCCATGCGGCTGCAACAATTAGTAGCCATGCGGCTACTAAAATTACCACGTCACAATAAAAAGCCATGCGGCCAGACATTGCTGCAAGCTTGCTTGCCAACCAAATGTAAAGCTTAATCCATGCAAGCAACTAATGTATTAAGCCATGCAAAATAATACATTTAATCCATGCAAAATGACTAATGCATTAGGCTATGCAAAATAATGTATTTAATCCATGCAAAATAACTAATGCATTAGTTAAAGGAATGCATGCAGCCCGCATGCATTATATGCGGCAAGCAAAACAACTACCATGCGGCTCAATACAAATAATTGGCCAATGCGGCCAAAAATATTTGCATGCGGCCAAATGCAAAAGTGCAAAAGCCTATGAGGCAAGCAATTTATGCATGCGGCTCTAAAATGCAAGCAAGCATGCAGCTAATGAAAAATACAAATAATGGCTTCCCACAGAGAAGATGTCCATGGAAAAATACCATGGCCTCCATGCTCCACCAAACTTCTAAAGGAACCCAAATCCAGACTTCCATGCGTCAAATCTGGGTAAAATAAAATTCTCTACAACATGGAACCATCAGTTGACAAAAATATACAAGTTTGACAGATCAAAACCCATAAAAACCGAAAATACCATAAAGCTAGATCTACAACAATCCACTCGGTAAAACCGAAAACCCCAAGTTCTAAACATGCTTAAAATCATGCAAGGAAGGAGATGGAACAAACAAAATAAATTTGTTCAAGGTTCGGCAAGGTGTTCTTGCCTCTCTCTAATGGCTAGGGTTTGGTGGAAAAGAAATGAATGAGGGTGAATGAGGAGGGAGAGAGAAAAAGTGGCTTATATAAAAGCTCAAGTAATCTCCACCATTCATTCCTCTCCACTCAATCTAAACAATACACCTCATCCCATAAAGAACCAAACTAAACTAAACCAAACCAAGTTAAAGTGGAACCGAACCAAATAAAACCAAATCCAAGTTAAATCAAGTCATGAAAATCCTACACTTAGGAAAATTTTAAAATATCACGCAAATCGAGAAATACGAAATACGGCTCAATAAACACGTATCCGTATAAAATATCGATACAGTGAGACGGGTCTCACAGGGTGGGCTGGTGTGGGAGTCGGGGTGGGCTAAGTAACTGGTTTCAGCTTTATTCTATACACCCTCAAACAAAAAAAAATAGAAAATTTAGGGTGGGCTGGAACCCGCCCTAGCCCACATCACAGTTCCGCCCTCAGACTATATTTTGTATATAAGAACTCGGGGTAAGACCAATAAGACTTCAGATTTTGGCAACCTCCCGGCTCATCGTAGGCTCAGCGTGACGCGCAAGTGATCATGGGTGACCTCCCAAGACTAGCCCACAATAAAGGGTAGGGTCTACCAAATTTAGCTTGGTCTATATACAATAAACAGGTTGGTTAGGAAGAAATGACTGACAATTCCGCATGGTGCAGGAGCTATTGTGTTCTTCTTTTACTATGCAATCACCGTTGTGGTGGCTCCGATTGAAACCAGTTGAGTTCTTTGTAATAAATGTATGCCAGCTTGAATGAATGAAGTAATTTTCAATCTTGTTGATCTATAAATGTAGCGGTGTTCTCTTCGCAAGAAGCAAAGTTTGAAACTTTCCCTAACCAATATTTGTGCTGATATGGAGAAGCAAAGTTTGCAAATTGACGTGACTGTAAAAGAAGCATTAGAATATATATATGAACACAAATTTGATACGCATGCAAGTGCAAATGTAGCATGCACAATGATTAATATGTGTCGTGACCTTTGCGCAACATCAGGTTATCATTCTATTTACATGTTTGAGACTTTGAGTACACGAAAGATGGATGTGTGTCACAAGCGGCATTAAATGAGTTGGGGCCGAATAGGTGCCTTATTGTTATGAACGGAAGTATAGTCAAAATCGAACCTTTAAAAATCCAAAACCAATCGAAATTAGTCATAATTGGACTAATTTTTTTAATCTGATGGGCTGATTTTAAATTAAAATCCTGGTTAAATTATATTAAATTATAATTTATATACATATATTTATTGTATTTTAAAGTTGGTCCAGACTAGTTATTAAATTATCATATTTGAATTTTAAAATACATATATAGAATTATAGAATTATTTTTTTCAAAATATACATAGCTTTAATCATAAAATATGTATAGAATTGAGGATAATTATAATTGTGCAAGTATTGTTAGGATTGTGGTTTTGGTCCGAAATTCTAAACCGAATAAGAAATATTTTTTAAACCGAAATTATAATGCTCACCCCTATAAGACAGATATTTGATCCGCCTACGGAATGAGGCCATCATTGATACGAGGCTCAGAGCATCTCCAACCCTATTGTCTTGTTTTGTGTTGTGAATCCTATGTGGCATGAGGGACAAGACAATGTCTTGTATATGTGGCAAGGTTATATTCACAAATGACAATGGGTTTAAAAAGTCATCTCCAATGCAAAAGTATTGAGAAGACAATACAAATAATTTTTTACAACTTCCAAGACAACTTTTACTCTTCTACTTATTTTTTATAAATATTTTTATTCACAAATGATGATGTGGACATAAAGACATTGTGAAGTGCATTGTCTAGATCTAGACAACCAACTTCACATTGTCTTTGCCATGTCATTGCCATGTCAACTCCACACTTTATTTCACATTTGCATTGGAGAAGTACTTTTGAAAAAAAATGGTTGTCATTCCTATGTGGCAACCATTTTTTTCAAACTCACAATAGGGTTGGAGATGCTCTCATGTCATTTACCAGCAGCATTAGGTTGCTCAGCGGATTTAGGCCATGATTGATACGTCCAAATGTATTCCGAGAAGAAATTCAGAACTATATAGACATTATTCAGAACCATATAAACATCTGGAAATTGCTGAGAAATCCAATTTCGAGGTTGGTTTTTATGAAAAACCCACCCGCATGATGGGTTTTATGAAATGTCCAGAATTATATATTTTCACGTTAAGTATTCCAAGATTCCCTTTAGATGCTCTGTATTTACAAAATTAATACCATAACTACCCCTCCGCACAAACTCAGATCTGGATTGGATTCTCTTATTCTTCTTCTTCTTCTTCACGGGAGATCTGAATTACATTGCTCTCAACTTCAGCAGAGATCGCAAAGATCGTTCGTAGTTCACCATGCTTTTTTTTTCAGTCGAACTCCGATCATCGCTCATCTTCTTCTTCTTCCTTCTTCTTCTTCTCCGACAATTAGGTCAATTATGGAGAGAATATCTTCTTCTTCTTTTCCATAAGAGTTAGCATCGTTTTGAAAGAAGAACGAAAACTCTTGAATCTTTATTCATGTCAAATTTCTTTCCACAAAAAAAAAATAAAAAATTAGGTTTCTGTCAACCGTTCTCCGTCGATATCACACGAAGAATAGTCATTCTCCTGCATTTTTAACAAGGAGAATGTCATTCTCCGTGTTGAATGGCATTCTCTGTGTTACTAACACGGGGAATGGCATTCTCCGTGTTTCTAACACGGAGAATGGCCATTCTCCTCTGTTTTAACATTTGAATGACCATTCTCCGTGTCATTAACACGGAGAATGTCATTCTCCGTGTTATTTAGCACGGAGAATGGCATTCTCCATGTAATTTAGAAACGGAGAATGCCTTCTCCGTACTAAATTACACGGAGAATGGTCATTCTCATACGTTTTAACACTAGGAATGACCATTCTTCGTGTAAATTAACACGGAGAATGCCATTCTCCGTGTAAATTAACACGGAGAACGGCATTCTCCGTGTTTCTAACACGGAGAATGGCCATTCTCCTGCGTTTTAACACTGGAATGACTATTCTCCGTGCTAAATTACACGGAGAATGGTCATTCTCCGTTTTATTTAACACGGAGAATGGCATTCTCCGTGTTTCTAACACGGAGAATGGCCATTCTTCGTATTTCTAACACGGAGAATGGCCATTCTCCTGCGTTTTAACACTGTAATGACCATTCTTCGTGCTAAATTACACGGAGAATGGTCATTTTCCATGTAAATTAAGACGGAGAATGTCATTCTCCGTGTTACTAACACAGAGAATGACTATTCTCCGTATAAATTAATACGGAGAATGACATTCTCCGTGTTACTAACACGAAATTAATATTTTTTGTGTTCTAACACGGAGGATGACCATTCTCCTGCATTTTATGGTCAGTTGAAACTTTGAAGGGCCATAACTTTTGACTGGGAGGTCGAAACGAGGCCCGATTTGTCCCAAAATGAGCGTATCTTCGAGGAGCCTGAGATTATCAGTTTCTTCGTTAGACGGCCTTCCGAAATTTTAGAATCGCAAAAAAATGATGTTTGGACCTCCGTTTTTGCACTTTTGTCGTTTGTCTCGGTCTTTCCGAAATTTTCCGACGAGTTTTTGAAGATTTTTGAGGAAAAAACCTAGATTCGAAAGTGAGCAGCGTATGGAAGAAGATGAAGTATCGAAACGTTTTTTTTTAAGAGTAGTTTCGTGAGTGTTTTCATTAAATTAGAAGGAAGGACAAAAAGGTCATTCGGAACCTTCTTTATATATTTTTTACTAATTCTGGACACGCGATGAAATGTTATTGTACGGTGGATTTTTCATAAAATTTTTTTGTTTTTTGGACATTTCATAAATTTTCCCTATAAACATTTACGAGCACGGGAACAATGAAATCCAGAACAAAATAGACATTCATGAGCACTGGAACGCACATCGTCACTGTTATATACAAACTATCGTTGCTCAAATATATATTCAAACTATATTTCTAGTATTTACAAATACCGGAAAAAAAAAAATGAAAGATATTATAATTTTCCATGCTCATGAAAATAACAAAGAATCAATTTTTTTTTCTTTATGCCAAACCAAATAAATTATCCAGTACGACCACGTGACAATGGTGAACTCTGAACCCCTCACTCTGAACCCCTCCAAATAATATAATGACACATCACTGTCGTGTGGTGAATGAAAAAAAAAAAAATAGAGTATGTATCATTATACCGAACCATAATGAATTTAATTTGAGCCACCTCAGCTGAGGAAAAAAAAAAACTATTATATCATCTTGCTAGGTTGCAGCACAATACTGTGCACACTTTCAATTGTTCTAATTTGGCATCTCCTCAGCATACAATATTTAGCTCCATGAAGTAGAAAAATACATTTGACGTAGACAACATAAAGCACATAAGAAAGGAAGTGAACATACATTGGTCATTTACTCGATAGCAGCAATACTTTCACCGACCTCCTTAGAAAACGTATTAGCATCCCTCTTTCCACATGAAAACAGAGAAGACCTCCATGTAGCGCTGCCCATCGCAACCAAATCTGCTATTGTACACTTAAAACATGAAGAATCAATACACTGAAAAAGAATGTTGTCTTGCTGTAGACAATAGCGCGAGAGCTTGGAGTGTTCATCTCTTGACGGGCTTCTTAGCTCCCGACTTCTTCGCCTTCTTGTTTAGATGAATCTTCATGTAAACCTTCTTCGTCCGGTATGCCAACAGTACATCGAATCCGAATCCAACGAAGCACGCAAAGGCCATGATCACAAACACTAGCCTGTAACAGTGGGCTCCGACACAAGTGTTGCCCCCTCCTGCCGTTTTGGTCGCCTGGGCATCGTAGAGGAAACCGGCAAGCAGGCCAGAGAAGAGGAAGGAACCGAGCGGGAGGTTGAGGATGAGAACGTTGTAGATGAGGCCGTAGCTCTTGAGGCCGAAGAGCTCCGAGGCAGTTGGGACCGTAACAGCGAGACGGACACCGTAACATATCCCAACGATGATGGAACCGAGGAAGAGGGATCCGGGTAGAGCCAGGGCCATCACCACATAGCCCACTGCCATTAGGATCTGCGATGCTGCATTCCAGAGGGGCCTTGGTATTGCAGATTTCCTGCAGCATGAAAATTTGTTACTCCCAACAGAAAATTTTGGAAAGCTTTCGATATTAAAGAGAGAATAAGATTTTGTTGCTAGCACAGTAGATACGCAATTTGTGAGATCTGTTACAAGAATATTTAACAGGTGAACAGGAGCATGGAGATTGATTGTTTGCTCAATGTAAAAAAGTAACCTCTGTAGGAAAATGCAATAAAAAAAAAAAGCTGATTGAACATTATAAAGCAAAAATTGCAAAGGGGGCAACAAATACAAAAGTTCTGTTCCCCCTTTCAATAATTTGAATCATCTTTGCTGAATGTACTGCAGTGCAAAACAATTTTCTTCTATTTAAGGAGTTGCCTGCAGAAGTTTATATTAAGAGGTTAACCTTGTAACTTAAGTTTGGGTAACTAGCTAATGGTTGAGTAGAGGCCTTTGGTCGGGGAAAGGGAGGTCCTGCATCCAAAAGGCATTGGAGACGGTAAACTGGTCCTTGTTCTAAGAATAGAGAGATTAACATTGTAACAAGTAACAACTGTTTAAGTTATTTCCGAAATGTACACCTCTTACAGCTTCTGAAGTATTATATACAGCAAGTGTTATGTTACTGACATTTAAGCTATACAAGAACATTGCAGGAACCTTTTTTTTTCCCCCTTTTTCTGTTGTTTGCAACTCTGTCATGTTGGACACGTACGTATCAAACATAACCTGGACACTCCAAAATACAACTGGACACCAATTCAGGTGCCGTGTCCTTATCATGGCATGACGTACGTCGTAGGTTATTTCACATTCCTGATCTCCAACCAACAATGATAAATGAAGCAACTTTAGTGAGTTTTTGACTCTTAAGCGTAAGGACAACATGAGCAAAAATGTCCCATGGAAAATGAATATTTATAACAGACTAGGTCCTACTAATTATAATGGTGGAAAGTGTGATGAAACTAAACAATGATGGTATTAGACTAAAATAATGGGCAACTTAGTTATGGGCCCAGATATGAACTCCATGGATCCATGTACTTCCACTGTAAGGTTGTACATCACAAGCTAAAAGCTTAGAGCACATGGTTTTTCTGCACATCCTGCAATAGGGAAATGAAAAAGCCAACTGTGGTAGTTGATTAAGCCCACTAATTAGTTAATATGGCATCTGTGATACCCTCTAACTCGGCATATTTATAGCAAGCCGTAAGATTCCATGAACCCACCTATTTATCAATACTGCTATCTATGTAGTTAGTTTTCAATGGTAGGAACATTAGAATATCCATTAGAATAATTGTTTAAGCATAAGTGTAATCACCTTCCGCTCTCGACATCCATCTGTAGTCTATAATAAGTACAAAGCTATAAATCTACTTCATGACAATGATAGTAGTTAAATCAGATTTTTCCTGCTAGCTGAAAAGAACTTCTACAGAGATAATAAGGAAATTCATTATGCCAAGCAGTTTGGCAGATATGAAGTGAAATAATCGTGCAAAGAACTGAAACTAGCAAAGTCGCCAGGGTTTTGAGTTGCAGGGGAATTCGGAAACTAGCAAAGTCGCCAGGGTTTTGAGTTGCAGGGGAATTCGGAAACTAGCAAAGTCGCCAGGGTTTTGAGTTGCAGGGGAATTCGAAGGTACTCGTAATCCTATTCCAATACTGGCACTCTGTCCATGTCGGATATACATGTCATGTATCAAAACGGCATGACACTCCAAAATATCCAAAATATGTTAGAACGTGAGCCGATATATATCTATCTATATTGTATCATGTCGTATTCAGCATAGTATAATAGGTATTTTACGTGTAGTGAAATTTACACTACCTATATAGAACCTTTCCAGTGTGCATCTTAAATTGTAAAAAGTTTCAAGCGTAGCGTAGAATCAAGCACTGAATAATTAATGACAAAACAAATTAATAAGTAGATTTGGGGGCAAGAATTCGTACTTGAGGAAGTACTCAGAAAGAGTACCAGATCCAATCCTCCCAAAGAATCCCCATATGCTAGTCATGGAAACGAATATGGAAACATCGGCATAGCCCATGGCCAGCCCCATCTGTCCCATATTGTTCATCACCGCCAGTCCGGTACCGACACCGCACAAGAAGGACACGAACATGATCCAAAAATCCAATCTGGTCAATGCCTGCCAAATGGTATGCTCCTCCCCGATCTCTGGCCTTGGCTTCTCCGCGACCACCACACTCTCCTCCACCACCACCACCTCTTCTACTTCTTCCTCCTCCTCCTCCTCCTCTCTATCTAGCAATTTCTCCTCAATACTCCCCTCTACGTCCCCAACCTTAGACCTCGACGCTCTGAACGCCAAGTAAACCGGCACCGCCACCGGCGCGGCCAGCAGCACCAGCAGCCCGGCCACGAACGCCCTCGACAGGGCCTTCCCGTGCTGCCCCGACAGGTCGAAGACGAGCAGGTAGACCGCGATGACGACCGCCGCGGCATTGATGGCCGAGAAGCACCGCGACTCGGTCTCCTCCTCCCGCGGCGTGGGGGCGGCGTCGGAGGCCGGGGACTCCCTGAGGAAGAGCATGGCGGCGCCGCAGACGAGCGCGGGGACGACGGCGAGCATGAGGAGGAAGGAGGCGGGGCTGTCGGCGAAGAGGGCGGAGCAGAGGTCGGTGAAGATGGCGGTGCTGAGCCCGACGTAGCCCTTGAGGATGCCGGCCACGGGCCCGCGGTTGCGCCGGAAGTTCCGTATGCAGGTGACCAGCACGGCGGTGTTCATCCACGTGGTGCTGTTGCCGCCCATACAAAGAAATACACACATCTATACAACAATAATAACAAGAAGGAGAAAGAGTAATACTTAGAAGAAATGGGGAAAATAATAACATGAATGAATTGGGGTTTGCAAGTGGTACGAAACATCTTCTATATCAATCATTAGATTATACGAGAATATGTGCGCGTGCACGTATCTCTATGCAATCTAACGATTGAGGAGTAAGGGTGCACGGTGAGTCAGACACATAAAATAGAATAATTTCTCGGGAGGGAGAAGTGGTGGTAGTAGATGGAGAGACCTGCCAGTAGGGGAGTGGGGAGATGGAGCGGTTGACGACGAGGAACTGGAGGCCGTAGGCGAGGAGGCCCTCGAGGGAGCCGATGAGTAGGATGACGGGGGTGGAGAGGCGGTCGGAGGCGAGGCCGGCGAGGAGACCGAAGGCCTTGCCGACGTCCTTGGCGACGGAGAGGTTGTTGAGCTGGAGCTGGGTGAGGCCCATGAGGCTCTTGAGGGCGCCGGAGTAGTTGGAGAAGGTGTAGTTGTTGCCGGAGATGCACTGGACCCACACCGCCGTCACCAGCCCCAGCCATTTCCCCACCTCCCTCCCGCTCCCGCTCCCTTCTGAACCCCAATAACCCATCACTCTCTCTCTCTCTCTCTCTCTACTTCTTTAAATGTACTCTCTCTCTCTCTACTTCTTGAACTGTACTTTTTCTCTCTCTCTCTAGCTTGTTTGATGGAGGAAAGGAAGGGGTACATGTAACATATATAGAGAGAGGGGCGGGTGGGTCGGTGGGTGGGGATTGTTTGATCGGGATGGATGAATATTTATTTATTACATTTGTTTTTAATCAATTTAGGGCTTAAACTAAAAAAAGGGTAAGTTCTTCTTAAGTATTGGGAATTAGTTGGTAATCGGAGAGAACGGTCAATTAAGTCTCCCCTGTTTGAAGAAGATATTTTGTTCATTCTTCCACAGCAATTGTGACCCATGTTCCATTACTACCACAATTTTATTATCGTATGTGTATGTGTTTTTGTTATTGATATAATATTTTTAATATAAATTTTTGCATATCTATAATACAATATCTTTAAATTAAAAATCTAATTCATAAACTAAACTATAATAAATTAGGGATTAATTGATATTCCCTTGTGAACTTAGATTAGCGTTTTAAAATAACAAACTTAATTTTTTTTGGCTAGAAAATTATCATATGGCTGGTGTTTCAAAACTTTTTTAAAAAAATATCTAAAGATAGCACCTTTCTTAGGCAAAATAAATGAGTACATTGTTATTAGAAGTAATATCTGAAAAAAATAACAAATAGCAAATTTATCTTTTTCCAAGTTTATCAAATGCTATTAAAATAATCAGTTCAATAAAATACTCTTTCCACAACCCAGCTCTTCCCACAACCGAAATTAATCCCAAAAAAGTACTTCTCAATTTGAAGACCATGTCCTTTCCAAAGATCTATTTCGTTGAACTTCAGGTGGAAAAAAGTGAAAATATAAGGGTTGAAGCAAATAAATACTCAAGATTTTTAAATACATCCCTAAAATCAATCCACATGGAAACGTGTAAATTCAAACAGTAAGAAAGACACTCCACACATCCAAATGCTAGAATAGAGTCGGATCAATCAAATAATTCCTCCTCCCTCTATTAATTTTATTTCGAAGAATTTAGAATATTTTTTTCCTAAGAGAGAGATGCTGAATGAATTTGTAATAAATCTATAGAGATGTAAAAATTTAAATAAATATTTAATTTTCGGAGGACTGGAGTAAAAAAAAAAGAAGTGAGCGTTAGTATAATTTTTCTCACTAGAGAAAGAAGATGAATTTGAAGAAGACAACAAATGCAACTCTTAACAGAAATGAAATTGTAACTCAACAAAAAAATTCTGAAATTGACGTTTGAACGAATGGGATAAAATTGACAGCAATTCAATCTTGTCCTACCACCAAGATCCTCTTCTTCTTTTTTTACACCCACTGCTCCTCTCTTCTCACAGGTAAAAACAAGTCACCTATAAATTCCATGTCCACCATGGAGGTTTCACTATAAAAAATGTAGCTCATGCATTAGTAATTGTGGCGAACGCTTCCACCGAAAATCGATTTTCTGACCACTCGGACCGTATACATCTCTCGTAACCGCTAGACTAGAGGTCATTTGCGTGTGTGTGTATATATATATATATATATATATATATATATATATATATATATATATATATATATATATATATATATATATATAGCAGTGATTTAAAATTTTATGATTAAGGAATTTTTAAAATATTCTTGAGGATATGGATTTATAGAATTGGTGGGTGATTAGTTAGATGTCGTGTAGTTAATACTCCACCGAACCAAAATATATATATATATATATATATATATATATATATATATATATATATATATATATATATATATATATATACACATCACTTAAATTTTCTCGAGGAAGGTGACATGATATACACATATATATATATATATATACACATCACTTCAATCTCAACCACACACTTATTTCAATCATATGGTTATAAAACATTCCATAAAGTTGTTGCCACGTCAGCATGCTTTATAACCACATGATTGAAATAAATGTGTGGTTGAGATTGTTTGGTGCAATAATTGATGCAATAAGTTTGGTGCAATATCCCTCCCCTATATATGGGAAGGGACATTGCACCAAACTTATTGCATCAATTGTTGCACCAAACAATCTCAACCACACATTTATTTCTATCATATGGTTATAAAACATTCCATAAAGTTGTTGCCACGTCAGCATGCTTTATAACCACATGATTGAAATAAATGTGTGGTTGAGATTGTTTGGTGCAATAATTGATGCAATAAGTTTGGTGCAATATCCCTCCCCTATATATGGGAAGGGACATTGCACCAAACTTATTGCATCAATTGTTGCATCAAACAATCTCAACCACACATTTATTTCTATCATATGGTTATAAAACATTCCATAAAGTTGTTGCCACGTCAGCATGCTTTATAACCACATGATTGAAATAAATGTGTGGTTGAGATTGTTTGATGCAATAATTGATGCAATAAGTTTGGTGCAATATCCCTCCCCTATATATGGGAAGGGACATTGCACCAAACTTATTGCATCAATTGTTGCACCAAACAATCTCAACCACACATTTATTTCTATCATATGGTTATAAAACATTCCATAAAGTTGTTGCCACGTCAGCATGCTTTATAACCACATGATTGAAATAAATGTGTGGTTGAGATTGTTTGGTGCAATAATTGATGCAATAAGTTTGGTACAATATTCCTCCCCTATATATGGGAAGGGACATTGCACCAAACTTATTGCATCAATTGTTGCACCAAACAATCTCAACCACACATTTATTTCTATCATATGGTTATAAAACATTCCATAAAGTTGTTGCCACGTCAGCATGCTTTATAACCACATGATTGAAATAAATGTGTGGTTGAGATTGTTTGGTGCAATAATTGATGCAATAAGTTTGGTACAATATCCCTCCCCTATATATATATATATATATATATATATATATATATATATATATATATATATATATATATATATATAAATGCGGAGACAAAATTAATATACAGAATAATGCATTGCTATAGGAACAAGAGAAATATATATCATCCAACTTCTTCTACTTCTTTTCTCCTCTTTGTTTTATTTCATTACATTTATATGATCGTATTTTGATGTGCTTGATCAGAGCTCGCGAATTAATAAAATCGAATAGTAAAGAATGAAAACTACCAAAGAAAATAAACATACAAAAACAAAAGCCCTCTAAACACGACGGGAACGTAAGGAAAAAAACAAACATAAGAACAAATTAATCATCAAGAATCATATTAGACTTTCAACTATGGCAAGGGCTTTGTTATCAATTAGAGCATCTCCAACCCTATTGTCTTGTTAAGTGTTGTGAGTCTTAGGTGGCTCCTATGTGGCATGAGCCACAAGACAATGTCTTGTTTATGTGGCAAAATTATATCTCAAAAGACAATGAGAAAGAAAAACTCTCTCCAATGCAAAAGTATTGAGAAGACAATAAAAAATATTTTTTCCAACTTCCAAGACAACTTTTAAGACAACTACTCATCTTCTTTCTTTTTTCTAATATTTTTTATTCATAATTGATGACATGGAAGAGAAGACATTGTGAAGTGCATTGTCTAGATCTAGACAACCAACTTTACATTCTCCTTGCCATGTCATTGCCATGTCAACTTCATGTTTTACTCTACATTTGCATTGGAGAAGAATTTTTGGAATGAAAGTTTGTCATTCCTACGTGGCAACCATTTTTTCTAAACTCACAATAGGGTTGGAGATGCTCTTATCCTTAAAAAAATGAAACCTTAAAAAATTATTTTTCATTGTCCAATAAAAAAAGGTGAAAAGAAAAGGAAGATACATGCACTTCAGGGATAGATGGAAGAAGAAAGCTTATGTTGTTAATTAGTCTGGTAGTCATCACATTTTTAGATAGCTAAGCTAAAATAGAGTAAGAGCATGAAAGAGGAGAGAGTACATCCTAAAATAGAGAAGTAGATTACGATATAAAAAAAGAATTAAATGAATGAGTGTAAATGATGTTATTATCCTTAAATAAATATGATTCAACTATGTAACTATCTAGTGTACTATATCCTTGGTATTTGTTATTTAGATTATATAATAGTATATATTATGTATGGTCAGGGAAGTTGCTGACTGACGATATATTTTTTTACTCTACTGATGGAAGTTCACTTTTCCAGAATATTTATTCACTTTGCTCAATTTAGATGAGTCCAGTTTTTAAATACCTGTCAAAACTTGGGTGATATTCATCATTTAGTCGAGGATTGACATGTGTCAATAAAAAAATTATTTTTAATTTAATTACTCTCACCTCATAATAATTCAAAAAACAGTTTGAGATTGACACGTGACAACCTTTGAATATAGTGGTGATCGTCAGTCAAATTTTGGTGGATGAACAGAAATGAGTACTCCTCTATTATATATATACCTCCCTTTGTTTATTGGGCTAATTAGGGTTTAGATCCTTAATTTTCTATCAGTTTAGAGTTTAAGCCCTCACATGTCCAACTGGAGAGTTTAAATCCTGAATTTTTATTTTTTTTATTTTTTTTCCTATTATACCCCCTTATTATGTGATAATAAAATGTTCATATATAATTAGGAATGGTATAATAGAGAAAATAGAACAAAATATAAAAATCTAGGATCTAAATTCTCCAATTGGACTGAGGACTTCAACTCCAAACTGATATAAAATTTAGAATCTAAATGTTAATTAGCCCTTGTTTATTTTTTCCAACAGAATTAATTGGTCCACCATCCATTCTTTGTATGGTTCTTGGAAATGACTACCAAACGACGAGTCAAACTCCTTGTTGTATTTGGTCTCATTATTCTTTCAATATTAATCTATATATATTTTTCAGGGCTTTTGAGTATACCAAAAGCTATTTCAGATTATCTGGATGCTTATACCGGATGGAATGTTTATAATTCACTGAACATAAATAAGATAATAATTTCTCAAAAGACCGGATCTCATAAAAAAAAATTATCCTACATAAACATATATAGGATGAAAATTGAAATAGAAATCACTGTTATAAAAGTTTTTAAAAAAAACTTCTAAGAGAGAGAAATCCCATTGGAGATGGCCTACCAAATCTTCAACATTTGTAAGTGAAGGATTAAAGGTTCTATAACAGCGTATTAAGCTTGACAATAAATCTAGAAAATACAATACTGGAAACGTTGAATTTAGTTATACCAAAGACCAACTGAATTTGAATATACATCATTGTAATTTAAGACCCAAGTTCGAACCTACAACCTTCTCATTAATAATTGACACCAATCCCAATCGCAAGATCACCATTGTAGCTAGTGTATATATATGCTGTGATGGCGCTATAGTTAATGTCGTTGTAGAGAAATTAGTTCACGTCATGTGTTTTCTTTTACGGAACTTGTTCTTGAGTTTCTTCCTTGTACAAGAAAACTAATCGAGGGGGATGGCGGCAAACAAAGGACAAACAACGTACGCGTCCTTCATTCGTCCTCCCTCATTGAATGGAAAGTTAATACTTAATGAGGTTTCGGATTATGGGGAGATCTTTATGATTGCGGAATCTTCTTGAGCTCTAATTAAAAAGAAGAAGAAAATGATGGCATTTATATAATTTGAGACTACTTATTATAAAAGAAGTAGATTTGGCACAAGATGCTGTATTAATTTTCTAAAAGAGTTTAGATTTAAATGTAACAAAAGTTCTGAAACCGTGCTTCATAGAGTAAGGGGTGAAAGAAATATCAAATGAAGTATAATGATGATTTTTTTTAGACTTTTTAAACAATAAAACTATTAAGGACTTTTTTTTTTTGATACATTCCATAACCACTCACAGATACGACAGCGTATTATTAGATGTCAATTATTATATCTATTTTAAGATTATTTATTTTTGACATTCAAGTATGACTACGAAGTGTGTCAAAAAAATTGTATTTCCATAACATTACTTTTTTAAAAAAATAGTTTTCGATAGCCGGTGTCGACTAGCAAGTTGCGGACACGCAAACATTTGAGGACTTTAGCGAACAATCACAATACTCAATTTCCGACGATCACTAGAGGATATAACAAATTACAACGTTCATTTATGATAGCAGTATAGAACGACACTCAATGCAATAGATCGACAAAAAAAATTTGGGGCTGTTCAAAGTTTTAACAATAGTACGTACTCTCTTGATTGTTGTCTTGAGGACATGACTCTTTGTGAATCTCTAACCACAGATTCATTGTGTTAACAAATAAGCAATTGACTTGGTTAGGCAGAGATGATAAAAACCTCAACGAGTAGGAGAATAATCCAAAACGAAGATACCTTCCACGAAAGAGCAAGGAAAAGGAGATATCTATATTATTTTAATGTTGGGACAAACTTACTAAATTAATCCCATATTCCTTCCAAATTCGTGAAAATGACAGTGACTAATTATTAGTATTCTATCTTCATATGCTCCTTCTTCACCACTATAAACCATCAACAACTCATCCCGCCGTCACTTTTAACTCATTAATATTCTATTTTCCTCCTTCCTACCCTTCTTGTCCATCGTCAGCAACTTTGAACGTACTAAGTAATGAAAGAGGAAAGAGGAACGGAAAGGAAAGGAAGAAAACGAAAGTGGTTGACAAGGAGAAGGGGGTATAGGGGTTATTCGGTTTTGAACCGAAAACGAGTCGAATCGAACCGAACAATAGATTCGGTTCGAATTTGAAAAAAAAATCGATTCGGTTTCGATTTTGACTAAATTTTTATATTCGGTTTCGGTTTCGATTTCGGTTTTGAATTTCGGTTTCGGTCCAAAACCGAAAACCAAATAAATTTTTTTAGTTTATATATATATATATATATATATATATATATATATATATATATATAGAGGTATATACCATATGTATATAATAAATATATCTAGGTATATTTAGTTATTATATATATTAACAAAAAAAACACAAAAAAAATCAAAAAAACCGAATAAACCGAAAACCGAACCGATTTAATTCGGTTCGGTTCGGTTTGGTTATTGACCAATTCGGTTCGATTTCGGTTTTGCTTATTCGGTTTCGGTCGAATTCGGTTTTCGGTTATTCGGTTCGGTTGGAACCGAATAAACCGAATACTCACCCCTATAAACACTAGGGAAGAATAACGGTTCGGCTCGATTCAAATCGAACTGTATATGTAGAATCAAAATAATCGTAAATCGTATTTTTTTAAAACCGAAAATCGAGCATTTTTATAAAAATCGAACAAAATCGAACCGAATTAATTCGGTTCGATTTCATGGACCAATGTGTCGGACTTTCAAATTCTTAGCAAAATAGCCTATTTAAGTAACAATTTATTTTTAAAATATAACATTATTGTATATATGAATTATTATATTACATAGTGTAAAAATATTAGTATATATAGATTGAGGATAGAGAGAATGCTCAAAGAAGTACCGACAGAGAATATGAGAAGAGAGTGCTCTCAGTTAAAAATTAGAAAACATTAGTATATGTAGTCTAAATTATTTTTCTGTTCGGTTATCCAGATCAATAACCGAAAATCGAACCGATAACCGAAAAACCGAATTGTTTATCATATTTTGGCTCGGTTCGGTTCGATTTTCGGTTTTTAACCGTCATATACTCACCGCTAGTAAACACATGGCCTCTTTTTAACATGTACAGAGTCCCAAAAAATAAAATAAAAAAATTATAAATATTTAACTTCCGTATAGATAATAATATATTATTAATAAAATATCTCTATTTTTAGATTTTAGAAAGAATAAAAAACTGCATCGAAGTCTCCCTTGACCCCATTTACTAAATAAAAAAATAATACACACATATCCAAATCCTGTATACCTCCCCACCTGTGTGCCGTTTGGACTCAGAGGTGATTGGCAAAAAGAAGAGCTACTTAACTTAATAGAATATATTTTTGGTTTTCGTGAATTAACACCATCTCCAATGAGGATTTTTAAAATTGAGTTTCAATCCTACTTGTCATTTTTACTATAATTTTTTTTATGTTCTAATAGTAGACAGGGACGGAGCTACGTTTTAAATCATGTGGAGGTCGTACTGCTACATTACAAATCCTAAAATTATTATATTAATTAAAATTCAATAGCAAAAAAAATATACTAAAATTTAAACAAAAGTGAGCCAAAAAAGTCAATATTTTCAAAGTGTTAGAAAAAAGAAAGACAAAAATTGTACATATTCAAAATATATGTAACAAAGATGTAACTTGAACTTATGCTCTCTCATTTAAAAGTCCAATGCACTACCACTAAAACTAGTTTACTATTTGTAATTTAGGAGGTCAAACTAATATATATTTAGAAACTACGAAAAGACTTAATATGGTAATCGACATTTTTTTAAAAAAAATTGGGCCCGTACATGTTGGTAGAGTTTACATATAGATATTGCACACACACAAAATACCTCCAATGGTTCTTTATGTCTATCCGAAGTTGCAACAAATAAAAGAATCAATTTAATGATGTGAGACTCAATATTGATTGGTATAAAAGATGGAAATTTTTTGAGTTTCTAAATGTATAAAGTCTTATAAAAATTCTCTATCCTATATCACTACCACTATCGATAAAGTTTTTTCTAAATTGAATTTCTACCTTAAAAATAGGGGAGATAAACCCCCCATTAGAGATGGACTATGTTAATAAAGAGTGTTTTGTGACTCAATTATGATATTATTTGAGTGGTTTCTAAGGACATCTTTAACCCTATTGTCTTGTTTTATGTTGTGAACCTTAGGTGGCATGAGACACTAGACAATGTCTTCTATTGATGGCAAGATTATATTCACAAAAGACAATGAGTTTGAAAAGTCTTCTCCAATACAAAGTATTGAAAAAACAATACAAATTATTATTATTTTTACAATTTTCAAGACAACTTCTACTATTCTTCTAATTTTTTATAAATATTTTTATTCATAATTGATGATGTGGACATAAAGTCATCGTGAAGTACATTATGTAGATCTAGACAACCAACTTCATATTATTCTTACTATGTTCTTACTATATCTGTTCTATTCTTTATTTTACATTTGCATTAGAGAAATACTTTTGAATTTGAAAAGAAAGGACACCGAATTCCAATAGGTTTTTTGAGATGCTCTGAACATAACAAGTCCTAGAAAAGGCACCTCGAGAGATCCAACTTTAGAATTGCACGATGGAAAGGTTCGGACCTACTAATAAATATCTAGAAAAGGGAAAACAGCGTGCGGCCCACCGAAAGGAATGTGCTTATTTGGGGTTCGTTGATTCCTTGAAACGACATGGATCATGCATGTGGTCCGCATTAGAAAAGAAGGAAAAAAAAAAAGTTGAAGAAATTAAAAACGACAAGTACAATAATATATATTTTAATTTGGACATGACCACGTATATAATAATAATAATAAGTTTTGCACATTGACGAACGTAGCGCAGCCCACCATTTATAGGTACGATTGCACATGACAAATATGATCATGATGATATGAACAGAGGTTGAAATCACGCTATTATATCGTATATATGATACGCTGATCTCACTCAAGACATTGATGTACATCACATAGCACACCCCCACATTGATATGTACCATAGAACTCTTGAAAATAAGAATACATAATAGGAAAAAAACTATTTTGCCCACAGGCAGACCAGTCCGTTCGCCTGCGTAGCATTTTTTTCAGTGGCCTCCTCCCCCCGTTAACGTGGGCGCCCACGTCGACGTCTTGTTAATAAGGGAGTGTCACATGACGGACGGACTGGCCCGCCCGCGAGCCAAATAGCAGAGTTCTACATAATACACTAAAGTGATAATGGAATAGTCGTGTAAAAGCTCCCTAGCCCAAGTGGGTAGGGAGGGGGGCTCACTTGGGAGAGGCCCCAAGTTCGAGCCCTCCCGTGGGCATGGGATGGCTGGTGGTCGCGGGGCAGCTGTTGGAAAAGAAGCACAAAAACCTTTCCCCAAACCGGAGAGTACCTGCGAGAGGACCGAGCAATACAGCGCTCGAACCCAAAAACAACCACACAAAACAATCCACGCAGACACAGAGAATTTTTGACGTGGAAAACCCTTGCGGAAAAAAACTACGGGACGATCGGAGTCCAACCCTGAGAAGCCTCCACTAATGGAATAGAAGAATTACACCCTCTACAAACTCCTCCCGATCCAAATCGGATCCCCACAACACTCAGAAGTAAGAACAATGATTACAAGGCTACGAAGAGCGAGAACGACGAGTAAAGATTACCCGAAACACGATCTCCTTCGAAAACGACCTTCAATCCTCCGTCTTCTCTCCCGAAGTTGTAATGGCACTCTTGCCTCATTCTCTCTCTCCAAGTTGTGTTACGTCGCAATATGTTGCACTCTGTTGCACAATGAATTAGGGTTGGGAAATCCCAATATAACTCCCTAATCCCGCAGCAAACCTGGACCGCTGGATTAGATCCAGTGGTGAAAACTCACCCGAAATCCCGCTTCAGTCCCGACGACACAGAGTTCGGCCAGAACTCTGTGTCGGGCAAACAGCACTGGATGGCCAACTTCTGGAAGAGCCAGACCGAGTTCGGCCAGAACTCGGCCTGGGACCGAGTTCGGGCCGAACTCGGCAGACCCAGTCCAGAACCTCCCTTAGGAGCAGCAACAGCAGTAGCGACTCCGCGTCGCCTACTTTCCGAGCTTCTTCGACACACGAACGGCGCTCGTCGCACTCCGGGGTCTTCTCCACATAGGTTGGGAACCCCACCCACTCCAACAAATCTCCCCCTTCACAACTATGGGGAGGATATCGTCATCCCGACGATCTGCCTGCAGTACTCAAACTTCCCCCTTGGTAGAATCTTCGTGAACATATCAGCTCCGTTGTCATCTGTATGAACCTTCTCAAGCTCCGTGTCCTTCTTCTCAACCACATCCCGTATCCAATGATACCGAGTCTCGATGTGTTTGGACCGGCTATGAAACGTCTGATTCTTCACAAGGTGGATAGCACTCTGACTGTCGCAAAGCAAAATATACTGCTCTTGCTTCAGTCCCATTTTCTGCAACAACTTTTTCATCCACAACAGCTCCTTGCAAGCCTCCGTCGCTGCAATGTATTCCGCCTCCGTCGTCGACAAGGCAACACACTTCTGCAACCGCGACTGCCATGACACCGCTCCTCCCGCAAACATCATCACGTAGCCCAAAGTCGATCGCCTCGTGTCTACATCTCCAGCCATATCAGCGTCGGTATACCCAACCAGCTTCGGTTCGTCACCACCAAAGGAAAGTCTCCAACCGGCAGTACCCTGAAGGTATCGTAGAATCCACTTGACCGTACTCCAATGTACCCTTCCAGGATTTGAAAGATACCTGCTAACCGTACCAACTGCATGAGCAATATCTGGCCTCGTACACACCATGGCATACATCAGGCTCCCCACAGCTGAGGCACATGGAACCCGCTCCATATCTTCCTTTTCGTCCTCGGTAGATGGACACTGCTCCTCAGTGAGCTTAAAGTGAGCCGCAAGAGGGGAACTCACTTTCTTCGACCCGTCCATCCCGAAACGCTGAAGTACCCGGTGAATGTACTTCGTTCGGGACAAGTGTAGCAGCTTGGACTATCTCTCTCTCTCTCGGCTGATCTCCATCCCAAGAATAGTCTTCGCTGCGCCCAAATCCTTCATAGAGAAGGCCGCGCCCAGTTGGCGCTTCAGCTCCGCTATCCTAGTGGCATTCCGACCCACTAATAGCATATCATCAACATAGAGCAATAAAATAATAAAATCATTCTCGGCAAAATACCTCACAATTGCACAATGGTCCGACGTCGTCCGTGCATAACCATGCTCCCCCATAAACGACTCGAACTTCCTGTACCACTGCCTCGGAGCCTGCTTCCGACCATACAAGCTCTTCCTCAACCGGCAGACCAAATGTGACTTGCCCTTCTCACAGAATCCCTCTGGCTGCTCCATGTACAACTCCTCCTCAAGATCACCGTGGAGGAATGCCGTCTTCACGTCCATCTGCTCGACCTCCAAGTCGAGACTGGCTGCTAATGCTAGCACCACCCGAATAGACGAATGCTTGATGACAGGCGAAAAGATCTCATCATAATCCACGCCTTTTTGCTGACCGTAGCCTTTGACTACCAGCCTCGCTTTGCATCGAGGGCGAGTAGCATCATCCGTCTGCTTCACTCTGAACACCCATCGATTCTTCAAAGCCTTCTTGCCCTTTGGCAACCGCACCAGATCATAAGTGGAATTGGTGTACAAGGAACTCATCTCCTCCTGCATAGCCTCCATCCACTCCTGCCTGTGTTCGTCTTCCATAGCCTCTGCAAAACTTTCGGGCTCTCCCCCGTCAGTCAATAGCACATACTCATTTGGTGAGTATCTCGTAGATGGTCGACGATCCCTGTCACTCCTTCTCAGTGGAGCCACTGGTGCTGGCGGTATACCGACAGTCTCCTCCCCTTCAGGAACTACCTCTCCGGCATGCTCATCCTCCTGAGGGACACCCTGACCACCATCAGCAGGCTGATGATCAAGGTTGGGAGCAACTCCATATACCGGCTCCCCCATAACTGGATCCTCTGCGATGTCCTCTGGAAACTGCTCGAAGCGAAATGACTCTAACTCAGGCAATTCCTCAGCCTCAGAAGGCGTCTCGGAATCCTGAGTGTTGGTCATGGTCTGATCCTCGACGAACACCACGTCCCTGCTTCTGTAGAGCTTTCCTTCCACTGGATCGTAGAGTCTATAGCCAAACTCATCCCGACCGTAGCCGACAAAGACGCATCGCCTCGTCTTCGGCTCAAGTTTGGTCCTCTCATCCTTCGGTACATGCACGAAGGCCTTACAACCAAACACCCGCAGGTAATTGTATGACGGCTCTTTGCCGTACCATACTTTGTCAGGCACATCACCCTGCAAAGGAGCACTAGGAGACAAATTAATAATATAAGCAGCTGTGAGAAGAGCCTCACCCCAATAACTGTCCGGCAAGTTTGCTTCTGACAGCAAACACCGCACCCTCTCCATCAGTGTCCTATTCATGCGCTCCGCTACACCATTGAGCTGAGGTGTCTTTGGCAGAGTCTTCTGGTGTCGTATCCCTTGCTCTCTGCAATACGCATCAAAGGGACCGATGTATTCGCCGCTATTGTCGGACCGAACACACAACAACTTCTTGCCCGTCTCCCTTTCAACAGAGGCCTGAAACTTCTTGAAAGTAGGCAGCATCTGATCCTTGGTCTTTAAGGCATAGACCCAAACCTTCCTGGAACAGTCATCAATAAAGGTTACAAAGTAAGAAGCACCACCAAGAGATTTTACCATCATAGGACCGCAGACATCCGAGTGAATCAACTCGAGCAACGCCGGCTTCCTCGAACTTGGGTGACTTTGGAAAGACACCCTATTTTGCTTTCCTGCTAAACAGTGCGTGCACTTCTCCAACTTTGTAGACTTGAGCCCCGGAATCACCTTCCTGTTCACCAAGTAGCTCATCCCCTTCTCGCTGATATGGCTGAGCCGTCTGTGCCACAACTCGGTAGACGCTGTTTGCCATTAAAATTGTTTTGATTGAAATCTTAATACAAACAGAACAGTGATACAATATAGGACTTAGATGTAGTCCTAGGAGTACACTTTTATTTAAGCTGGGTCCTTAGTGCCAATGGAGCGAGTGGTAATGCGTTGACTCCGTTGACCGGCTGACGACGGTTATCGGTTCTCTGAAGGTGTGGATTGCTCTGGGTGCTGGAGCTTGCTGAGAGGAGGAAGACGTTGAGTGTCTAGAACTGCCTCTCGGTGATTCTCTCTGTGTTGTGAGTCTTCTGTTCTGAGTCTCTGTGTGTGTGTGTGTGAAGGAGATGACCCTTCTATTTATAGTTTTGCAGGCTGGCTGCTCATGCGCGCATGTAGGATGCGCCGGTGTGGGAACGCCACGTGGAGGTTGCTGATGGAGGCGCATGGATGCTGCGCCCTGATCGAGGGGGAGAACTCTTCATACTGCTGTTGTGAGCCGGCACGTAGCAGAGAGAAGATCTTTCCGTTGCTGAAATCTTGGACGAATTGGGTCAAAAGACACGTGTCATCGACTCATGGTTCGAAGATCTCGGATTTGGTGGAGAGGAGTGATCTGGTGGGCTGCGCCTTGGATTGGGCGCAGGAGGAGGCTGCGGCTCATAACCTTTAGGAGTTACAAACCATTTGGGGCGCATGGCTTTTGAGGCGCATGCAGGCGACTTTCCTTCTGTCTTTCGGGATCAGAGAGCAGTCTGAGGCGCATGGCTTTTGAGGCGCATGCTGATTTGGACGCATGGCCGTAGAGGCGCATGCTGATGGTGGAGTGGCCACGTGGCAGTAGCCGTCGGAACAAGGTCATGATGATGCTGACGTTGCCGACGCTTCGTTTTCTGAAAAGCTGTCAACTGTTCAGACTTTGGGAGGCGTGCTGCCAACTCTGTCAGTTCAGCATTTAATGTTGGTGATGTTCGATGGACAGCTGAGTGGGCGCGTCGGTTGGCGTTCCACTCGGTATGGAGATGTGTGAGGGCGCACCCTCTGTAATGTGCCGAGTACTGTAGGGCGCGTCTGTGTGATGCGCCTGACGCCGAAGGGCGCGTCCGTGTGATGCGCTGTCTGGCTGGCGCATCGGACATGTCTTTTAATGATGCGGCTGTCTCGCTCTTCGAGTGCTATAAATAGCCGTTTGGCTGAATTCGAGGCGTCCGGTTCATCCATTTAATGTAAATTCATTGCACGGAATTCGGAGGGCCATCCACTTGGCGCGTGGGTTTGATCTGCCCGGCCTATAAATAGTGGCATGGAGAGAAGATTTGCTTCTCATTCCCTCACGTACTTCCAATATGAATTTGAACATACGGGTGCATTCTGCTGACGAAGTGCTTCCGAGGGTGAAGATGAGACGCTGTGTTATCTTTGATGCACTTGAAGGTGACTGTTACATCCAAAAGACGGAGTCGAGGGCTTCTGAGGCAGGCGGAAGGTGCCTGTTGCATCCAAAGATAAGGATGCTCGAGCCTCGTCTCCGTTATTCCGGAAGAGCCGCAGATCGGAATGGCGGTGCAAGGCTCTCTCTTCCTGCAAAGTGGGGTTTCCCCACTTTGATCGTGTCGAAAGCTGCTCCTTTAGCCATGGTTTCGATCACGGTCTTCCTTCGGCTTTGGAGGATCTTTCGAAGCCTCCCCTGGCCACAGCATTTGCGGTGCTCTTCTCTTCCTTGGTTCCAGCCAGAGGGTTAAATGCTTTGTGTCGAAGCATTTATCGGGCGAGCCTGGTTGGAAGAGCGGCACATAACTGGGCTCTGCTCGGCCAGGTGAGCCTGGCTGGAAGAATTTGGCTGAAGGGATGCACATAACTGAGGTACTGAAGAGATGATGGGATGCGCCTGGATGGAGGCGCATGATATCTGCTGCGCCTTATTGGTGGCGCATAGTGATGCTGCGCCTATCTGGTGGTGCATGGTGGTTGCTGCGCTTATCTGAAGGCGCATGCTGTAGACTTAGGCTCTTTTCTTTGTAGGAATTCTCCTTTGTACAGCCTTTTCTAGACATGTAATAGACTTTTATATATAAATAAAAAGTCCTTCTTCAAATGTCTATAGTTATTGACTTTGCTGTGAAGTTCTTCATCTGAGTTCTGGCGCATGTAGTGTCTGGCGCATGGGCTTTCTGATTGTGAAATTCCATGCTTCTACAAGACCCCCTTCAAAGTTTTCAAAACTTTTGAGTAAGTTTTGGAATACTTTGAATAAGAAGCATGGAGGTCAGGGCGCATGATTTCTGGGCGCATGCCTGTTCGGGCGCATGCTCTTCTCAGTTAATGATGATGGTGCCTCGGTAACCGAAAAGATTAATGATGATCTTTTGGTTTTATTTGCTGCTATCCTTGCACAGAACCCGAGGCGACGGCTGAGATCACACGTCATCTGTTCACGCGTGCGACCATGCCCTATAAATAGGTAAGAGTCGGAGAGAGAAAGAGTTCTTCTTCTCTGTGCCTCTGCTTCTTTAGAGTTTCTTCTTCAAAACCCTAACTTCTCCTTCTTCGAGAGAATGGCTCCCAAGACTCCTCGCGGCGCTGCCGGCAAGGGAAAGGAGAAAGCGAAGGAGTCTGTCGATGAGGATGTACCTATCACTCTTGCCGACGTTCGTCCTGAGGTGACAGGTGAGTTTCGTCTCTGCTTTGGGCCCTGTGCCCTAACTGCCGACGCGTATAGACTTCGGTCTTTGATGATACGCCGAGGTTCTATCCTGCCGACGTGCATAGGTTTATACCTTTATTATGCACCGAGGTTTTAATGGCTGACGCGCATGGGTTTTATTCCCTGAAGATGCACCGAAGCCTTTGCTGACGCGCATGGGCTCATGCTCTGATAATGCGCCGAAGCTCCAATGCCAACGCGCATGGGCTTACGCCCTGATGATGCGCCGAGACATGCTGACGCACATGGGCCTATGCCCTGATGATGCGCCGAAGCAGATGCGCATGGGTTCATACCCTGGCAATGCACCAGTCTGCTTGACATATTTTGTCTTTTTGCCTGACTTCCTCTTTTGTTGTGCCAGTGTCGATGACGATCCCTTTGTTGAATGAGGTCCTTCTGGACGCTTCTCTTTGTCAGATGGGAGTTGATTTTGATGAGGCGGTGATCAACCCGGCAAAGGATGCTATCCTTCAGGACCAACCTCGTGAGAGGATGCTACAAATCCAGGTCCAGTTGCCGCTTTTCCTCCAGAGTATGATGGAGAGCGGTAAACTGAAGTCTGCTGATTCTGAAGGTGTGACTTTCTTAAAGCCTGCCTTTCTGTTTGGCGACCGATTAGTCTCTTCCGAGGTGAAGATATTAAAGATCAGAGAAGACTGGTTCTTTGCTGCTAAGGGCATGATGTTATACATGCGGCAGGTTGACCGCCAGTTGCCACTGACAGCCTTTTATCGTCTAGCTTCGAAGAGAAGGATGGGTTGGGAACTTACTCTTTCTCAAGGAGGTGCCTTGGGGGGTTCCCTTTCGATTGACACCACCTCGAACCAGCGAGACACTTTGACCGCTTCACGAACTGGTTCTTCGTTCAGTTACCGAGCTTTTCGTCCTGGGAGCATCTATAGTGAAGTCCCAAATGACACGTTTCCCTTCAGTGCCCCGACTTTTGCAAATCGGATGCTGACGTCGAAGGTCACGTATCCGACAGCTGGTTTTAGAGTCGAAGGTTGGTGTCACTACATCCCAAAGTGGGACGAGTTGACCTCCTGGGTGCTTTCTAGGTTCAAAGTTGAGCTTAAGGAGATAGGGCTGACTGCCGCCATTCGGGCCACGCAGGCAGGCGTGGACCTCAATAAGCCGATGTTCCTTGCGCTCTTGGAGCTTTTCAACGCCCAGACTGGCAGCTTCTTTACTCCAGTGGGGGAGTTGGGATTGGCCCTTCATGAGATGTATGAAGTGTCCAAGCTTCCTTGGGGCTCGGAACCGTACGAGGAATATTTCCCATCAAATGAAGAGATCCAGGTCTTGGAAGATAAGGACCCGGAGATGATGGCCGTTTTCAAGGAGGTGACGAGCCATCATTATCTGATGCACCGGAGGGACAAGGGTAAGACCCAGCCTCACGTGACTGCTTGGAGGGACTATGTTTTCAGACAGGATTTGGCGGATCCTTCGAGGATCCAGTTTGCGACTCCGCAGGGCTTGACACCCGCAGAAGTGAGTTCTGAAATAACCCGGCTGGACGAGAGGACCCCACACTCAAATGAGAGCGGAAAGAACACGTACAGCTGTTTCTGGCACTGCGGGCATCGGATGTCATCTAAGGCAGTGTTGACGGCCTACTTGATGATATGGCTCCGGGATTGCATATTTGCAGGGGGATCCGGTGCTGTTGAGAGGGTACATCGGAATCTCATTTTGCCTGCAGTGAAGTTGGCCTTTGGACGACCTCTGGCTCTTCTCCCCGCGATGGTGTGCAACCTGCTGCGCGGTTTGAGGTCTTTCACTGATGATGTGATCCATGAGAAAGGTAATAATGACAACTTTCCCCGGGCCGAGCTGCCTTTCCATTATCTCATGGGTTGGCTGATTTTACATCATCCGAATGTGATAAGTCCTGGTCCTGAGGAGGACCATGTTGAAGGAGATGCCTTCATTCGCCGCTTCTACAAAAGGAAGTGGTCTTACACTGGCGTCCCTGTTTGTAGGAGGGTTTTGTCCTTCCTTCAGGGGTGGGAAATTGTGAAAGTTGGCCCGATCTTCAAGAATTTCGAGGCCGACCAGGATTTGGTTGATTCTGGCGAGGATGCGGTTACTTTGCCGAAATGGAGTTTTCGTTGGTTGCAGAGTATCCGGCCTTCGCATCTGGTCTACCGTAATCAGAACAGGTGTTATCTGGAACCATACTTGCCAAGCCGATTTGCTCGTCAATTTGGCTACACTCAGCTAATGCTGCGGAATCCCAGTAGCAGTCTAGGCTTCATCGGGAGTTTGCTGGATGGAGCCCGGGGCTGGCAGTATTATAACGTTGGATGCACTAGCGTTAAGTTTACCACACCAGTTCGCAATCCTCGGCCGCCGATCTTATATCCGGCCGCCAAGCTGTATTGTACTATGAATACTATGTCTCCTGGTTATGACAGGGAGACTAGTTTCATCATTGGAACCCAGTTGGAGGCAACAGCGAATATGTTGGTGGCGGTTCGGTCATATCGTCCGCCAGAATTGGCGGGGTATCAGGCTGCTGCTATGGCATCAGCGAGAGACTCGTCTGTCGGAAAAAGGCGAGCTGACCCAGAAGCTGGTTCTTCCGTACTGAAAAGGTCGAGAAGGACGTCGACCCCGAAGATTACGGAAACGCCACTTGTAACGCCAACGGGCTTAGCCCCCGCTGAGGTAAGGAGTGCTTCATAATTCCAGTTTTTTTTTTTTTTGGTCATTGTGGCGACTTATGCTCTTCTTCTTGTAGGGATTGAAGAAGAAGTCTCGTGCTTCGAAATCGGGCACCAGTAAGCCGAAGGAGGTGGCAGGCTCTTCTGAGGAGCGCATTCCACCAACGATGTTGTCTCCTGTGGAGGAGGGTCCCGAAGATGTTCCCGCGGAGGTTTTAGTATCTCCTGACTTTGAAGTCGCGACAACTTCTGGGATAGTACCATCTGCCGTGGAGGCCTTGGATGCTGAGGGTCCTACCAACTCGAGGCATCCTGATGATGAAGTGGATTGGAGTTCGTCGCCTTCTGGTGACGTCCCCCCAGCGTTGCAAGGGTCCGTTGCGGGGGCAGCAGAAGCAGTGGGGATAGAGGAGAGGGTTGATTCCCCTCCTGGTCATGATGAGGGGAGGTCGGCTGAATCATTGCCGAATCCTTCCTTGGCTTCAACCATGGACATAGAGATGGCTACCGATCAGGCGGTAGCGACAGATTCTGTCCCTGTAGAGGGACTTGAGAAGAATGAGACTCTTCTGCCAGTCTTGTCTCCTGGGGCTGGCCAAGAGATAAATGTTGACCTCCCCGTTTTGCCGGGGGAGGTGGCTGATGCTGATAGAATGTCGGGGGAAGAGGTAGCCGTTGACGTCGGTGATTTCTCCAGTCTTGAGAAGGGTAAGGGTGTGGAACCCTCTGTTGCTCCTTCCACTTGGGGTACTATCACGACGCATATGCCTGCTCCTTCTGTTCTTTTGACTCCTCGGGCCAGCAGTCTGGGCCCTGTTGATGAAGAGCCTATTGCTGCCGAGATTCAAACCTCTCAGATCGAGGTCGGCGGATCCTCCTCCGGTCCGCAAACTGTAGTAGCTCCCTCAACTCCTGCTATGACGCCGCAGGTGCTGGCGGAAGCCGACGGGTATGTGAAATTCCTCGTCGAGGGAGTGTACAAAATGCTGGAGAAAGGTGTATCTGCAGTGGTAGATGCCAAGGGGAGCTTTGCGGCGGCAAAAGCTTTGGCAATGCCTTGTATTGAGCTGATCCGCATTCACCAGGGCCATGACCATATGGCCGAAATTTTGGAGGTTTCGGTGATGGAGCTGGACGAGCGGCTCGCGGAACTGCAGCGCATCCAACGAAATGACCTCTCGGTCTTGGTAGATGCAGAGATAGGAAAGTCGATGGCTGAGATCGAGGCTTCCCATCGAGCCGAGGTGAGCAGTTGGGAGCGTGAAGTGGCTGGGACTGAGGCTGCGGCGGAGCAGCTGTCTCAATCTATGAAGAAGACGACGGAAAAGCGAGCTGCGGTGGATGCTAACATCGCAGAAGTTGATGCTCAGATGCGCCGTCTTGAAGACCAGCGGGCCCAACTTCAACTAGAGGCTGAGCGCGTCCTGGCTGAACACGTGGCATTCAAACGGGAGGAAACAACTCTTACTCAGCGGACCCTTGCTTTGGCTCAACAGCGACGACAGCTTGATGAGAAATATGAGAGTAAAACTTCTACTGAGGCTGTCGGGTTAATGCGTCAAGAAGCCGAGCTGCGAGTCCAGGCGACTGTGGAAACTCGTACTGCCGACCTGAGACGTCGAGTCAGAGAACTCTCATCCCACCCTGGGGAGGATCGGGGATTGTAGCTTCTCTTCTTTTTTGTATGTTTTTGCAACTCTTGCTAGGGAAATAGCGTATTTCTGTACTCCCTTTTTTTTTAAAATAAAGAAATACACTATCTCTTTGATGTGTTCATTTTTAATTTCATGAACTTGATGATTTATGTGGACCTATTATCTTTTGCGCACCTTGGTTTTTAGGTACAGATAATAAGTATAAAGGAACCAACATGTTTGCTCAGAGGTAATGTGGACATGGCAATCATTAGGTTCAAATGATAGAATCTTCCTACTCAGAGGTGTTTATGGACGTGGTAGGAATGATCCTGTGGGATACGCTGAACAACTCAGAGGTAATGTGGACGTGGAAGTTCTGCGATCAAATGTACGACAACGTAGGAGTTGCTTGTACGGGATGTTTACTCAGAGGTAATGTGGACGTGGTAAACATGAAGGATAGCGTAAGCTCACGAAGTGTAAGGTTCCGCTTTGTAGGATGTAGAGAGACAACTCAGAGGTAATGTGGACGTGGTTATCTTTCTACGGAAGGATGCCACGGAACAGCTGGGTTCCGGAAGCGATTGATTTTGTGAAAAGAGGCTATTTGGGGAAATACATGTCTTGGAGGATGTCAAGAGTAGTACTTCTTTAGGAACTTGCCGTTGATGGGCATCATGAACAAGTCCCCATTGGGTTTGGCGAGCCGGTAAGCACCGTTTGAGTATACCGTCTCGATGATGAAAGGTCCTTCCCATTTGGGCTCGAACTTCCCTGGTGTCTTGTGAGTTAACACCATTGGCCTTCTGACTGCTAAAACCAGGTCGCCAACTTGGAAAGTTCTTTGCTTGACCTTCTTGTTGAAAGCCTGTGATATACGGGCTTGGTAAAGTTCGATGCGTTGTTGAGCTAGGAGACGCTTTTCGTCAAGTGCCTCCAATTCCCGCAGACGACGACGTTGATTGTCTTCTTCTGTGAGATCGTTTGTGATGGCCACGCGGAGCGAAGGTATCTGTATCTCGAGAGGCAGTACTGCTTCGCTCCCGTAGACCAGGGAGAATGGAGTGTTGCCTGTTGGGGTCCGTACCGTTGTGCGGTAGGCCCAAAGGCATTCGCCAAGCTTTTCGTCCCAGTCGCGTTTGTTGGATGACACGACCTTTTTGAGTAGTCTGACGATAGTTTTGTTGAATGCCTCGGCCAATCCGTTTGCTGCCGGATTGTAGGCGGTTGAGGCCACGTTTTGAATGCGATTCTTGTCACAGAACCTGCTAAAAATGTGGCTGATAAACTGAGGACCATTGTCATGGATGATTCGCCGGGGTACCCCGAAACGGTAAATGATATGGTGTCTGATAAAGCTGACCACCCTGGAGCTTTTTACTTCTGCTAGTGGGACTGCTTCCGCCCATTTGGAGAAGTAATCGATGATGGCCAGGATGAAGCGGTGTCCTCTCGATGAAGGAGGGGTGATTGGCCCTACAATGTCCATGCCCCAGGCTTCGAATGGCCAGGAGGCGACTGTAGGATGTAGAGGTTCAGATGGTGTATGTATGAAGTCTGCATGAAGTTGGCATGCATGGCACTTCTTAGCATATTCCACTGCGTCGGCAACCATGGTTGGCCAGTAGTAGCCCATACGTCGCAGTCGATCTTGCAACTTAGGCCCTGGTTGGTGAGCTCCGCAAGTTCCGTCATGAGCTTCTCGAAGAGCTTCGGCCGCTTCTTCGTTAGACAGGCATCGAAGGAGAAGCCCGTCGAAGGAGCGTCGGTACAGCGTTTTAGTGGCTGTATCGTAGTAGAATCGAAGAGAGCGTCTCCTGACTGAGACGGCTTCCTTCGGGTCCTCTGGAAGGATTCCGTAGACAGCGAAGTCGATGAACGGGAACCTCCAGTCTCGGACATTAACCCCAGTGTTTGTCGGCATGGCGTGAGCCATTTGCAAACATAGGTTGTTTCTGGGACAAATCAAGTCTCGGCCAGTTACCGTGACATAGTGTTGAGTCCCAAGGGGCGCGGCCAATGAGGCTGCGAGGCCAACTAGAGCGTCAGCCTCCAAGTTTTGTAGGCGGGGCACATGTTCGATGAAGAACCCAGTGAAGGTTGAAATGATGTTCAATGCAACTTCATGGTAAGGGATCAAATCTTCATGGCGAACCTCGTATTGCCCCCGTATCTGGTTTACGACGAGTTTCGAGTCGCCGTAGGCTTCCAGATGATCCACCCCCAGCTGTTGTGCTAGCTGGAGTCCCATGACGAGTGCATTGTACTCAGCAACATTGTTGGAGCACGACTTCGAAAGGGAGTATGCGCGCTGGATGACCAGCTGATCGGGGGAGACTAAGACTACCCCCACTCCTGCGATGATTTGGCCATTGGGGCCCGTTCTTGAAGCGCCATCGAAGAACATCCGCCAAATAGGGCTTCCTTCAGTGACATTTGATTCTTGAACTTCATCCGGGATGTCTTCATAGAGTTTTGAAGATTCTGGGATGGGGTGTGCAGCTAAAAAGTCAGCCAGAGCCTGACCCTTGACTGCCTTCTGCGGGACAAACACCATGTTGTATGGTGTTAGTAGGATCGCCCATGTAGCCAGCCGGGAGTTTAATGACCCTAGCTTTGTCATGAGAACTCTGAGCGGATTGACTCGGGAGATGACGTGAATTGTCTGGCCCGAGACATAATGACGAGTCTTCTGAATGGCAAACACCAAAGCCAAGCACTCCTTTTCAACGGGGTTGTACCGGTGTTCGGCCCCGATGAGTGTTCGACTGAGGTAGTAGATTGCTTGCTCGTAGCCTGCATCGCTGTTTTGAGCTAGCAAAGCGCCGAGGGAATGATCCATGGCACGGACGTAGAGGAGGAATGGTTTGCCGGCGACAGGTGCCACTAGGACTGGCGGGCTTGTTAAGTAAGCCTTGATGTCGTCGAAAGCCTTTTGGCACTCCTCTGACCAGACATAAGAGACTCCCTTCTTCATGAGCTGAGTAAAGGGTTGACATTTACCGGAGAGGTTTGCTATGAACCTCCGGATGTATGCCAAACGTCCCTGTAGGCCCCGAAGTTCTCGAAGGTTCTTCGGAGGGTCCATGTTAAGGATGGCTTTGGTCTTCTCAGGATCAACATGAATGCCTTTCGCTGTGATGACGAAGCCCAAGAATTTGCCGCTAGAAACCCCCAGAAAGGATTTAGCGGGGTTCATTTTGAGTTGATGCGCCCGCATGAGATCGAAGACCGTCTTCAGGTCCTGTAGGTGATCTCTTTTGAGGCGGCTCTTGACTGCGATGTCGTCAACATAGCACTCAACTGTCTTGCGAAGATGTTGACGGAAGATGGTGCTCATAGCTCGCTGATACGTTGCACCGGCGTTCTTCAAGCCGAAGGGCATTACGGTGTAGCAGAAAACACCCTTTGGAGTCCTGAATGACGTGTGTTTTGCGTCATCGGGGAACATCTTGATTTGATTGTAGCCTGAATACCCGTCCATGAAGGACATGCGTTCAAAGCCACATGTGTTGTCGATCATTACATCGGTGATTGGGAGCGGGAATTCATCCTTCGGGCAAGCGGAGTTGAGATCCCTGAAGTCGATACAGACTCGTATCTTCCCGTTCTTCTTGGTGACAGGGACGACGTTGGCTACCCAGTCTGGGTGTTGTTCCTCACGGATGAAGCCACTGGTCAAGAGTTTGTCTACCTCCTGATCGATGGCGTTCATGATGTCCAGGCGGAAGCGTCGCTGTTGTTGTTTGATAGGTTTGGCATCTGGTAAGATGTTCAACCTATGCATCGCGATCTGTGGATCGAGACCCGGCATGTCTTCGTAGCTCCCGGCAAAGACGTCGATATACTCCTTAGCGAGTTGGACTAAAGATTCTCGGTCTTCTCCTTCCAAGCTTTTGCTGATAAAGATGGGTTTAGAAGAAGACCCATCCCCGAGGTCGATTTGCTCGACTTCGTCTTCGATGGGAGGTTCTCGTAACTCAAAACGAGACTCCCATTGCTCTCCTAGGCGTTGAGCCCAGGGTTCCTCTTCGAAGGGTTCCGGCGGTTGGTCTTCGCCTTCATCTTTCTGAGGCTGCGCCGATGTCATGTTAGCTGACAGCACTTTTCTGAAGACTGATCCAATACTGGTATCGGAATCCCACGTCGATGCTTCTGATGAGTGGGAATGTTCTATGTCTTCTGCGTCCGAACTTTCTGGAGTTGATGGCGGCGTGACATAGCCTAACCCCCGTCGAGTCCGATTATAGTAATCCTGTGGCTTTCCATTGGGCATCGAAAGCCGGACAGGGAGATGCCGACCCTTGCCGTAGTTTAGGCCTTTGTTGCTTTTCAGGTCGTAGCCCATCTTTTGGATGATGTGCTTAGCCGCATCTGTGTATCGATATACTTGTACCCTGCCGGTATCAGGTTCAGGCTCGATCGACGGGAGGTTCCGACGACGCTCAATTTTGCCCGAGATGATGGTGCCTTCGTCTCGGCTTCGTGGAGGGACTATGAAGACTCCTTGAGACGGGACTATTTGATTATGGTAGACGGTCGTTACTTGTGTTTGCAACGACCGTAGAGCGTTGTCTAATGTATACATGGCATTCCAGTGTGGAAGACAAGAATAATTGAAAGACACTCTATTATTGATAAAGTACGAGATTTTATCCCGTGGGATTACATTGTCGAAGGAGGGTGCGTCTACATCGGCAGAGATATATTCGCCAAGCTCCTCATCTGTAAGCACTGGGGCCGGATCAGGAGAGTCCTCCACCGCTCCGACTTTGGGGTCTGAGAGGGTTATGTGAGCCCTCTCCGGCATCTTGGATGACTGCGGTGGCTTGCTTTTAAGACGCACCTTGAGGGGTGCCTCGGTTGCGCCTTCGATGAGTGGCGCCTTCCCTTGTAATTTTACCGCTAGGGGAGCCGCTGTTTGTGGTGGCTTCCCCTTGAGGCGTATCTTCAGGGGGGCTTCGCGAGCTGGCGCTTTTCCTGATAGCTTGATGCTCATTGGAGGCGCCTTCTGGGGTGGTCTCCCTTTCAGACGGATTTTCAAGGGGGCGTCAGGAGTCGCTTCGGGTTCCAAGTCCGGCTCTGTTGCCGTCTCTGCTTCATCATCGACGTCGTTGGCTTCCTCCTCGTCAAGTGGCTTGTACAAGTCGGAGTCGGTGAAGTAGGCCTCAATCCCTTTGAAGGGATCGATATCTGCAAACTCTGTCCGGATGACGCCGTTGGTGGATACATATTTCATGCATTGGTGGAGCGTGGAGGGCACCACCATGTACTCATGTAACCATGGTCGTCCGAGTAAGATGTTGTAGTTGACCTCGGCATCCACCACATAACAAGTTACCTCAGTTTTGAGGCTGCCGATGTGACACTTCAGCCGGATCTTGCCCAGTGGCTCGCTCTTGCTGGCGTTGAAGCCACTGATGGTCGTATTGGAGGGCGCCAGCCGGTACATTGGGATCCCCAGCTTTGATAGCAGCGCCTTTGGAATGATGCTTAGGAAAGACCCCGGATCGATCTGAATCCTGCTCACCTTTACCGAACCGATGTACCCTGTGTAATACAACGGTCGGTTATGTCGGTGATGCTTGAGCAGCATGTCTTGTTGGGTGAAGGTTATGTTTGGGATAACTTCATCCGCACAATGACAGTGTGCACAAGTAGTTGGGAGGTCTTCAGGCTGCTTGACCTGACTGAGAAAGGATTCGGCATCCTTTAGAGCTTCGCAGAGAGCTTCTCGGGAGTCCTTAGAGAGACGCAGGAGCTCGAACAAAGACAGGCGTGCAGGAGTACTGGCCAGTTGTGCCAGAATGTCAAAATTGTGGGGCTTGGCTAGCCCCGAAGCATTTTCTTTCCGCAGAGGTCTGTCGAAACGGGCCTCCACTTGCTTTTGTTTATTGGCTGCTGAGGGCTTGGATGGACCCTCCTCAGGGATGGTGCCAGGAGGCACCCCTTCGGCGGCAGCTTCACCGGGCTGGGAGTTCTGTTGTGCACGCGTCTGCACAGGAAGCGCCTCTTCTGCTGAAGAAGAGACCGTGCGGCAAGACTTGATCTTCCTGCCTTTTGCTTTGGAGGTAGGGCGTACCTCCGGTTGAGTTACTTCGGAGACGAGGTCGGGGTGAACCCAGAGGACCTCTCCTCGAGATGTGGTGAGTGGGACAAGTCCACTCACATTGTCACGGGTGGGTGGCAAATTCACCACCTCCATTGTCGCCTTAGGGATGGGGACGACGCCATCTTGTGTGGTAGTCGGCGGCAAGGTGCCGAACTGTAGTGACACCACATTAGCTGACACCGTCTTCTCTTCGTAATCGACGGAAATTACATCCGCATTGATCATGCGCTGGATGTAATTTTTGAGGACATAGCAGTCCTTAGTCGGGTGTCCGACAAACCGATGGTAGTGACAGTACCTTGGGTTGTCCACCTTCCCGACTTCATCGGGCTGCTTTGGGTCCGGAAGCTTGATCTTGTCACCCTGCTTCAGTATCTCAAAGAGTTGCAGGGTGTCGTCATCATTGAATGAATAAACCTCCTTGGGTCTCGGTACCAATGGAGGCTTTTGAGTAGGTGCAGATGCGCCCTTCGAGGCATTAACAGTCAATGCCTGTTTCCCCTTTGTTTCTCGTCCGGAGTTGTTGGTTGCGGACTTTTTCCCCTTATCGTCAAAGGCGGGGAAGCTAACACCTAGAAGACGTGCATTGGCCGCCTTCTTCTCTGCAGCTTCAGCTTCAATGATTAGGGAGCTCCAGTCGGGAGGGGGAGTAGAGTTAAGCCAGAGCTTTACTGCAGGCAGCATGTTCATACTGCAAGCGGAGAGAAGCGCATGTTCTGGCATGCCTGGAGGTAACCTGAAGCAGGCCTGACGGAAGCGTTCGATGAATGCCCGAACCGTTTCCTTGTCCTTCAGGCGTATCTCAATGAGAGACGCCATCGTCATGTCCTTCCCACCGTCGTAGAAGCGGTCGAGGAAGAGGCGTGTCAGGTCGTCGAAGGACGATATGGAATTGTCGGGGAGGCTGCAGTACCAGTCATACGCCACCCCTTTCAGGGCCCCAACAAAGATGCTGGTGAGGAGCGCGTCCTCCTTCGGAAGATGCCCTGTCTGCGACTGGAAGTACGTCAAGTACCGTCGTGGAGAGTCCTTCCCGTCATACGGCGTGAGTGTCTGTGGTTTATACTTTGGGGGATAAACCACCTTGTTCCACTCAAGTGGATAAGGCTGGGGAATGCCCATCTTCTGGCGTTCCTCCTGCCTGTTCCTGGACTCGAAGCGCTCCCGCATATCTTTGATCATTTCGACCACGTCCTCCGTGGAGCTAGGAGCCGGAGAAGGAGGTACCACCTGGAGTGGAGCGTTTGAGGGCTCCGATGTCCGGGGTGCTTCTGTGTCTGAGGGTGTCCGCTGGAGGGGCACACTCGACTCTCCATTAGCTCCTGGGTCGGGACCATTTGAAGGTGTCCTGATCAAGGCCGACCGCATCTCAAACACTGCTTGAGTCAGTGCTTGCATTGAGGCAGAGAGAGTTTTGAGTCCTCCCTCTAACGAGTCTATGCGCTGGACAATGTCCTGTGGCGGCGCATCAGCCTCAAGATCACCCCCGGTCATGTATACTGTCATGACACGGCCGGAAGTGGATGGATTAGTTGAGGCTTCGCTCTCAGCCTCACTTTCATGTGGGGGAGTTACTTCTCCTGGTGTTTGGCCACCCCCAGCCATATTCTGGAGTTCGTCTTCGACAGGCGCATCTGTAAGGGCCTGACTGCCCTCAGCTCTGTCTTGGAGGGCCTCTTCGTTTTCAGCACTACCCCCGGCGGTGTCCTGGAGGACATCGTCATTTTGAGGGGCTTCAGGGAGGCCATCTTCGCCTTGATGAAGATCCGCCGCAGCTGTGCTTTGGACATCTTCGTCTTCGGAAGGAGGCTGAACAAGGGTCTGGCTACCCCCAGCTTCCTCCAAGGACTTCTTCCTTGACCGAGTGCCTTCGAACACCCCAGAGGTTGTGACAGCTGCCTTGGTTTTCCTCGACTGGCTTTTAGATGAAGACGAGGAATTGGCAGTCGTCTTCCGGACAGATGAGGAATTGGAGATCACGTTGCATGACGCAATCTTTAGTTCCTCTTCTGCTGACACCTTTGTCCCAAGGCGATGTCGGAGGGGTGTCGATGATTGTAGCCGTTGGAAGACCGACTGCTTTGGCGGTACTGCCGTCTTGCAACAGCAGTTGATGGTGACCACTGCACAAGTGTGCCCCGTGAGAGGCGCATCGTGCTTGTTGGTCAGCTCTCCTGACCGGCGCTTGTGAGTGATCACGTTGCGCAAGTCGTTGGAGGAGAGTGCTACCCTCACACCCCTCTCAGGCGCATGGCAGGGCCAAGCGCCGGGGTGGTCGGGTGAGTGCTGCGCCCCCTGATCTAATACCAAGCAGGCATCACGATCAGTAGTGGGGGAACCACAGCATTTGAAGTGACTTGAACGGACCTCAAACGCACAACCAGAGGAGGCGCGGGAGTTCAAGACCACTGAGTTTGCCTCTCTCGGCTTGGTTGTGCACGCAGTGAATGCGCCCAAGTGAGATGAGGACTTTGTAGGTCGACTCATTGTCGGTGCAGGAGCACTTGAGTCAACCTTGTACAGCTTGCCATCGGCAGCGCGTGTGATTGTAAGCGCGTGCCTCTGGCCGGCTGCTGGCATAGCACGTTTGTGGCGCATGGCCCGTGCCGCCTTGGATTTCTTCGTACCAGCCCGCTGGGGCGCATAGTACTCAGCATCCAAATTCTCCTCGCCGTTACAGCGAGTGAGTCTGTCAAAGACAGAGGCTCTTTGTGGCGCATCAGAAGTAATGCGTGGGGCATTGGCTGCGCCCCTGCTCCGTCGACGTATCTTCCTCGCCTGAGAGGAAGATGGCTGGGGAACGTGGTCAGCCGCACGCTTCCCCGAGAGATGCGCTGCATCAGCGGGCGCACCTTGACTGCTGAGGACGTCAACAGGAAGGGAAGGCTGGACGGGCGCATCCCCTTCAACGGTGGTGCCCGAGGCGTCGACTTTGCGCACCCAGACTGCGCGGGTCTTCTTCGGCTTCGACAGCCGCTTCGAAGGACTCGCACTTCCTTCAGAAATGAACTCCTCGTACGCCTGTTGATTGAGGCGCACTACCAGCGTCTTGTGGGAGGAGCCCACCTTCACGTCGTCGGCCTGTGACACGACTTTCTCGGTAGAGGAGAAAGAGGTCCCCAGCAGAGTCGCCAGCTTGTTTGCCATTAAAATTGTTTTGATTGAAATCTTAATACAAACAGAACAGTGATACAATATAGGACTTAGATGTAGTCCTAGGAGTACACTTTTGTTTAAGCTGGGTCCTTAGTGCCAATGGAGCGAGTGGTAATGCGTTGACTCCGTTGACCGGCTGACGACGGTTATCGGTTCTCTGAAGGTGTGGATTGCTCTGGGTGCTGGAGCTTGCTGAGAGGAGGAAGACGTTGAGTGTCTAGAACTGCCTCTCGGTGATTCTCTCTGTGTTGTGAGTCTTCTGTTCTGAGTCTCTGTGTGTGTGTGTGTGAAGGAGATGACCCTTCTATTTATAGTTTTGCAGGCTGGCTGCTCATGCGCGCATGTAGGATGCGCCGGTGTGGAAACGCCACGTGGAGGTTGCTGATGGAGGCGCATGGATGCTGCGCCCTGATCGAGGAGGAGAACTCTTCATACTGCTGTTGTGAGCCGGCACGTAGCAGAGAGAAGATCTTTCCGTTGCTGAAATCTTGGACGAATTGGGTCAAAAGACACGTGTCGTCGACTCATGGTTCGAAGATCTCGGATTTGGTGGAGAGGAGTGATCTGGTGGGCTGCGCCTTGGATTGGGCGCAGGAGGAGGCTGCGGCTCATAACCTTTAGGAGTTACAAACCATTTGGGGCGCATGGCTTTTGAGGCGCATGCAGGCGACTTTTCTTCTGTCTTTCGGGATCAGAGAGCAGTCTGAGGCGCATGGCTTTTGAGGCGCATGCTGATTTGGACGCATGGCCGTAGAGGCGCATGCTGATGGTGGAGTGGCCACGTGGCAGTAGCCGTCGGAACAAGGTCATGATGATGCTGACGTTGCCGACGCTTCGTTTTCTGAAAAGCTGTCAATTGTTCAGACTTTGGGAGGCGTGCTGCCAACTCTGTCAGTTCAGCATTTAATGTTGGTGATGTTCGATGGACAGCTGAGTGGGCGCGTCGGTTGGCGTTCCACTCGGTATGGAGATGTGTGAGGGCGCACCCTCTGTAATGCGCCGAGTACTGTAGGGCGCGTCTGTGTGATGCGCCTGACGCCGAAGGGCGCGTCCGTGTGATGCGCTGTCTGGCTGGCGCATCGGACATGTCTTTTAATGATGCGGCTGTCTCGCTCTTCGAGTGCTATAAATAGCCGTTTGGCTGAATTCGAGGCGTCCGGTTCATCCATTTAATGTAAATTCATTGCACGGAATTCGGAGGGCCATCCACTTGGCACGTGGGTTTGATCTGCCCGGCCTATAAATAGTGGCATGGAGAGAAGATTTGCTTCTCATTCCCTCACGTACTTCCAATATGAATTTGAACATACGGGTGCATTCTGCTGACGAAGTGCTCCCGAGGGTGAAGATGAGACGCTGTGTTATCTTTGATGCACTTGAAGGTGACTGTTACATCCAAAAGACGGAGTCGAGGGCTTCTGAGGCAGGCGGAAGGTGCCTGTTGCATCCAAAGATAAGGATGCTCGAGCCTCGTCTCCGTTATTCCGGAAGAGCCGTAGATCGGAATGGCGGTGCAAGGCTCTCTCTTCCTGCAAAGTGGGGTTTCCCCACTTTGATCGTGTCGAAAGCTGCTCCTTTAGCCATGGTTTCGATCACGGTCTTCCTTCGGCTTTGGAGGATCTTTCGAAGCCTCCCCTGGCCACAGCATTTGCAGTGCTCTTCTCTTCCTTGGTTCCAGCCAGAGGGTTAAATGCTTTGTGTCGAAGCATTTATCGGGCGAGCCTGGTTGGAAGAGCGGCACATAACTGGGCTCTGCTCGGCCAGGTGAGCCTGGCTGGAAGAATTTGGCTGAAGGGATGCATATAACTGAGGTGCTGAAAAGATGATGGGATGCGCCTGGATGGAGGCGCATGATATCTGCTGCGCCTTATTGGTGGCGCATAGTGATGCTGCGCCTATCTGGTGGTGCATGGTGGTTGCTGCGCTTATCTGAAGGCGCATGCTGTAGACTTAGGCTCTTTCCTTTGTAGGAATTCTCCTTTGTACAGCCTTTTCTAGACATGTAATAGACTTTTATATATAAATAAAAAGTCCTTCTTCAAATGTCTATAGTTATTGACTTTGCTGTGAAGTTCTTCATCTGAGTTCTGGCGCATGTAGTGTCTGGCGCATGGGCTTTCTGGTTGTGAAATTCCATGCTTCTACAGACGCATCACTGACTGCGTTCACCTCATGTGCCCCCTCTGCGCTCCCCTCCATATAGTAGAGACCGGACTTCTTGCTTCCTCTGGCAATCACCATTGAACCTCTGGAAAGCTTCCACTGACTGTTCCCGAAGAGACTGAAGAATCCCTCGTCATCCAACCTTCCAACCGACACCAGGTTGAAACGGATATCAGGGACATGACGAACATCCTTGAGAACAAGAACCGCATCCGTCTTCGTTCTCAAATGCACATCTCCAACGGCAACTGCCTTCGACACATCTCTGTTGCCCATCTTCAACACGCCACAGTCGTCTGTCGTGTAAGTGGCAAACAGTGCCCTATTGTGAGATACATGTGCTGAAGCCCCTGAGTCCACCAGCCAAGAATTGTCATCGCAGACGAGGTTAGTAATGACCTCATCACCTACGACGATCACATCGCCTCCATGCACCGAGGCCGCCGCTGTAGTGTTCTCTTCTTGCTTCCCCTTGTCGCCCTTCTTCTCTCTCTTCCAAGCGAAACAATTTCGACTTGATATGGCCCTTCTTACCGCAATGGTAACACTCTGAGTCCTCGTAACGACCCTTGGACTTCCCCCTGCTCTTGTCTCTGCCACCACCTGGACCCCTGCTTCTGCCCCTTCCGCGGCTCTCTGAAACCAATGCCTCTGAGTGGTGGGATGTGGATGAAGTGCCCTGAGAACGTCTCCGCATCTCTTCATTCAGCACCCCGCTCTTGGCAAACTCCAGACTGACCACGCCCTCTGGAGCAGAAGCGATCATAGATACTCGTACGGTCTCCCACGAGTCTGGCAATGTATACAGCAGCCATAGTCCCTGAACTTCGTCGTCGAACTTGACTCCCATAGAAGATAGCTGGTCAACCACGCCCTGGAACTCACTCAAGTGATCCGAAATAGACGTCCCATCCTTGTACCGCAGACCCATCATCGTTCGGATCAGGAATAACTTGTTTATCCCGGTCTTCTTCGCATACAAGGATTTCAGCTTATCTCACAACGTCTTCGCGTGCTCAATATTGGCAACATGGTTGTACACGTTCTCATCAACAAACTGTCGTATGTACCCGCACACCTGTATATGCTCGAATGTCCAGTCCTCCTCGGATTTATCACTGGGCCTCTCGGATGCAAACACGGGTAGATGCAGCTTCTTGACAAATAACAAATCCTTCATCTTGCTCCGCCAATAATGATAGTTTGTGCCATTAAGATTCACCATGCGCACCGGCTTCACGTCCATCTCTCCTCTCTGGTTTCTCTGTCAACTACTGACACTCCTTCTGAATTCCAGAACCTGGCTCTGATACCACTCTGTTGGGAAAGAAGCGCGGAAACCTTTTCCCAAACCGGAGAGTACCTGCGAGAGGACCGAGCAATACAACGCACGAACCCAAAAACAACCACACAAAACAATCCACGCAGACACAGAGAATTTTTGACGTGGAAAACCCTTGCGAAAAAAAAACCACGGGACGATCGGAGTCCAACCCTGAGAAGCCTCCACTAATGGAATAGAAGAATTACACCCTCTACAAACTCCTCCCGATCCAAATCGGATCCCCACAACACTCAGAAGTAAGAACAATGATTACAAGGCTACGAAGAGCGAGAACGACGAGTAAAGATTACCCGAAACACGATCTCCTTCGAAAACGACCTTCAATCCTCCGTCTTCTCTCCCGAAGTTGTAATGGCACTCTTGCCTCCTTCTCTCTCTCCAAGTTGTGTTACGTTGCAATATGTTGCACTCTGTTGCACAATGAATTAGGGTTGGAAAATCTCAATATAACTCCCTAATCTCGCAGCAAACCTGGACCGCTGGATTAGATCCAGTGGTAAAAACTCACCCGAAATTCCGCTTCAGCCCCGACGACACAGAGTTCGGCCAGAACTCTGTGTCGGACAAACAGCACTGGACGGCCAACTTCTGGAAGAGCCAGACCGAGTTCGGCCAGAACTCGGCCTGGGATCGAGTTCGGGCCGAACTCGGTAGACCCAGTCCAGAACCTCCCTTAGGAGCTGCAGCAGCAGTAGCGACTCCGCGTCGCCTACTTCCCGAGCTTCTTCGACACACGAACGGCGCTCGTCGCACTCCGGGGTCTTCTCCACATAGGTTGGGAACCCCACCCACTCCAACAGCAGCCACGGTCCCAAGTTGGCGGCCTCAAGAAATGGACACACAAAAAAAAAAAAAAAAAAAAAGAGAGAGAGAGAAGATAATGGAATAGTCGCACAAAATAATCGAGTGACTTAAATTCACGCGTGTGAAAGTGGCTTAAAAGATTTCTCTCAAACTTGAAACGGACCTTAAATGTAAATACAGGAAACAAAAATAAACCAAACCAAATAACTTTTGCAGCTCGAAATACTTGCATATGTAATACACATATAAATGATGTATTTCTCATTTTCGGTGACTTGCAAGCAACCAAAGAGACCTTTATACAAGAATAGGGTAGATTTAAGAGATACATTCAGAAAGTCTTCTATTTTTTGGTAAAATTTTGTGAGGCTTCCTCTACTATATGGCGCTACAACGGACGGCCCTCTACAAGTTTTAATTTCCAATCCTTATTTTCAAATATAATCATAATTTTTCATATTTTATAAAGGATTGCAATCAAGTCGAGTTCTGCAAAGCTTTGCGTGTTCAAAATCAACTTGTTTATGAATAAAAATAACAATACAAGAACAAGCTCTCGAGTTCGAATTGACGCTTGAGTACCTAGGTTAGGTCGACAAGAGTTTGCCATTCACAACCTCAAGTCAATCTTAAGCTCGATTATACAATACAGTTGGACTTCCAAACACTAATAAATGGTTGGTTGTATGGGATGGCTCTTTATCATTGTAGAATTAGATTGATTAGTAATGTTCTCAAAGACTAAGTATATATTTGAGCTATATTGAACCGATTTGAATCATAAATTAGTCGAGTTATAATCGAGCCGAGTAGAGTCAAGTACTCAACATCTTAACGAGTCAATTTTTCTATGTCCAAGTTCAGCTCGTTAAGAAAATCAAGCTCAAATTTTCTTAAACTCAGGCACGATAAGAAATCCGACTCAAGTCTAGTCGAACTTTTGTCCGAGACGAATTGATCAGACCGAGCTGATCTGTACATTTGCAGCCTTATAGAATCATACTAAATCTTTAATAAAAGACATCCATATGAGACAGAAGAAATTTTGAATGTTTCTCATTAGAAGTAAAAATTAATTTAGTAATTGAAAGTATAAAATTGTTTTTTTGTCCACAGTTTATGTTATCGCCAATAGGCCCACCACCACGTGGTAGCCACCCATTGACTCTCTTGCTAGCACCTACTCAACCTCCAAAAAATTTGGATTAGAGAGCTAATGAAAGACCGCCACGTGACAAATGGACTAGCGGCGGTCACAAAATTGCGAACAAAGAACAGTATCCCTAGTAGGGGTGAGCATTATTCGATTTTGGACTGAAAATCGAACCGAACCGAATAAGAGATTTGGTTCGGTTTAAAAAAAATCTATTCGGTTTTGGTTTCGGACCAAAACCGAAAATCGAATAAGAAAATTTAGTTTATATATATATATATATATATATATATATATATATATATATATATATATATATATATATACACTAAAGATTTCTTTGTATATCTAGTTACTATATATATTAACAAAAAAAAAGTGCAAATAAACTGAAAAATTTAATAAACTTGAACAAACAAAAAATCGAACGATTTAGCTCGGTTCGATTTGATTCGGTTATGGACCATTTCGGTTCGATTTTGCTTAGTCGATTTTTGGCCTAATTCGATTTTGGATTTTTCGGTTCGCTTTGAACCGAATGCTCACCCCCTCCTTAGAAGTACTAGCAATTTTCTTTATTTACATCTCCCTACCCATCTATTGGGTAGGCCTTAATTTTAATGGCTCCTCTCTATTTATGTAGGCACTTTCTAAAATGATTCAAAAGTATTCTAAAATTACAATTCCACCGTCTCCATTTTCCTTTATTTTTTATTTACACGTATGTAAATTACAAAAATTGACATTAACTTTATAAAATATATTAAATGCATTTTAATTATTATGGAAGTCCCCCTCCTGCACTTGCGGATATTAAATATTAGACTTATATATCACAAATTAGATTGACAATGAAAAACAAAATCTAACAAAAATCTGAATAGATATATAATTTTAAAATTATAATAATTGAAAATTGCATGTACATCATTATATTTGGTGGAAACAATTGTGAAAGAACATTTTTTCTGAAATTATGACAAGAGCATAAAAACACCCTTCGAAAGGATATTTTTATTAATTTGCTAGAAAAATGCCCTGCTTGAGGGCTTTATTTTGTAAAGAAAGAAATTTTCTAGGACAAAGATGTCCCTCCGAAGGATATTTTTAGTACAAAATGGCCTATCCCAATGGTGTTTTTGTTATACCAAATTTTGTTTAAAATATGTTGTCAATGATTACGCCCATCGGAAAAGCATTTTTTTCTCTCCGAATGTAATTTCTTGATTGTAATTTTTGTCAAATATTGTGTTGCGACAGTAATTACGTTAAATTTCTGTGTTGTCCATATATATATATATATATATATATATATATATATATATATATATATATATATATATATATATATATATATAATTTGCATAATATAAAATAGACATTCTATAGATTTAGGATTATTAATCTGAGACGGGTCGTATTTAATATAAGCAAAATAATCCAGTAATTTTCAAAAAAAGTATAAAATAATATTATTTGGAAATATAAATAGATGGAGAGATATCTAACTGGAGAATGGCAAGATGGAAAGATGCTTAGGTCCTAAAAAAACAAAAAACAAAAAAAAACAAAAAAAAAAAAACAAAAAACAAAAAGATTGTGTGCTGCTTTAGGTCCGTTGAAAGAAATGTGCTCATTTAGGTCCGTTATTCCTTGAAACGGCTTGCATGCATGTGGTGTGGTACAATAACGTATTGTTGTGGACATTTTAGTATTTACGAAAATTTTTACTGAAAGCATAATAAATTTATAAAATTATACGTACAGCACAATGTTTTCAATAAAAGCATAAAAACGTCTATCCGAAGGACGTTCTCATTTAAATATGAATTAATTTTAACGGACGTTAGCGTGATGACGAGAACAAATTTACAAATATAGAAAATGTTTATCTGAAAGACGTTTTTTCTGAAGGAAACGTCCATCCGAAAGGCGTTTCCACAGCCCACACATGGAACCGGCAACAGCCGGTCAACTTCCGTCAGTCACCGGAGACCGGACATCATCACCCGATGCTTTCTCTTGAGTCCAATCGAGCCGAGTCCAGTCAAACTCATTGCTGGCACTTTAACAAAATGGGACCAACCCCTTTTTCCACCGGATTTCAGTAACCCGGAAAAAGGACCCTCTTTCAGGAGGAGCTATGTTTGATTGGGACTTGAGGGTGGGGGTGAGGATTCAGATGCAGATAGAGTTTGAGAATATTTTTTTAAGGGCTTAGCCGCTTAGGTGACGTTGATCAATTAGACCATCTCCAATGGGGGTTTCTATCTTCCCTATTTCTATGGAAGAAATTCATTTTAGAAAAAATTTCTCCCAATGGTGATTTCTATCACCATTTCTATCCTAGGTGGCAATGATGTAGGATGGAAACTTTCTAGGAGGGTTTCTACATGTAGAAACTCTCATAGAAATTCTTCTATCTCTCATGACAATTATTATTGGGCCCCACACCATTAAATTGGTTCTTTTACTATGTGACACATAGGATAGAAATGGAGAACCATTGGAGAACATTTTTGTATGTTTACAATTTCTATGTAGAAACTCTTCCAATTAGGATAGAAATCTCCTTAAAGTACAATGCCAAGTAGGATAAGAACTCAATTTTAGAAATCACCATTGGAGATGGTCTTATAGCTAAGCTGCTAAAGTGCACTTTGGTTTCCGTTTCTGTTGAGAACACAATTTCCCAAATGAAAACGCCCTTCCTACGAGCGTTTTCGTCTGACGTGAATCGTTAACACCGTCAGTATATACAACGTAAAAATATATATATATATATATAAAACGTCCATCCGACGAGCGTTCTGATGCCTCAAATAAAATTTTCTAAAACTTTGTACTTTCTATACAATATAATAATAAGAAGCCGATTTTTGGATAGAATCTATCCGGATAGAAACCATTTAATGCAGTCATTAATACTCTATTGGGTTGTTTAATTACTTAATTACCCTTAAATATGTTGTTTTTCATTTTTGTTTCTCTTTTCCAAATGTTCAATCCAATTAAACAATAATGAAGGTGCAATTTCCTAAGGTCTCTTCCTCACAAGTCACAAATGTTTTCCTCAAAAATGCTTTCATGTTTAACTAAATGTTGTTATGTGAACAAATAGTGGAGAGCAACTAGACAGAAAGAGAAGCATTTGAAAAAGAAAACGAGAAACATATATTTGATGGAAAAAGTTGGCACAAGTGCATTGTATGAACATCTATATTTGGAATGATCATCGAATTATGTTGGTGGTTGATCATTGATGATTCAGGTGGTGACGTATGATCATCGGACACTTTGTCATGGTGTAGGTTTTATCACATTTATGCAAATAAAAAATAAAAAAATAGAAAATAGAAAATATAAATAGAAAATAGAAAATAGGAACTGGGAAATAGGAAATAGGAAATAAGAAATAAGAATTAGGAAACTAAAAATAGAAAAATTAAAAATTAAAAACTAAAAAAAATAATAGGGTCTCACATATAAAATATGGTTTGAAAATAGGAAATAAAAAATAGAAAATAGGAAACCGTAAATATAAAATAGGAAATAATAACAATAAAAAATAATATGGCCTCATATATAAGTTGATATTAGGTTTGTGTCTCTAAATTGTCCAAGGTTAGTCCAGAAAATCGAACAAACGAGCTCGACCAAAGTGTGTTCGAACTCTGTCATAACCTTAATTTTTATTTTATTTTTTTCTTTGTTTTATTACTTCTGTATTTCAATTATTTTTTTTTAGCCTTTCAAAAATTAATTTTTTTATAATATTTACTCAAGAGAAATAAATAGTGCAAATGAATAAATCAGATTTTTTCCAAAATTTCCCTCATGCAAAGTCTATTTTTGCATTTTACATAAAATGCTTGAGTGTCATCCATGCATGGAGGAATTGCCACATGGCATTCTCTCCCCATGACAAGGCTTTAGGGGCAAATGGGTAACTTCAAGAGAGAACCATTCTTTTATGACTAGAAGTTGGAGAATGAAAATTTTTCATTCCAACTTCAAGTTTTTACCAGGTACACACACTCATCTCCCTCTCCTCCTCCTCAATCTTCTTCTCCATTCTTATTCTTCTTCTTCTTCCATTCTTCCATTCTTATTCTCCTTCCTTCTTTTTTTTTTTTCCTTTACTGCTGCTACTGCTACACTTGCTGCGGCTGCTGCTGCCGCTTAGCTACTGCTGCTGCCGCGCGGCTGCTTGCGGGCGGGCGCCGCCGCCGGCCAGCCAGTCCCCCCCCCCCTCTTCATCTTCTCATTATTCTTCCTCTTCCTTTCTTTCAATTTTCTTTCCCTTTCATTTCAATTTCTTGATGAATAAATTCTAGGTTTTGAGATTTAACCCCCAATCCCAATTTTTTTTGTGTAAATAGGTTATGAGTTGGGGGAATTTCTCTCTTAAGGGAAACATCCAAGGATCAAGGCAAGTCTTCTTTTCCTTCTCCTTTGAAAATTGTTCTATTGTGATCTTCTAACTATTGAGTTAATATAAGTTAATTCACATTCTGAAATTTATGAACCTTATGACAAGTTAAAAGTATAGCTTAGTTTATATTCTAGAATTGGGAAGTTCTATAATAGATTCAACCATAAACTATTATATATAAATTTATGTATTCCCTTGCTTGATATGTATGCGTATGAACTATAGTTAAACTCGTATTATACTAGTTAATCTTGTCCATAAATGAATTAGGTTCAAATAACTTTTGCTTGTATGATAAACTAGTTAAAGTAAATGTTTATAGGTACCTATACTTTAGCATAACCCTATACCTAGAATCTCTCAATGTCAAACCTTCCTTTGCACATTCAAGAAGTTAAAATACTTACATGGTAGCATGAGTTAAATTGACTAGTGGTAGGTGTAATTGTCGGTTGTATTAGCAAAATGTTCAATTCTGTCCGCATTATAAAAATGTGCTAAATTGACATGTTTGACACCATTATTTAGTCAAAAATGGCCATTAGGGGTATATATATGTTAGGATGACCCTACATCTACTTAACCTCAATTTTAACACTCCTCTGGGACCTTTAAGAGGCAAAATGTGGATTGTAGGCAATGTAAAATCAAAATTGAACTCTTAGATAAATTTTACCATTAGCACAAGTAAACAAATTACTTAGTTTATGTTAACAATGAGAAATTTACATTTGATATCTTCGCATTACTAACAAGTGTATTTCTTGAGATTTGATTTGCATCTTAGGTAATGCACATTGCCATAATCGAAAATAAAATTGCTGCTAGTTTGCCTATAATGGTAAGAAAATTCATTTAAATTATATATATATGGATATGTGTTTTTCGGTGTTGAGAGTTGCTCCACCGAAGGGGTCGGCGTACCCGGTTTATATTTGCGTGTTGCCGGTGTTGAGGGTTGCTCCACCGAAGGGGTCGGCGTGCCCATTTATTATTCTTTGTATTTATATGTTCTGGAATGTTTCCGGGTCAGTAAATACAAAGGAGACTCTGCCGAAATTTTTGAGAATTTCCAGAGTTAGTCTATTTTTCGACAAATTCGGACTTCTTGAAAACTTTTGACTCAAGTGCTTGACCATTTGAACCATCCATCTCCGACCTATAATATCGAAAGGATTTTTGGAATCATGTCCAATTGGATACCTTGGAATTTTACCTTGGTTCCAACATTTCTCGGACTACTTTAGTTTCGGAAAAGACGAAACTAATATTCGAATGCGACTTGACTTCTAGGACTCCCGTTTTGGAGATAGTTTCTCTGAAGTCTAAGTGTTTAGAATAGGTTGCATGGGATTTGGGAGAGAAACCGTTGGATCACACCCGGCTGACTTCTTTGCAATATAATTTTTTATTTTCGTACTGATCAGTTCCTGATACGGTGTTCGTGCGGCCGTGCGAATATCCGGGGTGAAGCTTAGCTCACTTTCTTGATTGCAATTGGACATCCAGGCCCTGAGTTTCAGCTCAACTATCCATTTGCACATTATCCTGAGTTTCAGCTCAGAATACTTATTAATTCATTAGATATCCAGACCCTGAGTTCAGCTCAGCTCTCTAATGAATGGGTTCGATATTCTTGGAAAAGTCCAAGTCATACGAACTTCTTGATTATAACACATGATGCGATGACTCGACCCAGATGATTCGAAAACCACTCATGATGTTATCTTGCTTGTAATCACATCAATATGTGATAGTACAGACGGCTGGAGAATCTAAGCACCAACCCGTTTTGTACGAGCCTGATCCCGGGCAAACGAGGTTATTGTTGAGATGCTAGACGAGTGTGTGTGATCCAGAAAGTTTCTCTAAATTGCATTTAGGTCTAGAAGGATCTTGTCGTGTCATTGTGACATTAAATTGAGAATTACTTACTTTTTGACTAATATCAAGGTATGAGTTTTATTGCTCTAGATACTAAATCTTGTTCACTTGTCTCATCATTACGTATTCATACTTCTCCTTTGACTGAGGGCTTGCTCGTCGTATTGACGACCTAGTTTTGTTCACTAGGGATTGATGAAGATCAGGATGTGGATCAGGCGTACACTGAGAACGATCTCTATGAATGATGTGGAATGGATGGAATGTAGCTTCATTTTGAGAACATCTTCAATTATGTAAATTATGTGTTTGAAGACAATGAATCAAATATGTATAATATGTGTTTTGATGAATTCTAGACCAAGTATGTAATATTTCTGGATAAATGAATGTTATGTCATTTGTGGAATTCTGTGATTATGCCTTATATCTATGCCTATCCCAGACCTTACAGACGACAATCGCAGGGTACAATTCGGTACTCATTGTACAGTTGCGTAGCCTGGGGAGAAGTATCACGTGCCTCGAGTCATCCTGGGAACCGGGGCGTGACAAACTCGGTTCGACTAAACGATCAAACGAGATTCATTCGAACCGAGCTTAAGGTCAAGCTCAAAAATGGTGTTTAAACTCGGTTCGATTAGAGGTTCTAAATGATCGAGCTCGACAAGATTTAGCTCACGAGCTCGGACGAACACGAACCGAGTCCGAGCCAAGACTTAGCCAAGTTCCGATTAAACTTGTTGTATAAATCATTAACGGTTACTCTCAAGTCTTAAATACTTTTTGTTGAAATACTTATGCTCTTTACATAATAAATTTACCATCATATAAAATATAAAAAATAGAATATTAGAACTAAAAATTAAAAACTATTTTTTAGTTTTTCTGTTCGGTATTCCAACTGAGTTCGGCCATAGGTTTTAATTACTAATTTTTAATTTTTTAGTTTTTAATTTCTAAAATCCTATTTTTTATTTTTTAACTTTTTTGTTTTTAGTCTTTTTTTTTTAGTTTTAACTTTTTACTTTTAGTTTTTAGTTTTTAACTTTTAACTTTTAGTTTTTACATCCCTACCTACGTGAACATTGATTTGGACCCGTAAAAACTATTTGGAGACCCAAAACCTAATATTAACTTATACTATATGTGAGATATAAAAATTTAAAAACTAAAAATTAACAATTACAAATTAAAAATTAGAAAATAGATATTTAAAATAAAGATTAAAATTTAAAATTTAAAATTTAAAAAGAAAAAGTAAAATTAAGAATTAAGAAAAATTCAAAATATAAAATTAAAAACTAAAATCTAAAAACTAAAAATTAAAACTAAAAAGTAAAATGCAGAAAGTAAAAAAGCAAAAAAAAAAAAAAAAAAAAATAAAAAAATAAAATTTAAATTTAAATTTAAATTTCGAAAATTATAAATTAAAAATTAAAAATTAAAAATTAAAAATTAAAAATTAAAATTAAAAATTAAAAATTAAAATTAAAAATTTAAAATTTAGAATTTAAAATTTAAAATTTAAAACTAGATTAAAAATTAAAAAGTTAAAACTAAAAATTTAAAATTTAAAACTAAAAATTAAAAATTAAAATAAAAATTTAAAATTTACAATTTAAATTTTAAATTTTAAAACATTAAACTAAAATAAAAAATATAAAATGCAAATTAGAATTAAAATCTATAAATTAAAAGTTAAAAAATAAAAATTAATGTACCGATCTACCCACGAACGAGATTCGAATAAAGCTTTGACCGAGGATACACGAGCCGAATGGGTTGAATCTTTTTACAGCCCCACCTACGTGAACACTAAAAATTAAAAAATTTAAAACTAAAAATTTAAACTTTATAATTTAAGATTTAAGATTTAAGAATTAAGATTTAAGATTTAAATTCTAAGTTTTAGATTTAAAATTTTAAGATTTAAAATTTAAGATCTAAGAACTAAAATTTAAAATTTAAAAGTTTAAATTTTAAAATTTAAATTTAAATTTAAATTTAAATTTTAAATTTAAAATTTAAAATTTAAATTTTAAAAATTAAAATTAAAATTCAAAGTTTAAAGTTTAAAATTTAGAAGTTAAAATTTAAAAGTTAAAATTTAAAATTTAAAAAAATCTAAAAATTATAAATTCAAATTAAAATAGATATTAAGAGTAATTAAAAATTAAACAAAAAATAAATAATAGAAAATAGAAACTAGAAAATAGAAAAATATAAATAAAAAATAGGAAATAGAAAAAAATCAAGAAGAAAGTAATGGCTAATTAAGAATAAAGAAAAAGTAATGGCTGGGAAGACTAAAACTTAATGGTTGGAAACATTAAAAATGTTAAGATGAGGGATTAGAAGAATTAATTGCATTAGAACTCTAACAATTAAAGATGACAGATAAGCAAAAATTTAAATTTTAAACCAATCCCAATTTAAATATGGTACAAGGGTAATTTGGACATAAAAAAGTATGACATATTAGAAAAATTAAAATATTCATAAAATATACCAAATTTATCCTTCTCTATCGGGATTGATTCTATCCAACCAGCTTTATTGATAATAATATTAATGCTTTAGATGAAATTTTCCTAGTTTTTACTACCACAAAATCCTAGTAAGTCTGAAATTTGGATTGATAGGTACGGTTGCACATAGACAATGAATTGAGACTTATATGCTGATATCACTCTCCCTTTGTTCTTATCACATATAATAAATAACGGAAATTTTTACACAAAGCATTAAATATTTATGAAATTACACATAGAGCACAAAATTTTTATTTATTGTATCTGAAGCAGAAGAACGCCCTTCATAAGGGCGTTTTCATTTTAAAACTAATTTTCTTAAGAAATTCCGTTAGCTTCCGTCATAGGAAGAAAAACAAAAAGAAAAACATCCTTAGCAAGGGCGTTCTGTAGAGGAAAACGCCCTTCCTAAGGAAGTTTTGTCAGTCCTCTGACCCCCCCGCCTGCGCTGCTTTCTTTCTCGTGGCTCGCTTTCTCGGAACTGCTGCTTGTCGTGACTCGTGTGGACTGTGCTGATGTGACTGCTCGGGACAGCTTTTGACTGCTCGGGAACAACTCCTCGAGGACAGCTCCCTTTGAAAGAAAGTTAAAAAAAAGTGAAAATAATTTTAATGTGAATCTCAACATAACAATAATTATTACATAATTTTTATTACAGATGGCTAGTCTAAATGATAGAAAAATACTCGGTGGTCCGACAACTCCGGTCATTTTACATGAACGAACTAAATTTTAGGTAATTAATTTTCTTCTTGTTATTTTTATTAAATTATACTAATAATGTATAACTTTCACCCAGCACCTTATATCCCATCATCATTTATCAATTCCATCCAACTGTCCACCCTATATCCCATCATCATTTATCATTCCCATCTGTCCACAGTAAGTCTAAGCGGAAAAAAAAAAAAAAAAAAAAAAAAACAAAGAGGTGAACGCGCTTAGGAAGGGCATTCCTCTTTTTTTTTTTTTTTTTTTTCGACGGCTAACGGAGTTAGTAACAGTAGAAAAAATTTTAAAATCATAAAAATGGCATAACGCCCATCCTAAGGGCTTTTTTGTGCTCCCTAGGAAATAACCCCAAACTTTGTGCTTTGAGTGGGATTTTACAAATATTCAATGCTTTGTATGAAAATTTTCGAATAAATAATGCGAAAATTTTCACTGAGTATAATTTTTTAATAAAATTATATATAAAGCATAAAGTTTCTAATTATTACAGCCAAAGCATAACAACGTCCTTACCAAGGGTGTTCTTCTAAAAAAATAAATTAAAAATAAATATTAGTAACGTCTGTCAGTTAAACATTAAACTGCGAGAAAAATAAAATAAAAAAGAGGAAAACGTCCTTGCTATAGGCGTTTCCTTTTTTTTAAAATATATATAGAAAAACGTCTTACCTAAGAGCGTTTCCTTCTTTATTAAAAAAAAAAAAAAGCTTTTGTTGGTTTCTTTCATTGCTGGCACATGTCCCTATTGCATACTGCTTCCCTACTACTTACTACCTATAGGTAGATATAGGATTTTAGGATCATCGATCAATGTTGGCACATATCCCTTTTCCATCTTCATTCAATACAAGGAATAACCTCATATCCCAAAGCCATTATGAATGGTAGTGAGTGTGGAGGAGGACATTCTCAAGAGCCAGGAAGGACGTGTAGCTAGCCTAGTCTAGCTATGGACAAATAATAAAATTATAACAAAAAAGAAGACGTCCATAGTAAGGACGTTTTCCCCTTTTTTTTTTTTTTTTTGCAATTTGATGTTTAACTAAAGAACATTACTAATATTTATTTTTAATTTATTTTTTTAAGAAAAATGTCTTTGGTAAGGACGTTCTTATACTTTAATTGTAATAATTAGAAACTTTGTGCTTTACATATAATTTTATAAAAAATTATGCTCTCAATGAAAATTTCCGTCCTTACCAATTTGATGTTTAACTAAAGAACATTACTAATATTTATTTTTAATTTATTTTTTTTAAAGAAAAATATCTTTGGTAAGGACGTTCTTATACTTTAATTGTAATAATTAGAAACTTTGTGCTTTACATATAATTTTATAAAAAATTATGCTCTCAATGAAAATTTCCGTAAATAATATTATACATTTTACATAGAATTTTTAGATTTCACTATATTATACTGAGAAGTAAAATTTCATAAAATAGCAAGCAGAGAACTAAAGCGCGAAGGACATTTCACCTATTAAAATTTCCAATTCCTCTTAAACCACAAACTAAAAAGATAAAAAAGAAAAGAATAAACGACAACAACGTAAACCTCCTTGGTAAGGACGTTTCTTGCACACACAAAAAAGTCTTCACCATGCACGTCTCATATTTATAAAAAAAAAAACAACAAAAATAGTCTTAGTAAGGATGCTTTTAAATTTTTTATATAGGTTCTATTTATCTTGAACTTTTTTGTAAGTTTGAGAATTGAAATTTTAGGAAAATAGAATGATACGTATAATGTTGTTTTAGCTCGGTTGGTTATACTGTTTTGAACAAGATTTGAGCTCAAGACCTCGTACCCACATACAAAACCATCTGAGCTACAAGAACACTTATACATATTATCCATTTTATCTAATTTCAATTCTCAAATTTCTGATAAATTGTTTTTAAAAATTGGATAAAAAAGAAGGAACCTTCATTAAAAAAAATAAAAAATATCCTTACTAAGGACATTTTTGTTGCTGCTGCATAATACACTTTTAGTAAGGTCCTTATTGACATAAAAACGTCTTTAGCAAGGATGTCTTTTTAAAATATTTTTTGTCATATTTAGTTGAGTTGTTTTAATGTTTCTGGTAGTATTTAGTGTGGTTTGGGGGGTTTATTATGGCTTAGAAAGGCATCAACTAGAATACCGTGCGGACGGTCGAGAACCGGCATCATTCTACCACGGATATAAACGACGGCCGACCACGTGGTCCGTCGTGCATCGCCGTAAGGACGTCGAGAAGACGTCGTGCGCATAAAACGGGTGGCTGAGCGGCATCGGCTATCGTAGGCGTCGTGAAGACATCGAGGGCGCCTTCGACGTCGTGGGCGAAGCGAGGCGTTGAGTTGTCGGCCTCGAAAGACGTCGGCCGTTCCGTGAGGCTCTGAAGCGCGAGGCGTGCGTGTGGGACGATGATGAAAAAGCTAGTTAGGAAAAGATCTGCACGAAGAGTCCGAAACGACATGATGACCGGCTAAAAATTCGTGTGCGGGGAGACACACGATTTAACTGAGCCCGCACGTGCTGGTAAGAAATTAAAAAAAAAAAAAATCAACTACAATGTCGTTACTATGGATATTTTGCTACTTTCTATAGAATTTTGACAAATTTTATTCAGAAAATTTTGAAAAAGGTAATAAAATAATACTAAATTACATAGAAGATAACATATTGGGTGAAATGTAGGAGAAGTAACATGTCACCAATAGTGTTGGCGACATCGCTAAAAAAAAATTTAATTTTTTTTCAGGTTTCTGTTTGTTGACCGAAGTTGTAGAGCACCCTCTACAACTCTAGAAATTTTTTTAAAAAAAAATTACATGCACTTATGTCACCAACTCCTTTGGCGACATATTACTTTTGTCGTAATATTTTCAACATATTACCTTTTATATAATTTTACACTCTTTTGTTATCTTTTTGAAAATTTTCTGAATTTTATTCTCCTTGTACAATTTTAAATTTCTGACAATACTAAGGTTTAGTCAAAGCCTACATTTTCTTTACTTTTATATCGGAAACAGACTATAATATTATTTGGATCATGGCCGCTAATGTTGGAGAAGTTAAAACAAAATTCTATTGTATCTTTTCAAATTCTGAAATACCTTGTGTGTCTACCAATAATAAATTATAGTGAAGTTGTGTAAAATATCAAACTAGTTGGCTTTTGTTGTTAGTGTGAAAAGGTATATTTTTTTTGTTAGACGGACGGTTTCGAGATGGAACTGCAGTAGAAAATGGACGTACGTAAAAAGTGAAAACAGTGGGTCCAATGACACGCAACACAATGTGTACAAAAACCACGTACTTTATGCAGGATATATATATACCCCACTAGAAGTCGTGTAAATTGATTGTAGGTTTCTTTTGTCCATATTTTTTCTCACAATTTAAATATATACCATTGCATGAAAAATTTATTTTAAAATAATATAAAATATTTTGAGACATTGAACGTTTATTATAATTGAATGTGTGTAACAATTAATGATTAATAATTATATTAATAAAAATGTATGTAATTTATATGTTTTTATTTTTAATTAGTTTAAGTATATTGATATATATTTAGAGAAGAATACCTTCGGAATATTAGAGTTTCATGGGTCGGTCCCCCTTTGTTATAGAGTCGGTTTCATTAACCAGCAAAACTTTTAACATGAAACTAAACTTAATTTTCTTAACGAATAGATACGGTATGAACTTACGAGGCTTGTTTTGTGAGCTTACGAACGAGCTAAGTTCCATGAGATCTGCAAGCGGACTCTTTTGGCTCGGCTATGAATCGGCGGACCCAACATGTATGCTCTTTCCTTCAATTACGCCATAATTGTAAATTATCAAAATGCGATCTATTTGGAAGTTCAAATAGACATTTCCATACTATTTGCCTAATAAGTATTTTGAAGAAAAAAAAATTGCTTGAACAATGGTCATTGTCGCAAACTAAATCATACTATGAGTTGCGTCCGGTCCGAAGGCCTCCGCACCACCAGCATATCGTATTTGTATCGCATCGTATTGCACCCGCACGCACGATAAAATTGAGCGAGTCTATCCGATTATATATAAAATAAGTTTTTCCACTGCTATCAACTATGTTTTAAAAAATTGGTTACTACTGAATAATATTCTTATCGGTACTATTATTATATATAGTCCAAAGTCGGATCTTAATGTGTGTTTTGAAATAGAAGGAACCAATTCATTAGGGAAGAATAAATCTAAACGTAAAATTAAGAATGGAAGATTGAGAAGCAAATTAAAAAAACTCTATATACTTGTACATGATATTGCATAACAAGATCAAACAAAAATACTTTCTAATTAACGACAATAAAGAAAATGAAAACACATGAAACAAATCCGCAAAAGGGACTAAAAAAATTGTTAAAATAAAATATAAAATAGTTTAAAATAATTGTCCAAAATGACTGTAGGTTAGCTAGCTAGTCTATTAATTTTCCTGACAGTAAAATTGCAATTCTAAAAATGCTTCCCCAGCTTAACGAAAGGATACATTTAGTTGGTGCGTTGGAGAAATATGAGACGTCAGTCATGTGTCCACAGAATGAGCCAACGATGCGACCAAAACAATTAAAGAATGATAGGTACGATCGGACATGACGGAGCTGAGAGTGACGTTATATATATCATGATAAGCTTGACCAGATCTCAATTATTTGCTACGCTACTTCTTATCAAGCATAATAATATACAAGCACACCGAGAGAATAGCCAAGTACTAAAATGTAGGAAAAACGTAAAATTTCAGTTAAAATTAACATTAAAGATATAAAAAATTGTATAAGAAATAAAATTTTGTAGACATTAACATTAATGAATCCAAAGGTCCGTAAAGACGTTTTAGCTGATTTCTTCTCAGAGAGAGAGAGACACCTAATAGAAACACCACACTTTTGGATCTGTTTAAATTACTTTTTCTTGGTTACGATCGTATCTATGCATCATGTATAAAAAATATTCTTAGTAACGACGTTTATATGAATTTCTTACACCAATAGTACGGACACTTGCACGAAAAACATTCTTACTAAGAATATTTTTTTATACATGGTTGGATTTTCTGCATTGACGCAAGGATGCTTCCTACATTGACCAGATAAAAACGCTCATAGCAAGGACATTTTCTTTCTCTTAATATTTTTAAGCCGTAAGATTTAAATAATATTTAGTTGTGTTTAGTCATATTTAGATGTGTTAGATGCAGTGTAATGTAAAATAAATTAACCACAGCGTTATTACTATGGACGTAAAACTTTGATAAAATTATTTTTCCGAATATAATTTACTATAGCTTCATTTCTCGGGGTGAAAAATTATGTAACATGAGTATACTTAAATATGATCGCCTGAAGCACAGGTACATGCACGTAGACCATCGATCGTTGTTGTCTAGCGTGCAACAACGATTGATTCGTATGGACCACCACATCCACGTTACATATCCTGTGTCCGACACCTAATTAGTAGTCACACCCAACCCGTACAAGTGGACGACGGCTGTGTCCTGCGAAAGGCCAATTTGTGACAGCCTGGACCGTGCAAGAGTGTCTGTCGTCATCTATATCAACAATTATTTGTCCTTCTCTCCACCCATTGATAAAGGCTAGTACTACCAAAGGCACTATCAAAATGGTTATAGGCATCACAATTTCTACTGTTCTAATGTTATCAAAATTTTACTGGTCCTGACAATTTTTTTTTAATTACTAAACTTCTTGAACAGTCTTGTGTATATTAGAGTTTGACAGTGCTAATTTTGTTTATACGGTCAAAATTTTAATAATGTTAATTTTTTTATAACTATCAAAATTTTAACAGTTATAGGCATATTCATGAGTGTCGCAGTTCTCCAACATTATTTTTATTACAATCCATACGCACCTACGCGTTATTATAGTTCGGGGGCTCGAATTCTGTCTGCTTCGTCTCGTGTTCGTGCTGTATTCCACATACACGACAAGCGTTGAACGTCCTCCAATTTTGATAGTGCCGAACTTTTAATTTAGATATAATTCACCAAACTTTTCTCTGATTAGTTCGACCTTTCAAATGAAACAAAGAAAAGACGGTGACGAGGGAGGGGTTCATTTGGAAAGGCGGGGGACTAATTGGTACGGATGTTGCTCGCTACGGGCATATATTGGCCATTGATGGGTTCGGGGATCACAATTGATTTTTTTTTTTAATTCTAATGACAGTATGTAGTGTTTATAATTTGGTATCGGAAACTACTAGGGACAGTATGTAGTGTTTATAATTTGGTTTAGAACTCCATTATATATGTTTGAAAGCTTTACAAACTTTGACTGTCGAATTGGAGACGACGAAGGACTGGTATAATTCTGATAGTCCTGACTATTGATTGTTGTTATGACTTCAATAATTCAGACAGTCATGATTGTTGTTAGTACTGTCAGAATCCTGACAGACATAAGAAATAGAGTTTTATATATCTCTGTCTTATGATTGCCATGATTCTGGCAGCCTTGACTATTTTTATTACTGTCAGAATTCTAATAATCCTAAGACACAAAATTTTCTGTTTAGGATTGGACTGTCAGGATCATGTCAGTCCTTCGTCTTTCCTAATCCAATTGTCGTGATTTATAAAGATCCCAAACTCCTACACTAGGGTTCCAAACAACAATAATAACATTCGGAAGAGAAAATTGTTACAAGAGGAAGAAGAATCTGTGTGAGAGAAGGATGAATTTGGGTGTTTGAAATGGTTTATTATCATCTAACAAATTGTGTGTTGACCTTTACAACTATTATGACTGAATGATACCTTCGATAATGTGATTGTTCATGTTACTTTTGTGGTTTATTTAGTAATTTCCTTTGATATGGTACATAAGTTGATGAAAATGTTTGTCGGCCTATGCAAACTTGGTCAAAGGATATAAAGTTGTCAATTGTAGTTAAAAGGTGTGGTAAGAGCATCTCCAACGCTGTTGTCTTATTCTCGCATGTGATTACTACATTGCATCACCACAAGACATTGTCTTGTTGTTTAGGTGGCAACTTCATCACCACAAAATAATGTCTTTCTCCAATGCTATTTTCTCCATCACTCATTGCATCACGCATTTTTATTATTTAATAATAAAGTCATTGTGAAGTCTGATGTCTACATCTAGACAATGGAGTTCCCATTCTCCTTGTCAACTCATAGCCAGCTCAACTTCACAACCGAATGCATATTTGCATTAGAGAACATCTTTTAAAATAAGATCATGTTATTCCGATGTGGCAATCATTTTTTCCAAAGCCACAACAGCGTTGGAGATGCTCTAAGTGCATGTCTGTGTTGGAATTATTCAATAATTAAGGGGCCACACATGTAAAATTAATTGTGTTTAGGCTATCTAAATAATTAAGCCAAATTAAAGTGGTCTATTTGAAAATTGGCTTATGGGTATAATTGTCATGGAATTAATGTGTAGATACCGGAGATAATTCTAATTTGATGAGGGGCCAAATTAGAAATGTCAAAACATATAAATATATGTGTTCATTAGGGTTATGGTCCCCAACTTATACGACCGCCAAAAGAGAGGTTTTCACTTTTTCTCTTCTGCATCCCCATCAACAGAAAGAGAGGGACAAAGAATTCGGATTCTTCTTTTTCATTAAGGGTCGTAGCAAGTTGGAAGATCGAACCCAATAAAGAGACGTTCGCTTCAAGATCCATCAAGTCTAGCAATGGATTCATGTACGCTTTCGCAATTTAATTTATGTTCTTCATCTCATGAATCGACAGGGCGCAATAAAATTTATAACAGTTTGTACATTGCTACATGTGTCGTGGAGATGTCGCCAACTATATTTTAAGAAATTTGGCGTAGCATGATATTTTGTAGTGCGTGAGAGAGAAAAGGGGAGAAGGGGGGGAGTTCATTTCTCATAATAGAAAGAACCAAATTATTGGGAAAGAAAACCTAAGGTTAAAGTTTGGACCAAATCATGTTCGAAAAAGCGAATTGCAACACTCCATACAACCACATCGCCGATACCTTAAGACTGCTGTTATAATTTGAATTGAAAGAAAGATTTTTCTTTTTCTTAAGACTCAGAAATAAAATAAACGGTTAAAACAAATCCAAGAAAGTGACTTATGATATAAAAAATGAGGATGTAGAAAATGACTGGTTGGACAAGGAATGGGCAGGTTCAATTAACAATGCCAACGTTACAAAAAAATAAAAAAAATTGGTAGGTGGTCGATTCGAGAGTGATATCATATCATGATAAGCTCGGTGAGTTCTCAACTTTTAGTTCCGTTTCTCTTCTTATCAATTATAGTCTAATCACTCATCTATATTGAGATTAGCCAAGTACCGACGCAATCAAAGTCGACTATATATGTACGATTTCTTGACCACATGCAAAAATGTTGCTGCCGATCGGCACATCAATGATATGTAAGGACCACGAGAACGTGTCACACCTAACCAGAACAAGTGGACGTAGGCGATTGTACTGCAAAGGGGCCAATTTATCAGCTAGTATTATCTTTTCTTTCCATTTGGCCACGTTTGTTTCTTAAAAAAGAGCATGCAAAATAAAATAAAAAGTTTCCGAAGAAAAAACAAATACCAGAGAAAATAGCTTCTCCTACCCATTCCATGATTCACTACTTATTCTCACAATTTTCTGCATTTAGCATTTTCAAACACCGGAATTTTTTTTTTGATAAAAATTAGAATTTTTCTTGCCCGTGGAAAAAAATAAAAAATCAATTTCCTCCAATTTTTTAAGAACCAAACGATACCTACGTGGCTTAATGATATAGCATAAAGTGCTTAAATATCATTCAGCCAAGTCTTTCGAGCCTTCAAATAAGTGTTCTTTTTTGGGGATGTCCGACGTAACACACGAGGTTTTAATTTTGTTAACACTGCGTTGCATGTTTGTTGGATCCACTGTCACCAATTTTTACGTACACACACATACCTTTCCGTAATTCGATTCCTAAACCGTCCACCTAGTCAGAGAGAGGTTAGACCCATCTTCGTTGATCACAAGTGTAACCACCACTTACCTGGAACAAGGGTGTTTTTGAATCTTTTTTCTAATTGTTGTTATTAGTGTGATTTCATATAATATCTTGAGTGGTAAATTATTTTTCAAAACTAACTTTATATTTTGGTTAATTATCTAAATAATTAATATAGTGCATGTGTTATATTTTTGAATATGGATAATGGTTAGCCTTTAGATTAGAATAGTGGTTAGTGGCCTAGAGGACCTAAACCAACTTGTAATGACCATCCAACTAAATGATTAGGACTAGCCTAATGGAACTTTAGGTAGTCTCTAGCTAGATTAAAAGAATTAGTTAGAAGGTTTGACTAAACACCTAAAAGAGAAGTTTAATCCCAAGCTTGTCATGACATTAGAGAATGGCTTAGTGGACATTCCTCCTTAACCAAAATCCTAAATTTAACACCATATCGCAGCCCACATTGTTTATAAAGTACCACTTCATCATCTTCCTCACTCTTTCATCCCAAACCCTAACCCTAATTAGGAGCTTCTTCCCCAATGGCTCCTACCACAATTTTTTTTTTTTTTCAAATTGACTCAAATTAGTCTCATTCCCTTCCTCTTGGAGAGGAGGAGGCTCTATTAGCAAGCTTGGAAGATTGGAGCACTTGGAGCTTGAAGGACTTTGAATTTTGAATCCATTTTCATTGACAATCCATCTCCCAATTGATATGAGCATTCTAACACTCAAATTTTCATTAAATTAGTGTAGAGACATTTATTAGGGACCTCATGCATTAGATTTACTATGGAGAAGAGTTTTGACTCATTCTTTTTTCTTTTGGAGACTTTCTTCTTTGTGTTTTGATCCATTTTGGAAAAAATTCGAGAATGAGATTCTTAAGGTTTGTGAAATAGGTTTGTCAGGCCCTAATGGTAATTTAGAACATGTGGGTGAGCTTGGGGTCAAGTTTGAATCCATTTGGAGTACGTATCATGGACGTATCCGATACGCACGTCAAGTGTTTGACAAAATGACCCAAAGAACATCCAATGCTCTAATTTCAGTTTGAATCTTTGTTTTAGGTTTGCATTGCCTTGTGCTATCAATATAAAGTGTTACCTAGTGATTGAAGTGGGTTTGTGTGGTATATATTGAATTGGGGGTTTGTGTTTTGGAGTGGCCTGTGTGTGTGTTTGTGTGGACTGTTAGTACATTGTATTGGTATTCCATTTGTATCAGTCACCTACACATACGATCAGCTCCTTGTTTATGCTCAGTCCACATTTGGCTTGCCACTACACTTGGTTATTCAGTCCCTACCTTCATGCAGTTCCACTGCTTAGTTAGGTTCAGTCCACACTGTTTTGTATGTCAGTCCCATATCTAGACATTCACCTATATTAGTTTCACTCCCTAACTTTAGTATCAGCCATTTTTGTTCAGTCTATATCCTAAAGTTCAGTTCAATTCCTAAACGTTCAGTCTATTTAGTTTACTTTTCAGCTCTACTTCTTTGATACCTCTGTCCATTCCTATTGTATTAGCCATATGATGTAGGAAGACCTAATGATTCAGTCCCCTTCTCCTTTCAGTTCCATGTCCTATCTTGATGTTTAGTTTAACAACTGTGCAGTCCACACTGTTTTGAGTGTTCAGACCTATCTTCCTTCTGTTCAGTCCATAGGGAACATTAGAGATTACCTCCATATCTCTGCTCAGTCCCAGATTCATAGTATATGTCAGTCTCATTTAAAATATTTGACATTTCAATTAATATCTACATGTATCAGTTCATTAACACTTACTGCTCAGTCCCTTGGTTATTTCGTATCAGTCCCCAATTTCCCTTCCCTTCTTTAGTTGATGTATCAGTAACCCTTTGTCAAGATGTGGAAGTTAGTATATATATATATATATATATATATATATATATATATATATATATATATATATAATATGCAAATGACCTCTAGCCTAGTGGTTAAGAGAGAAGCATGCGGCCCAAGTGTTCGGGAGTTCGAGCCCAAGTAGAGGCGAGTTCACAATTACCCATTGCTTCATATATATATATATATATATATATATATATATATATATATATATATATATATATATATTCATTCTTATCGGGCTCAGTTTATGGCACTATGTCGACAGGCCTCCGACGTTGCGGATGCCATGCATCACACAGGCCAATTCATCATTGTCCTGTCCAGCGTCCCACCTCGAGGCCGCGGCCAAATGGCCGCCGAGCCACCCCGAGTGGAGTGAGTGGGAGCACAAACCCGCAAAGGGGCTCGAACTTGCGACCTCCCCACTGGGAGCCACTCGTCCTAACCAAAAGAGCTAGGACCGCCGGACTTTATATATATATATATATATATATATATATATATTTTTTTTTTTATATATATATATATATATATATATATATATATATATATATATATACAAAAGCCCCCGTTAGAAAACCCCCTCACTCTCGGCCGTAATTTAATGTTAATATTAATGTAATATTAATGTTAATGTTAATATCAATTTTTATTTTTATATTAATGTTAATGTTAATGTTAATATTAATGTTAATGTTAATGTTAATGTTAATATTAATTTTAATGTTAAGTTTAATGTTAATTTTAGTATTTAATGTTAATATTAACATTAATATTACGGTCGAGAGTGAGGGGATTTTCTAAGGGGGGCTTTTGATCCGCTCCCATATATATATATATATATATATATATATATATATATATATATATATATATATATATATATATATATATATATATATATATATATTAATGTAATATTAATGTTAATGTTAATATCAATTTTTATTTATTTTTATATTAATGTTAATGTTAATGTTAATGTTAATGTTAATGTTAATATTAATTTTAATGTTAAGTTTAATGTTAATTTTAGTATTTAATGTTAATATTAACATTAATATTACGGTCGAGAGTGAGGGAGTTTTCTAAGGGAGCTTTTGATCCGTATATATATATATATATATATATATATATATATATATATATATATATATATATATATATATATATATATATATATATATATATATATATAAATTACGGCTGAGAGTGAGGGGAGTTTTTAGGGGGTTTTCTAAGGGGACTTTTGATCCGCTCATATATATATATATATATATATATATATATATATATATATATATATATATATATATATATATATATATAAAAATATATATATATATATATTGTCACGGCCTGATCTTAAATAATTGGCTCGAACCGGATCATGCCCAGCCTGCACCGTTGTTGAGACGGCGGCAGTAAGCTGTTCCAGTAGCAGGTAACCATACAACAACACTATATTGTCACAACTCAACATCGAAAATTAAAACTTTATTAAACTTGGAATTTAAATACAAATGGGAAATGTTCTGAAATGAAATAACAGAAAAGAAAAATAACAACAATACAGAAAAGAAAAACTATCTATCAGCCGGATCATCGGCCTCAGTCCCAACGTCCTCCAATGGAGACTCTGGCAGCACTACTGGGTACAGGACAGGGTCGTAGTAGCTGCTGATTAACAGCTCAGCATCCTCAATGTCCCCTAAAAATGTATCTCCAGTCAGGAGGGAGCAAAGTACAATTCATGTTAATTTAACAGTTAAATTAAATAATAGAATCATGCAGTTCTAAACAGTTTAAATATGAACAGTTTTCAGCATTAAAACAGTGTGATTTGAACAGGCAATGAAATATGACCGACTTGGATTTGTTACAGTAAAGGATAGGGGATTTGTTACAGTATGGTCATACTCATTACACTATTCCCCCAGTCCCCAGTAGTTACAGTACTCTCAGAGAGAGTTTCGTGTTTGCATCGTGGTTTAAACTTGCAGTAAAGCGATTAATTAAATAACTGTAAACTAACACAAACTATACTTGCCTCAAAGGATTTGACTGGAGAGGTAGAAGACTTCGAGACAGGAAATCAGAATCGTCCTCGAATTCCTACATTCGAGAAATTGACTCAGATTCCAGGTTTACCAATCTAGCTACGCTAGTTGAAATCTCTATTTGTGTCCTAATCCAATTTTAATTTTTTTAATTAACAAAACACGAAAACACGATTATTTGTGCGTTGATTTAGTACAAGGGAAAAAGATCGTTTTAAACTTTTGAATTCGAAAATCTTCGTCGATATCAGATTAATTATTAAAACTTGGTGTTTTCATAGTTTTTAAATATAAAACTAATTTTCTTATTTAGTGAGAAATACATGATTTTCAATTAAATAAAAACTGATATATTTTAGGTGAGAAAATATTAATTATTTTTATACGAAAATACTTTTTATTCAATTTTACTCGTTTAATACAAAAACTCGCAAAACCAGAAATAACAAAAATCTAAACTACCAAATACAGTTACAGACCACAGCCAGCTGGGCTTATGCCCATTACAATTTATTTACATAAATTGAAATAAGACAAAACTGCCGTTAGTCCTAAACTTTAAATATGAATAAAATATGATCATAATTAAATAGTAATAATAAAGATAAAATATAGAGTCTCAGATATGGTCCAATCCTCAACTGGGCTAATGCCTCAACGTCCGGACGAAGCCGGTTTCGTTTGCACTTAGCCGGGTCCATTGACCGATACGATCGTCGCCCAAAACCAAATATCAAATAAAATTCCGAAATCATATTTAAATTCATTTTTAAAATAATCTAGAATTTACGGAAAAATCCGGCAGCATCTCCTCTGTTTTTGGTCAACCGAAAAACTGGAAAATAGCGCCGATAATTTTCTTGCAAATCCCAAACCAGGGAAACCCAAATATGTATATATATAATAATCCACAACCAATCCACAGAATAATCGGAACGACCCGAATAATTTTCGGAAGTCCGATTCCAACCCAAAAACTCACAGAACGCTACCGAAAAAATCCGGAAAGCCAAAACATACCACAAACCAATTCCCGAAATATTCCGGAAATCCAAAATAATCCACAGAACCTTTCCGAAGGTTCCGGAAAAATACGACGTCGCTAAAACCGAATTTCCAAAGGGAACCGGGGACCATTTTTCATCATAGACTAGAATAAAAATGGGCGGGACAGGGGTTATACCTCAGGTTGCTCGGCTAGAGCTCTCAGATGAAAAATAATAGAAAGAAATGGAGATCCGGTCAACAAAATAATCCCGGAACAGCGCTGGTTCGGAGTCCGAGATGCGTCGGGGCGCTGGGACAGCGCTGGGAATGATGCACAGGGCTGCGTCGACGAAGAACGCCGACAAAAGACGCCGGAGGCGTCGGGAAAAGGATGCCGGAGCTAGGGCACAGCGCCTAGGTCAGCGGGGTGGCCGAGCGCGGCGTGGGATTCGACGAGGGTCGGCCGGGGGCAGCGGCCAGAGGGTCGGGCGCTGGGACGCGCGAGGAAAGATGGGGCTCGGCTGGAGGGCAGCGGGCCAGGGGCGCGAAGGGCGCGAAGGGGCGCGGGGAGGCCGACTGGGCGCGGCGTGGTCGAACGCACGCAGGGGGCGGCGATGGGCGGCCGTCGGCGGGAGTTGCGCCGGGGAGGACGCCGCGCGTGTCCGCGGTTGGGCGGAGTGTAACACCCAGTTTTCTGAAATTGGGATATTTTTGAAAATTTATTATTTTTATTATTTATTAGTGGTATTTTAGTCATGATAGGATTTTTGGTAATTTTTAGTTAATTAAAACTATTTTCAAAGTCATGACTTATGACTTTGTGATTTTGTTAGTATAACTTAGTGTAAACCCTAGTTATTCCTTAAACTAGAAGTTGCCATGACCATGTGAGCTTAGCCATAGGCTTAGAACATCAAATTAGGACTTTTTAGCCTAAAGGATATTTTGGTAATTTTCTAGGATTTATTTAGAATTATTTGGATTTATGTGTTTTTATTATTATTTAATTATTAATTAGTGTCATGTTAGTCCCTAACCTAGTTTAGCACTAATCTAGCGGTTAGCTACTAACCTAGAGGCTTGAGGATAGATATTAGTCTTTGATTAAAGTAGGATAAATATCTAGATATTTCTACATGTGATATTTTGCATGAATTACTCAAAATATCCAAACCTAGGCAAGAAAGTCCTTGCCTTCACCATGAAGGAAAGGCCAAGACACCCCCCCTTGCCATGGCCGGCCAAGGCACCCCCCTAGCCCTACACCATCCTATATTAACCCATTGTATTCATTCATGACCATTTTTACATGAATTAAATCCTACAAAATTCCCTTTTCTTCAAACCTTGATAACTTGATCATTTTTGATCCAAATCACCTCTAGTTTCTTGCATTGGACTCCCCTACACTAGAGGGTACTAGTTAGGGCCTGCTATCAAGGATTTGAGGGGCTTTGGACATCACCAAGTGGAAGGACACCCCCCCTCTCATTGATTTTTCTTTAGAAATACACAAATAGGTAAATGCCCTCAAACCTAGCTAATATCCTGTTTTTTCTTCATAAATGCATGCATATAGGTATACCCCAACTGTAGGTCAAGTTTGGTGAAAAATAGATTTGGTTTGGTGTCCGTATCGGACACGTATCTGTGTTTAAATTAGAGTGTTTGGTGAAATGCCTCATAGGACTTTTTGTTCTTGGTTTTCAAAACAAACTACATATTTGTGAAGCTTATTATATGTATATTGTATGTTGGTAGGACTGAGTTGATATTAGGGTCCTTTTCGTGTCCAAATTGGACACGAACACACGAGTTGGACACAGCACTGTGCACACTTTGTTCCCCTGCTACCCGACACTGTTTTCTCCACGAATTGGACACGTGGATACGTGAAAATTGACACAGAGGAGGGGGCAACCTCTGTCATGCCCCCCCTCGATTTTGAGACACTCTCGTGTCCTATCGAGGACACGAGGACACGTGCACTGGTCGTGCACTGACAGTGCATGCGCACGTTTTCCTCACTGACACGCGACTCGTGTCGCACGGACACGAGTCGTAGACACCTCGTGGTGACACGAGTGTGTAGCCCACGTGGCTACACGTGGGCATGACCACGAGGCCCCACTGGCTCGTGTCGTGTCCACGAGGCGTGTGCATCTCTGCACGACGCAGTGTAAACCACGTGTATCAGTCGAGAAAACTCGACTGATACGGGTCTCGTGTCGATACTGTAGGACACTGGACACGTAACAGTGTGTCTATCGTGTAGCCCTATATGTGGCTACACGTGTGCATGACCACGAGACGTGTCGTGTCTCGTGGTGTGTCCTAGGGTGAGTTGCACACGTGCACGACACTGTGGTTGTGTGTGCGTATCTTGGTTTACCCGATTTGGGTTTTGAGTGTTTAGACACGTCAAATTGTGTCGTGGTGTCGTGTCAGCCCCCTAGACACTAGAGGACACTTGGGCATCACTTACCAACCCTAGGTTCGAGCCTTAGCTCGGTTTGGGTCATGAAAATGGGTTTACCCATTTCCTGCACAGTGACAGTTTTTCCAGAATTGGGAATTAATTCATTTTCAAAAAGAGTTTTCAAATTGATTTTTGTTATATTTTATACATGTATATGTGTATTTTTAGTGTATGTATAGGAGTATATGTATATGTTTGTGTGTAGGTGAGAAATGAGGATGTTTAGTTGTGTGTATAGTTTGTATATATACACATATTATGTATATATGTAACTGTGTTGTGTGTGTGGGGATCCATTTCCTGTTCCAGGAATTCTGGAACCCCTCCCCCCTTTTCCTGTGTGTCCAGTCTAGCTCTCTCTCACTTTCTTCTCTCTCTATATATGAGTAAATATAAGTTTGTATATATATATTATATATATATATATATAATATATTTAATTATATATAGATATATATGAATGATAATAATTGTTAGGCTTAATATATTATGTCTATATATAGATACCTAGGGTAGGGTATTACATAGGCTATAGGCCTATGTGGTTGTTGTATGTGTATATATTATAAGGTTATATATATTGTGGTATCTATATGTAAATTGTATGAGATGAAAACCTATACAACTAGCCTATGGAAACCTAAGTCACTAGCCTATGGTCTATGGTTAGTGAGTTTGGAGTTGACCAATAGCTTAGTAGACCTAGTTGACTAGCAAGTTGACCCTTGTTGACCATGGTTGACTAAAGTCACTATTGGTCAAACCATGACCTAATTGACCTAAAAATGACTAGTTTAACTAGTCTGACTATGTTTGACCCAATTACCTTATTGACTAGTCTTTTTTGACCTAATTACCTTACTGACTAGTCTTGTTTGCACCAATACCTTAGTTGGTATAAGTTTGACCTAACTTGACCCAGATTGATCATGTTGACAAGTATTTGACTAGTTTGATTAGAATGTTGACCAAGTTGACTTTAACCTAGATCAGTAGTATGTATTGTATACTTTATTTTTACCATTGTGGATACATTGTGACTTGTATTGCTCTGATTAGAAGCCATACACCTCTCCTCAGACAGTATATCTTTTTCAGACATTCAGTTATCAGCGAGTACCTTCTGACCGTTTCATACTTGCCAGGTTTTATATTCTTGCTCTAGATTACTTTACTTATGCTGACACGATTGTTATCACGGATTGGTACTATGGATCTTTTCATGAGATGTACCCCCCTCGGGAGCATCAGATACTTTTGTCACGTGTGTTTCACTTATATCATGTATCTCATGCTTCTTTTTCATGTATCTTCATGTATCAGCTAGTGACTCATGTACTCTCATGATCACCGAGCCTTCATAAATCTTCATGAATCATCATGTATCACCCAATTATGGGCTTATCATGAATCTTAACGTACCTGAATGGATCCTGTGTATTGATTGGGGAACGGAAGAGTAGAGTGGACATGTGAATAATTCCAAAGTAGTGTAATCATGTACAAACTCAGTAGTGTAATCATGTACAAATTCCTAGCCATTCACATGCCTATCTTTCTCTACATCACTAGCCACTTACAGTTCTCTATATACATAGATATTTCCATTACAGCTATCTCTTTTCTACATTATCTTTCTTCACATGTTCCTGTATTTTACTCTATTGTATGCTTTATATTTCCTATCATACTATGCACTGCGTGAGATGTATTGTGCTCGTTCCTGTCCTGACTGGACCTGTTGAAAATATTACAGAGTGATGAGGCCCTGGTGTCTACCTATTATGGAGCAGGACTAGATTATACTTATGTGTGGACCCTCAGCAGGATCCACCTGCAGCTGAGGATGTTGCCCCAGTAGTCTAGGCTAGCTTAGCTAGACATTTTTCTGTCTTATCTTTTTGTCTCACGTCTGAGTTGTATTTTGAGATGTTGAGATATAGACTCTTAGACTTATTGTATTATGAGTTGACATTCTGATGTTATGTATCCTAGACACTTGGACTTATTTCATCTATTCTACTGTTCTCTTCGAGTTACTGTCGCTGTCTATCTTTCATTCTTCTACTCTAGATGTGATTGAGATGTATATGTTATGTCACCTCCATTCTGAGAGTATAACCTGTACAGGTACTTTATATTG